>OX243796.1:21490000-21790000 GCA_945859595.2 Megachile willughbiella
GTCTTAATCTGTGTCTCTGTCTCTGTGTCTCTGTATCTGTGTCCCTGTCTCTGTATGTCTGTCTCTGGCTCTGACTCTGCCTCTGTCTCTGTCTCTGTCTCTGTCTCTGTCTCTGTCTCTGTCTCTGTCTCTGTCTCTGTCCCTGTCTCTGTCTCTGCGGCTCTATCTCAGTGTCTCTGTCCCTGTCTCCAACTCTGTGTCTCTGTCTCTATGTCTCTGTCCCTGTGTCTCTGTTTCTGTGTCTCTGTCTCTGTGTCTCTGTCTCTGTGTCTCTGTCTCTGTCTCTGCGTCTCTGTCTCTGCGTCTCTGTCTCTGTGCCTCTGTCTCTGTGTCTCTGTCTCTGTATCTGTGTCCCTGCCTCTGTGCCTATGTCTCTATGTCTCTATCTCTGTGTCTCTGCCTCTGTCTCGGTGTGTCTTAATCTGTTTCTCTGTCTCTGTGTCTCTGTCTCTGTGTCACTGTCTCTGTGTCTCTGTCTCTGTGCCTATGTCTCCCTGTCTCTGTCTCTGTGTCTCTGCCTCTGTGTCCGTGTGTCTTAATCTGTGTCTCTGTCTCTGTCTCTGTGTCTCTGTCTCTGTTTCTCTGTCTCTGTGTCTCTGTCTCTGTGCCTATGTCTCCGTGTCTCTGTCTCTGTGTCTCTGCCTCTGTGTCCGTGTGTCTTAATCTGTGTCTCTGTCTCTGTCACTGTCTCTGTGTCCCTGCCTCTGTTCCTATGTCTCTATGTCTCTGTCCATGTGTCACTGCCTCTGTGAATCTGTCTCTGTTTCTGTCTCTGTGTCTCTGCCTCTGTCTCTCCGTCTCTGTGACTTCGTCTCTGTGTCTCGGTCTCTGTGCCTCTGTCTATGTGTCTCTGTCTTTGTCTATGTTTTCCTGTCTCTTTGTCTCTGTCTCTCTGAATCTGTCTCAGTGAGGCTATTTCTGTGTCTCTGTCCCTTTGTCTCTGTCCCTGAGCATCTGTCTCTTTGAGTCTGTCTCTGTGTCTCTGTCTCTGCGACTCTGTCTCTGTGTCACTGTTTCTGTGTCTCTGCCTCTGTGTCTCTGTCTCTGGGTCTGTGCCTCTGTGCCTATGACTCCCTGTGTCTGTCTCTGTGTCTCTGCCTCTGTCTCCGTGTGTCTTAATCTGTGTCTCTGTCTCTGTACCTCTGTCTCTGTGTCTCTACCTCTGTGTCTCCGTCTCTGTGTCCCTACCTATGTGCCTACGTCTCTATGTCTCTGTCCATGTGACACTGTCTCGGGGTCTCTGTCTCTGTGTCTCTGACTCTGTATCTGTGTCCCTGCCCCTGTGCCTATGTCTCTATGTCTCTATCTCTGTGTCTCTGTCTCTGTGTCTCCGCCTCTGTGTCTCTGTCTCTGTCTCTGTCTCTGCCCCTGTCTCTGTCTCCGTCTCTGTCTCTGTATCTGTCTCTGTCTCTGTCTCTGTCTCTGTCTCTGCCTCTGTCTCGGTCTGTGTCTCCGTCTCTGTGTCCCTGTCTCTGTGTCTCTGTCTCTGTGTCTCTGTCTCTGTGTCTCTGTCTCTGTGTCTCTGTCCCTGTGTCTCTGTCTCTGTGTCTCTGTCTCTGTGTCTCTGTCTCTGTGTCTCTGTCTCTGTGTCTCTGTCGCTGTGTCCCTGTGTCTCTGTCTCTGTCTCTGTCTCTGTCTCTGTCTCCGTCTCTGTCACCGTCTCTGTCTTTGTCTCTGTCTCTGTCTCTGTCTCTGTCTCTGTCTCTGTCTCTGTATCTGTCTCTGTCTCTGTCTCTGTCTCTGTCTCTGTCTCGGTCTCTGTCTCTGTCTCTGTCTCTGTCTCTGTCTCTGTCTCTGTCTCTGTCTCTCTCTCTGTCTCTGTCTCCGTCTCTGTCTCTGTCTCTGTCTCTGTCTCTGTCTCTGTCTCTGTCTCTGTCTCTGCCTCTGTCTCGGTCTGTGTCTCCGTCTCTGTGTCCCTGACTCTGTGCCTATGTCTCTATGTCTCTGTCCATGTGACCCTGTCTCTATGTCTGTGTCTCGGGGTCTCTGTCTCTGTGTCTCTGTCTCTGTGTCTCTGTCTCTGTATCTGTGTCCCTGCCTCTGTGCCTATGTCTCTATGTCTCTATGTCTCTGTCTCAGTGCCTCTGTCTCTGGGTCACTGTCTCTGTGACTCCGTCTCTGTGTCTCTGTCCCTGTGTCTCTGTCTCCGTGTCTCGGTCTCTGTGACTCCGTCTCTGTATATCGGTCTCTGTGTCTCTGTCTATGTGTCTCTGTGTCTCTGTCTCTGTGTCTCTGTCTCTGTGTCTCTGTCTCTGTGTCTCTGTCTCTGTGTCTCTGTCTCTGTGTCTCTGTCTCTGTGTCTCTGTCTCTGTGTCTCTGTCTCTGTGTCTCTGTCTCTGTGCCTCTGTCTCTGTGTCTCTGTCTCTGTGTCTCTGTCTCTGTGTCTCTGTCTCTGTGTCTCTGTCTCTGTGTCTCTGTCTCTGTGTCTCTGTCTCTGTGTCTCTGTCTCTGTGTCTCTGTCTCTGTGTCTCTGTCGCTGTGTCTCTGTGTCTCTGTCGCTGTGTCTCTGTGTCTCTGTCTCTGTCTCTGTCTCTGTCTCTGTCTCTGTCTCCGTCTCTGTCACCGTCTCTGCATCTGCCTTTGTCTCTGTCTCTGTCTCTGTCTCTGTCTCTGCCTCTGTCTCTGTCTCTGTCTCTGTCTACATCTCTGTCTCTGTCTCTGCCTCTGTCTCTGTCTCTGTCTCTGCCTCTGTCTCTGTGTCTCTGTCTCTGTGTCTCTCTCTCTGTGTCTCTGTGCCTCTGTCTCTGTGTCTCTGTCCATGTGTCACTGTCTCTGTCTCTGTCTCTGTCTCCTCTCTGTCTCTGTGTCTCTGTCTCTGTGTCTCTGTGTCTTTGTTTCTCTGTCTCTGTCTCTGTCTCTGTCTCTGTCTCTGTCTCTGTCTCTGTCTCTGTGTCCCTGCCTCTGTTCCTATGTCTCTATGTCGCTGTCCATGTGTCACTGTCTCTGTCTCTGTCTCTGTGTCTGTCTCTGTCTCTGTCTCTGTCTCCTCTCTGTCTCTGTGTCTCTGTCTCTGTGTCTCTGTCTCTGTGTCTCTGTCTCTGTGTCTCTGTGTCTCTGTGTCTCTGTCTCTGTCTCTGTCTCTGTCTCTGTCTCTGTCTCTGTCTCTGTCTCTGTCGCTGTCTCTGTCTCTGTCCCTGTCTCTGTCTCTGTCTCTGTCTCTGCCTCTGTCTCTGTGTCTCTGTCTCTGTGTCTCTCTCTCTGTGTCTCTGTGCCTCTGTCTCTGTGTCTCTGTCCATGTGTCACTGTCTCTGTCTCTGTCTCTGTCTCCTCTCTGTCTCTGTGTCTCTGTCTCTGTGTCTCTCTCTCTGTGTCTCTGTGTCTCTGTTTCTCTGTCTCTGTCTCCTCTCTGTCTCTGTCTCTGTCTCTGTGTCCCTGCCTCTGTTCCTATGTCTCTATGTCGCTGTCCATGTGTCACTGTCTCTGTCTCTGTCTCTGTCTCTGTCTCTGTCTCTGTCTCTGTCTCTGTCTCCTCTCTGTCTCTGTGTCTCTGTCTCTGTGTCTCTGTGTCTCTGTGTCTCTGTCTCTGTCTCTGTCTCTGTCACTGTCTCTGTCTCTGTCTCTGTCTCCTCTCTGTCTCTGTGTCTCTGTCTCTGTGTCTCTGTGTCTTTGTTTCTCTGTCTCTGTCTCTGTCTCTGTCTCTGTCTCTGTCTCTGTGTCCCTGCCTCTGTTCCTATGTCTCTATGTCGCCGTCCATGTGTCACTGTCTCTGTCTCTGTCTCTGTCTCTGTCTCTGTCTCTGTCTCTGTCTCTGTCTCTGTCTCTGTCTCTGCCTCTGTCTCGGTCTGTGTCTCCGTCTCTGTGTCCCTGACTCTGTGCCTATGTCTCTATGTCTCTGTCCATGTGACCCTGTCTCTATGTCTGTGTCTCGGGGTCTCTGTCTCTGTGTCTCTGTCTCTGTGTCTCTGTCTCTGTATCTGTGTCCCTGCCTCTGTGCCTATGTCTCTATGTCTCTATGTCTCTGTCTCAGTGCCTCTGTCTCTGGGTCACTGTCTCTGTGACTCCGTCTCTGTGTCTCTGTCCCTGTGTCTCTGTCTCCGTGTCTCGGTCTCTGTGACTCCGTCTCTGTATATCGGTCTCTGTGTCTCTGTCTATGTGTCTCTGTGTCTCTGTCTCTGTGTCTCTGTCTCGGTCTGTGTCTCTGTCTCTGTGTCCCTGCCTCTGTGCCTATGTCTCTATGTCTCTGTCTCTATGTGTGTGTCTCGGGGTCTCTGTCTCTGTGTCTCTGACCCTGTGTCTCTGTCTCTGTGTCTCTGTCTCTGTGTCTCCGCCTCTGTGTCTCCGTCTCAGTGTCTCTGTCTATGTGTCTCTGTCTCCGTGTCTCTGTCTCTGTGTCTCTGTCTCTGTGTCTCTGTCTCTGTCTCTGTCTCTGTCTCTGTCTCTGTCTCTGTCTCTGTCTCTGTGTCTCTGTCGCTGTGTCTCTGTGTCTCTGTCTCTGTGTCTCGGTCTCTGTGCCTATGACGCTCTGTCTCTGCCTCTGTGTCTGTCTCTGTCTCTGTCTCTGTCTCTGTCTCCGTCTCCGTCTCTGTCTCTGTCTCTGTCTCTGTCTCTGTCTCTGTCTCTGTCGCCGTCTCTGCCTCTGTCTTTGCCACTGTCTCTGTCTCTGTCTCTGTCTCTGTCTCTGTCTCTGTCTCTGTCTCTGTCTGCGTCTCTGTCTCTGTCTCCGTCTCTGCCTCCGTCTCTGTCTCTGTCTCTGTCTCCGTCTCTGTCACCGTCTCTGTCTCTGTCTCTGTCTCTGTCTCTGTCTCTGTCTCTGTCTCTGTCTCTGTCTCTGCCTCTGTCTCTGTCTCTGTCTCTGTGTCTCTGTCTCCCTGTCCTGTCTTTCTGCCTCTGTCTCTGTCGCCGTCTCTGTCTCTGTCTTTGCCACTGTCTCTGTCTCTGTCTCTGTCTCTGTCTGCGTCTCTGTCTCTGTCTCTGTCTCTGCCTCTGTCTCTGTCTCCGTCACTGTCTCTGTCTCTGTCTCCGTCTCTGCCTCTGTCTCTGTCTCTGTCTCTGCCTCTGTCTCGGTCTCTGTCTCTGTCTCTGTCTCTGTCTCTGTCTCTGTCTCTGTGTCCCTGCCCCTGTTCCTATGTTTCTATGTCGCTGTCCATGTGTCACTGTCTCTGTCTCTGTCTCTGTCTCTGTCTCTGTCTCTGTCTCCTCTCTGTCTCTGTGTCTCTGTCTCTGTGTCTCTGTCTCTGTGTCTCTGTGTCTCTGTCTCTGTCTCTGTCTCTGTCTCTGTCTCTGTCTCTGTCTCTGTCTCTGTCTCTGTCTCTGTCTCTGTCTCTGTCTCTGTCTCTGTCTCTGTCTCTGTCTCTGTCTCTGTCTCTGTGTCTCTGTCTCTGTATCTGTGTCCCTGCCTCTGTGCCTATGTCTCTATGTCTCTATCTCTGTGTCTCTGCCTCTGTCTCGGTGTGTCTTAATCTGTTTCCCTGTCTCTGTGCCTCTGTCTCTGTGTCACTGTCTCTGTGTCTCTGTCTCTGTGGTTCTGTCTCTGTGTCTTTGTGTCTCTGTGTCTCTGTCTCCGTGTCTCTGTCTCTGTATCTGTGCCCCTGCCTCTGTGCCTATGTCTCTATGTCTCTGTCTCAGTGCCTCTGTCTCTGGGTCACTGTCTCTGTGACTCCGTCTCTGTGTCTCTGTCCCTGTGTCTCTGTCTCCGTGTCTCTGTCTCTGTGACTCCGTCTCTATATATCGGTCTCTGTGTCTCTGTGTCTCTGTCTCTGTGTCTCTGTCTCTGTGTCTCTGTCTCTGTGTCTCTGTCTCTGTGTCTCTGTCTCTCTGTCTCTGTCTCTGTGTCTCTGCCTCTGTGTCTCTGTCTCTGTGTCTCTGTCTCTGTGTCTCTGTCTCTGTGTCTCTGTCTCTGTGTCTCTGTCCCTGTGTCTCTGTCTCTGTGTCTCTGTCTCTGTGTCTCTGTCTCTGTGTCTCTGTCTCTGTGTCTCTGTCGCTGTGTCCCTGTGTCTCTGTCTCTGTCTCTGTCTCTGTCTCTGTCTCTGTCTCCGTCTCTGTCACCGTCTCTGTCTTTGTCTCTGTCACTGTCTCTGTCTCTGTCTCTGTCTCTGTCTCTGTCTCTGTATCTGTCTCTGTCTCTGTCTCTGTCTCTGTCTCTGTCTCTGTCTCTGTCTCTGTCTCTGTCTCTGTCTCTGTCTCTGTCTCTGTCTCTGTCTCTGTCTCTGTCTCTGTCTCTGTCTCTGTCTCTGTCTCTGTCTCTGTCTCTGTCTCTGTCTCTGTGTCCCTGCATCTGTTCCTATGTCTCTATGTCGCTGTCCATGTGTCACTGTCTCTGTCTCTGTCTCTGTCTACATCTCTGTTTCTGCCTCTGCCTCTGTCTCTGTCTCTGTCTCTGCCTCTGTCTCTGTGTCTCTGTCTCTGTGTCTCTCTCTCTGTGTCTCTGTGCCTCCGTCTCTGTGTCTCTGTCCATGTGTCACTGTCTCTGTCTCTGTCTCTGTCTCCTCTCTGTCTCTGTGTCTCTGTCTCTGTGTCTCTGTCTCTGTGTCTCTGTGTCTCTGTTTCTCTGTCTCTGTCTCTGTCTCTGTCTCTGTCTCTGTCTCTGTCTCTGTGTCCCTGCCCTGTTCCTATGTCTCTATGTCGCTGTCCATGTGTCACTGTCTCTGTCTCTGTCTCTGTCTCTGTCTCTGTCTCTGTCTCTGTCTCCTCTCTGTCTCTGTGTCTCTGTCTCTGTCTCTGTGTCTCTGTGTCTCTGTCTCTGTCTCTGTCTCTGTCTCTGTCTCTGTCTCTGTCTCTGTCTCTGTCTCTGTCTCTGTCTCTGTCTCTGTCTCTGTCTCTGTCTCTGTCTCTGTCTCTGTCTCTGTCTCTGTCTCTGTCTCTGTCTCTGTCTCTGTCTCTGTCTCTGTCTCTGTCTCAGTCTCTGTCTCTGTCTCCTCTCTGTCTCTGTGTCTCGGTGTCTCTGTTTCTGTGTTTCCCTGTCTCTGTCTCTGTCTCTGTCTCTGTCTCTGTCTCTGTCTCTGTCTCTGTCTCTGTCTCTGTCTCTGTCTCTTTATCTGTCTCCGTCTCTGTGTCTCTGTCTCTGTGTCTCTGTCTCTGCCTCTGTCTCTGTCTCTGTCTCTGCCTCTGTCTCTGTCTCTGTCTCTGTCTCTGTCTCTGTGTCCCTGCCCCTGTTCCTATGTTTCTATGTCGCTGTCCATGTGTCACTGTCTCTGTCTCTGTCTCTGTCTCTGTCTCTGTCTCTGTCTCTGTCTCTGTCTCATCTCTGTCTCTGTGTCTCTCTCTCTGTGTCTCTGTCTCTGTGTCTCTGTGTCTCTGTCTCTGTCTCTGTCTCTGTCCCTGTCTCTGTCTCTGTCTCTGTCTCTGTCTCTGTCTCTGTCTCTGTCTCTGTCTCTGTCTCTGTCTCTGTCTCTGTCTCTGTCTCTGTCTCTGTCTCTGTCTCTGCCTCTGTCTCTGTCACTGCCTCTGTCTCGGTCTGTGTCTCCGTCTCTGTGTCCCTGACTCTGTGCCTATGTCTCTATGTCTCTGTCCATGTGACCCCGTCTCTATGTCTGTGTCTCTGTGTCTCTGTCTCTGTCTCTGTCTCTGTCTCTGTCTCTGTCTCTGTCTCTGTCTCTGTCTCTGTCTCTGTCTCTGCCTCTGTCTCTGTCACTGCCTCTGTCTCGGTCTGTGTCTCCGTCTCTGTGTCCCTGACTCTGTGCCTATGTCTCTATGTCTCTGTCCATGTGACCCTGTCTCTATGTCTGTGTCTCGGGGTCTCTGTCTCTGTGTCTCTGTCTCTGTATCTGTGTCCCTGCCTCTGTGCCTATGTCTCTATGTCTCTATGTCTCTGTCTCAGTGCCTCTGTCTCTGGGTCACTGTCTCTGTGACTCCGTCTCTGTGTCTCTGTCCCTGTGTCTCTGTCTCCGTGTCTCGGTCTCTGTGACTCCGTCTCTGTATATCGGTCTCTGTGTCTCTGTCTATGTGTCTCTGTGTCTCTGTCTCTGTGTCTCTGTCTCTGTGTCTCTGTCTCTGTGTCTCTGTCTCTGTGTCTCTGTCTCTGTGTCTCTGTCTCTGTGTCTCTGTCTCTGTCTCTGTGTCTCTGTCTCTGTGTCTCTGTCTCTGTGTCTCTGTCTCTGTGTCTCTGTCTCTGTGTCTCTGTCTCTGTGTCTCTGTCTCTGTGTCTCTGTCGCTGTGTCTCTGTGTCTCTGTCTCTGTCTCTGTCTCTGTCTCTGTCTCTGTCTCTGTCTCTGTCTCCGTCTCTGTCACCGTCTCTGCCTCTGCCTTTGTCTCTGTCTCTGTCTCTGTCTCTGTCTCTGCCTCTGTCTCTGTCTCTGTCTCTGTCTACATCTCTGTCTCTGTCTCTGCCTCTGTCTCTGTCTCTGTCTCTGCCTCTGTCTCTGTGTCTCTGTCTCTGTGTCTCTCTCTCTGTGTCTCTGTGCCTCTGTCTCTGTGTCTCTGTCCATGTGTCACTGTCTCTGTCTCTGTCTCTGTCTCCTCTCTGTCTCTGTGTCTCTGTCTCTGTGTCTCTGTCTCTGTGTCTCTGTGTCTTTGTTTCTCTGTCTCTGTCTCTGTCTCTGTCTCTGTCTCTGTCTCTGTCTCTGTGTCCCTGCCTCTGTTCCTATGTCTCTATGTCGCTGTCCATGTGTCACTGTCTCTGTCTCTGTCTCTGTCTCTGTCTCTGTCTCTGTCTCCTCTCTGTCTCTGTGTCTCTGTCTCTGTGTCTCTGTCTCTCTGTCTCTGTCTCTGTGTCTCTGCCTCTCTGTCTCTGTCTCTGTCTCTGTCTCTGTCTCTGTCTCTGTCTCTGTCTCTGTCTCTGTCTCTGTCTCTGTCTCTGTCTCTGTCTCTGTCTCTGTCTCTGTCTCTGCCTCTGTCTCTGTCACTGCCTCTGTCTCGGTCTGTGTCTCCGTCTCTGTGTCCCTGACTCTGTGCCTATGTCTCTATGTCTCTGTCCATGTGACCCTGTCTCTATGTCTGTGTCTCTGTGTCTCTGTCTCTGTCTCTGTCTCTGTCTCTGTCTCTGTCTCTGTCTCTGTCTCTGTCTCTGCCTCTGTCTCTGTCACTGCCTCTGTCTCGGTCTGTGTCTCCGTCTCTGTGTCCCTGACTCTGTGCCTATGTCTCTATGTCTCTGTCCATGTGACCCTGTCTCTATGTCTGTGTCTCGGGGTCTCTGTCTCTGTGTCTCTGTCTCTGTATCTGTGTCCCTGCCTCTGTGCCTATGTCTCTATGTCTCTATGTCTCTGTCTCAGTGCCTCTGTCTCTGGGTCACTGTCTCTGTGACTCCGTCTCTGTGTCTCTGTCCCTGTGTCTCTGTCTCCGTGTCTCGGTCTCTGTGACTCCGTCTCTGTATATCGGTCTCTGTGTCTCTGTCTATGTGTCTCTGTGTCTCTGTCTCTGTGTCTCTGTCTCTGTGTCTCTGTCTCTGTGTCTCTGTCTCTGTGTCTCTGTCTCTGTGTCTCTGTCTCTGTGTCTCTGTCTCTGTGTCTCTGTCTCTGTGTCTCTGTCTCTGTGTCTCTGTCTCTGTGTCTCTGTCTCTGTGTCTCTGTCTCTGTGTCTCTGTCTCTGTGCCTCTGTCTCTGTGTCTCTGTCGCTGTGTCTCTGTGTCTCTGTCGCTGTGTCTCTGTGTCTCTGTCTCTGTCTCTGTCTCTGTCTCTGTCTCTGTCTCTGTCTCTGTCTCTGTCTCCGTCTCTGTCACCGTCTCTGCCTCTGCCTTTGTCTCTGTCTCTGTCTCTGTCTCTGTCTCTGCCTCTGTCTCTGTCTCTGTCTCTGTCTACATCTCTGTCTCTGTCTCTGCCTCTGTCTCTGTCTCTGTCTCTGCCTCTGTCTCTGTGTCTCTGTCTCTGTGTCTCTCTCTCTGTGTCTCTGTGCCTCTGTCTCTGTGTCTCTGTCCATGTGTCACTGTCTCTGTCTCTGTCTCTGTCTCCTCTCTGTCTCTGTGTCTCTGTCTCTGTGTCTCTGTCTCTGTGTCTCTGTGTCTTTGTTTCTCTGTCTCTGTCTCTGTCTCTGTCTCTGTCTCTGTCTCTGTCTCTGTCTCTGTCTCTGTCTCCTCTCTGTCTCTGTGTCTCTGTCTCTGTGTCTCTGTCTCTCTGTCTCTGTCTCTGTGTCTCTGCCTCTCTGTCTCTGTCTCTGTCTCTGTCTCTGTCTCTGTCTCTGTCTCTGTCTCTGTCTCTGTCTCTGTCTCTGTCTCTGTCTCTGTCTCTGTCTCTGCCTCTGTCTCTGTCACTGCCTCTGTCTCGGTCTGTGTCTCCGTCTCTGTGTCCCTGACTCTGTGCCTATGTCTCTATGTCTCTGTCCATGTGACCCTGTCTCTATGTCTGTGTCTCTGTGTCTCTGTCTCTGTCTCTGTCTCTGTCTCTGTCTCTGTCTCTGTCTCTGTCTCTGCCTCTGTCTCTGTCACTGCCTCTGTCTCGGTCTGTGTCTCCGTCTCTGTGTCCCTGACTCTGTGCCTATGTCTCTATGTCTCTGTCCATGTGACCCTGTCTCTATGTCTGTGTCTCGGGGTCTCTGTCTCTGTGTCTCTGTCTCTCTGTCTCTGTCTCTGTGTCTCTGCCTCTGTGTCTCTGTCTCCGTGTCTCTGTCTCTGTCTCTGTCTCTGTCTCTGTCTCTGTCTCTGTCTCTGTCTCTGTCTCTGTCTCTGTCTCTGTCTCTGTCTCTGTCTCTGTCTCTGCCTCTGCCTCTGTCTCTGTCTCTGCCTCTGTCTCGGTCTGTGTCTCCGTCTCTGTGTCCCTGACTCTGTGCCTATGTCTCTATGTGTCCGTCCATGTGACACTGTCTCTATGTCTGTGTCTCGGGGTCTCTGTCTCTGTGTCTCTGACTCTGTGTCTCTGTCTCTGTGTCTCTGTCTCTGTATCTGTGTCCCTGCCTCTGTGCCTATGTCTCTATGTCTCTATCTCTGTGTCTCTGCCTCTGTCTCGGTGTGTCTTAATCTGTTTCTCTGTCTCTGTGTCTCTGTCTCTGTGTCACTGTCTCTGTGTCTCTGTCTCTGTGTCTCTGTCTCTGTGTCTCTGTCTCTGTGTCTCTGTCTCTGTATCTGTGTCCCTGCCTCTGTGTCTCTGTCTCTGTGTCTCTGTCTCTGTGTCTCTGTTTCTGTGTCTCTGTCTCTGTGTCTCTGTCTCTGTGTCTCTGTCTCTGTGTCTCTGTCCCTGTGTCTCTGTCTCTGTGTCTCTGTCTCTGTGTCTCTGTCTCTGTGTCTCTGTCGCTGAGTCTCTGTGTCCCTGTCGCTGTCTCTGTCTCTGTCTCTGTCTCTGTGTCCGTCTCTGTCACCGTCTCTGTCACTGTCTCTGTCTCTGTCTCTGCCTCTGTCTCTGTCTCTGTCTCTGTCTACATCTCTGTCTCTGTCTCAGCCTCTGTCTCTGTCTCTGTCTCTGCCTCTGTCTCTGTGTCTCTGTCTCTGTGTCTCTCTCTCTGTGTCTCTGTGCCTCTGTCTCTGTGTCTCTGTCCATGTGTCACTGTCTCTGGCTCTGTCTCTGTCTCCTCTCTGTCTCTGTGTCTCTGTCTCTGTGTCTCTGTCGCTGTGTCTCTGTGTCTCTGTCTCTGTCTCTGTCTCTGTCTCTGTCTCTGTCTCTGTCTCTGTCTCTGTCTCTGTCTCTGTCTCTGTCTCTGTCTCTGTCTCTGTCTCTGTCTCTGTCTCTGTCTCTGTCTCTGCCTCTGCCTCTGTCTCTGTCTCTGCCTCTGTCTCGGTCTGTGTCTCCGTCTCTGTGTCCCTGACTCTGTGCCTATGTCTCTATGTGTCTGTCCATGTGACACTGTCTCTATGTCTGTGTCTCGGGGTCTCTGTCTCTGTGTCTCTGACTCTGTGTCTCTGTCTCTGTGTCTCTGTCTCTGTATCTGTGTCCCTGCCTCTGTGCCTATGTCTCTATGTCTCTATCTCTGTGTCTCTGCCTCTGTCTCGGTGTGTCTTAATCTGTTTCTCTGTCTCTGTGTCTCTGTCTCTGTGTCACTGTCTCTGTGTCTCTGTCTCTGTGTCTCTGTCTCTGTGTCTCTGTCTCTGTATCTGTGTCCCTGCCTCTGTGTCTCTGTCTCTGTGTCTCTGTCTCTGTGTCTCTGTTTCTGTGTCTCTGTCTCTGTGTCTCTGTCTCTGTGTCTCTGTCTCTGTGTCTCTGTCTCTGTGTCTCTGTCTCTGTGTCTCTGTCTCTGTGTCTCTGTCCCTGTGTCTCTGTCTCTGTGTCTCTGTCGCTGTGTCTCTGTGTCTCTGTCTCTGTCTCTGTCTCTGTCTCCGTCACCGTCACCGTCTCTGTCTCTGTCTCTGTCTCTGTCTCTGCCTCTGTCTCTGTCTCTGTCTCTGTCTACATCTCTGTCTCTGTCTCTGCCTCTGTCTCTGTCTCTGTCTCTGCCTCTGTCTCTGTGTCTCTGTCTCTGTGTCTCTCTCTCTGTGTCTCTGTGCCTCTGTCTCTGTGTCTCTGTCCATGTGTCACTGTCTGTGTCTCTGTCTCTGTCTCCTCTTTGTCTCCGTGTCTCTGTCTCTGTGTCTCTGTCTCTGTGTCTCTGTGTCTCTGTTTCTCTGTCTCTGTCTCTGTCTCTGTCTCTGTCTCTGTCTCTGTCTCTGTCTCTGTCTCTGTGCCCCTGCCTCTGTTCCTATGTCTCTATGTCGCTGTCCATGTGTCACTGTCTCTGTCTCTGTCTCTGTCTCTGTCTCTGTCTCTGTCTCTGTCTCTGTCTCTGTCTCTGTCTCTGTCTCTGCCTCTGTCTCTGTCTCTGCCTCTGTCTCGGTCTGTGTCTCCGTCTCTGTGTCCCTGACTCTGTGCCTATGTCTCTATGTCTCTATCTCTGTGTCTCTGCCTCTGTCTCGGTGTGTCTTAATCTGTTTCTCTGTCTCTGTGTCTCTGTCTCTGTGTCACTGTCTCTGTGTCTCTGTCTCTGTGTCTCTGTCTCTGTGTCTCTGTGTCTCTGTGTCTCTGTCTCTGTGTCTCTGTCTCTGTATCTGTGTCTCTGTCTCTGTATCTGTGTCCCTGCCTCTGTGCCTATGTCTCTATGTCTCTATCTCTGTGTCTCTGTCTCTATGTCTCTGTCTCAGTGCCTCTGTCTCTGGGTCACTGTCTCTGTGACTCCGTCTCTGTGTCTCTGTCCCTGTGTCTCTGTCTCCGTGTCTCTGTTTCTGTGACTCCGTCTCTGTATATCGGTCTCTGTGTCTCTGTCTATGTGTCTCTGTGTCTCTGTCTCTGTGTCTCTGTCTCTGTGTCTCTGTTTCTGTGTCTCTGTCTCTGTGTCTCTGTCTCTGTGTCTCTGTTTCTGTGTCTCTGTCTCTGTGTCTCTGTCTCTGTGTCTCTGTCTCTGTGTCTCTGTCTCTGTGTCTCTGTCTCTGTGTCTCTGTCCCTGTGTCTCTGTCTCTGTGTCTCTGTCTCTGTGTCTCTGTCTCTGTGTCTCTGTCTCTGTGTCTCTGTCTCTGTGTCTCTGTCGCTGTGTCTCTGTGTCTCTGTCGCTGTCTCTGTCTCCGTCTCTGTCTCTGTCTCCGTCTCTGTCACCGTCTCTGTCTCTGTCTCTGTCTCTGTCTCTGCCTCTGTCTCTGTCTCTGTCTCTGTCTACATCTCTGTCTCTGTCTCAGCCTCTGTCTCTGTCTCTGTCTCTGTCTCTGCCTCTGTCTCTGTGTCTCTGTCTCTGTGTCTCTCTCTCTGTGTCTCTGTGCCTCTGTCTCTGTGTCTCTGTCCATGTGTCACTGTCTCTGTCTCTGTCTCTGTCTCCTCTCTGTCTCTGTGTCTCTGTCTCTGTGTCTCTGTCTCTGTGTCTCTGTCTCTGTGTCTCTGTCCCTGTGTCTCTGTCTCTGTGTCTCTGTCTCTGTGTCTCTGTCTCTGTGTCTCTGTCTCTGTGTCTCTGTCTCTGTGTCTCTGTCGCTGTGTCTCTGTGTCTCTGTCTCTGTCTCTGTCTCTGTCTCTGTCTCTGTCTCTGTCTCTGTCTCTGTCTCTGTCTCTGTCTCTGTCTCTATCTCTGTCTCTGTCTCTGTCTCTGTCTCTGTCTCTGTCTCTGTCTCTGCCTCTGTCTCTGTCTCTGCCTCTGTCTCGGTCTGTGTCTCCGTCTCTGTATCCCTGACTCTGTGCCTATGTCTCTATGTCTCTGTCCATGTGACACTGTCTCTATGTCTGTGTCTCGGGGTCACTGTCTCTGTGTCTCTGACTCTGTGTCTCTGTCTCTGTGTCTCTGTCTCTGTATCTGTGTCCCTGCCTCTGTGCCTATGTCTCTATGTCTCTATGTCTCTGTCTCAGTGCCTCTGTCTCTGGGTCACTGTCTCTGTGACTCCGTCTCTGTGTCTCTGTCCCTGTGTCCCTGTCTCCGTGTCTCTGTTTCTGTGACTCCGTCTCTGTGTCTCTGTCTCTGTGTCTCTGTCTCTGTGTCTCTGTCTCTGTCTCTGTCTCTGTCTCTGTCTCTGTCTCTGTCTCTATCTCTGTCTCTGTCTCTGTCTCTGTCTCTGTCTCTGTCTCTGTCTCTGCCTCTGTCTCTGTCTCTGCCTCTGTCTCGGTCTGTGTCTCCGTCTCTGTGTCCCTGACTCTGTGCCTATGTCTCTATGTGTCTGTCCATGTGACACTGTCTCTATGTCTGTGTCTCGGGGTCTCTGTCTCTGTGTCTCTGACTCTGTGTCTCTGTCTCTGTGTCTCTGCCTCTGTATCTGTGTCCCTGCCTCTGTGCCTATGTCTCTATGTCTCTATCTCTGTGTCTCTGCCTCTGTCTCGGTGTGTCTTAATCTGTTTCTCTGTCTCTGTGTCTCTGTCTCTGTGTCACTGTCTCTGTGTCTCTGTCTCTGTGTCTCTGTCTCTGTGTCTCTGTCTCTGTATCTGTGTCCCTGCCTCTGTGTCTCTGTCTCTGTGTCTCTGTCTCTGTGTCTCTGTTTCTGTGTCTCTGTCTCTGTGTCTCTGTCTCTGTGTCTCTGTCTCTGTGTCTCTGTCCCTGTGTCTCTGTCTCTGTGTCTCTGTCTCTGTGTCTCTGTCTCTGTGTCTCTGTCGCTGAGTCTCTGTGTCCCTGTCGCTGTCTCTGTCTCTGTCTCTGTCTCTGTCTCCGTCTCTGTCACCGTCTCTGTCTCTGTCTCTGTCTCTGTCTCTGCCTCTGTCTCTGTCTCTGTCTCTGTCTACATCTCTGTCTCTGTCTCAGCCTCTGTCTCTGTCTCTGTCTCTGCCTCTGTCTCTGTGTCTCTGTCTCTGTGTCTCTCTCTCTGTGTCTCTGTGCCTCTGTCTCTGTGTCTCTGTCCATGTGTCACTGTCTCTGTCTCTGTCTCTGTCTCCTCTCTGTCTCTGTGTCTCTGTCCCTGTGTCTCTGTCTCTGTGTCTCTGTGTCTCTGTTTCTCTGTCTCTGTCTCTGTCTCTGTCTCTGTGTCCCTGCCTCTGTTCCTATGTCTCTATGTCGCTGTCCATGTGTCACTGTCTCTGTCTCTGTCTCTGTCTCTGTCTCTGTCTCTGTCTCTGTCTCTGTCTCTGTCTCTGTCTCTGTCTCTGTCTCCTCTCTGTCTCTGTGTCTCTGTCTCTGTGTCTCTGTCTCTGTGTCTCTGTGTCTCTGTTTCTCTGTTTCTCTGTCTCTGTCTCTGTCTCTGTCTCTGTCTCTGTCTCTGTCTCTGTCTCTGTCTCTGTCTCTGCCTCTGTCTCTGTCTCTGCCTCTGTCTCGGTCTGTGTCTCCGTCTCTGTGTCCCTGACTCTGTGCCTATGTCTCTATGTCTCTGTCCATGTGACACTGTCTCCATGTCTGTGTCTCGGGGTCTCTGTCTCAGTGCCTCTGTCTCTGGGTCACTGTCTCTGTGACTCCGTCTCTGTGTCTCTGTCCCTGTGTCTCTGTCTCCGTGTCTCTGTCTCTGTGACTCCGTCTCTGTATATCGGTCTCTGTGTATCTGTCTATGTGTCTCTGTGTCTCTGTCTCTGTGTCTCTGTCTCTGTGTCTCTGTCTCTGTGTCTCTGTCTCTGTGTCTCTGTCTCTGTGTCTCTGTCTCTGTGTCTCTGTCTCTGTGTCTCTGTCTCTGTGTCTCTGTCTCTGTGTCTCTGTCTCTGTGTCTCTGTCCCTGTGTCTCTGTCTCTGTGTCTCTGTCGCTGTGTCTCTGTGTCTCTGTCTCTGTCTCTGTCTCTGTCTCCGTCACCGTCACCGTCTCTGTCTCTGTCTCTGTCTCTGTCTCTGCCTCTGTCTCTGTCTCTGTCTCTGTCTACATCTCTGTCTCTGTCTCTGCCTCTGTCTCTGTCTCTGTCTCTGCCTCTGTCTCTGTGTCTCTGTCTCTGTGTCTCTCTCTCTGTGTCTCTGTGCCTCTGTCTCTGTGTCTCTGTCCATGTGTCACTGTCTGTGTCTCTGTCTCTGTCTCCTCTTTGTCTCCGTGTCTCTGTCTCTGTGTCTCTGTCTCTGTGTCTCTGTGTCTCTGTTTCTCTGTCTCTGTCTCTGTCTCTGTCTCTGTCTCTGTCTCTGTGCCCCTGCCTCTGTTCCTATGTCTCTATGTCGCTGTCCATGTGTCACTGTCTCTGTCTCTGTCTCTGTCTCTGTCTCTGTCTCTGTCTCTGTCTCTGTCTCTGTCTCTGTCTCTGTCTCTGTCTCTGCCTCTGTCTCTGTCTCTGCCTCTGTCTCGGTCTGTGTGTCCGTCTCTGTGTCCCTGACTCTGTGCCTATGTCTCTATGTCTCTGTCCATGTGACACTGTCTCTATGTCTGTGTCTCGGGGTCTCTGTCTCTGTGTCTCTGTCTCTGTGTCTCTGTCTCTGTGTCTCTGTCTCTGTATCTGTGTCCCTGCCTCTGTGCCTATGTCTCTATGTCTCTATCTCTGTGTCTCTGCCTCTGTCTCGGTGTGTCTTAATCTGTTTCTCTGTCTCTGTGTCTCTGTCTCTGTGTCACTGTCTCTGTGTCTCTGTCTCTGTGTCTCTGTCTCTGTGTCTCTGTGTCTCTGTGTCTCTGTGTCTCTGTCTCTGTGTCTCTGTCTCTGTATCTGTGTCTCTGTCTCTGTATCTGTGTCCCTGCCTCTGTGCCTATGTCTCTATGTCTCTATCTCTGTGTCTCTGTCTCTATGTCTCTGTCTCAGTGCCTCTGTCTCTGGGTCACTGTCTCTGTGACTCCGTCTCTGTGTCTCTGTCCCTGTGTCTCTGTCTCCGTGTCTCTGTTTCTGTGACTCCGTCTCTGTATATCGGTCTCTGTGTCTCTGTCTATGTGTCTCTGTGTCTCTGTCTCTGTGTCTCTGTCTCTGTGTCTCTGTTTCTGTGTCTCTGTCTCTGTGTCTCTGTCTCTGTGTCTCTGTTTCTGTGTCTCTGTCTCTGTGTCTCTGTCTCTGTGTCTCTGTCTCTGTGTCTCTGTCTCTGTGTCTCTGTCTCTGTGTCTCTGTCTCTGTGTCTCTGTCTCTGTGTCTCTGTCCCTGTGTCTCTGTCTCTGTGTCTCTGTCTCTGTGTCTCTGTCTCTGTGTCTCTGTCTCTGTGTCTCTGTCGCTGTGTCTCTGTGTCTCTGTCGCTGTCTCTGTCTCTGTCTCTGTCTCTGTCTCCGTCTCTGTCACCGTCTCTGTCTCTGTCTCTGTCTCTGTCTCTGCCTCTGTCTCTGTCTCTGTCTCTGTCTACATCTCTGTCTCTGTCTCAGCCTCTGTCTCTGTCTCTGTCTCTGCCTCTGTCTCTGTGTCTCTGTCTCTGTGTCTCTCTCTCTCTGTGTCTCTGTGCCTCTGTCTCTGTGTCTCTGTCCATGTGTCACTGTCTCTGTCTCTGTCTCTGTCTCCTCTCTGTCTCTGTGTCTCTGTCTCTGTGTCTCTGTCTCTGTGTCTCTGTCTCTGTGTCTCTGTCTCTGTGTCTCTGTCCCTGTGTCTCTGTCTCTGTGTCTCTGTCTCTGTGTCTCTGTCTCTGTGTCTCTGTCTCTGTGTCTCTGTCGCTGTGTCTCTGTGTCTCTGTCTCTGTCTCTGTCTCTGTCTCTGTCTCTGTCTCTGTCTCTGTCTCTGTCTCTGTCTCTGTCTCTGTCTCTGTCTCTGTCTCTGTCTCTGTCTCCTCTCTGTCTCTGTGTCTCTGTCTCTGTGTCTCTGTCTCTGTGTCTCTGTCCCTGTGTCTCTGTCCCTGTGTCTCTGTCTCTGTGTCTCTGTCTCTGTGTCTCTGTCTCTGTGTCTCTGTCTCCGTGTCTCTGTCGCTGTGTCTCTGTGTCTCTGTCTCTGTCTCTGTCTCTGTCTCTGTCTCTGTCTCTGTCTCTGTCTCTGTCTCTGTCTCTGTCTCTGTCTCTGTCTCTGTCTCTGTCTCTGTCTCTGTCTCTGTCTCTGTCTCTGTCTCTGTCTCCTCTCTGTCTCTGTGTCTCTGTCTCTGTGTCTCTGTCTCTGTGTCTCTGTGTCTCTGTTTCTCTGTTTCTCTGTCTCTGTCTCTGTCTCTGTCTCTGTCTCTGTCTCTGTCTCTGTCTCTGTCTCTGTCTCGGTCTCTTTATCTGTCCCCGTCTCTGTGTCTCTGTCTCTGTGTCTCTGTCTCTGTCTCTGTCCCTGTCTCTGTCTCTGTCTCTGTCTCTGTCTCTGTCTCTGTCTCTGTCTCTGTCTCTGTCTCTGTCTCTGTCTCTGTCTCTGTCTCTGTCTCTGCCTCTGTCTCTGTCTCTGCCTCTGTCTCGGTCTGTGTCTCCGTCTCTGTGTCCCTGACTCTGTGCCTATGTCACTATGTCTCTGTCCATGTGACACTGTCTCTATGTCTGTGTCTCGGGGTCTCTGTCTCTGTGTCTCTGACTCTGTGTCTCTGTCTCTGTGTCTCTGTCTCTGTATCTGTGTCCCTGCCTCTGTGCCTATGTCTCTATGTCTCTATGTCTCTGTCTCAGTGCCTCTGTCTCTGGGTCACTGTCTCTGTGACTCCGTCTCTGTGTCTCTGTCCCTGTGTCTCTGTCTCCGTGTCTCTGTCTCTGTGACTCCGTCTCTGTATATCGGTCTCTGTGTATCTGTCTATGTGTATCTGTGTCTCTGTCTCTGTGTCTCTGTCTCTGTGTCTCTGTCTCTGTGTCTCTGTCTCTGTGTCTCTGTCTCTGTGTCTCTGTCTCTGTGTCTCTGTCCCTGTGTCTCTGTCTCTGTGTCTCTGTCGCTGTGTCTCTGTGTCTCTGTCTCTGTCTCTGTCTCTGTCTCCGTCTCTGTCACCGTCTCTGTCTCTGTCTCTGTCTCTGTCTCTGCCTCTGTCTCTGTCTCTGTCTCTGTCTACATCTCTGTCTCTGTCTCTGCCTCTGTCTCTGTCTCTGTCTCTGCCTCTGTCTCTGTGTCTCTGTCTCTGTGTCTCTCTCTCTGTGTCTCTGTGCCTCTGTCTCTGTGTCTCTGTCCATGTGTCACTGTCTCTGTCTCTGTCTCTGTCTCTGTCTCCTCTCTGTCTCCGTGTCTCTGTCTCTGTGTCTCTGTCTCTGTGTCTCTGTGTCTCTGTTTCTCTGTCTCTGTCTCTGTCTCTGTCTCTGACTCTGTCTCTGTCTCTGTGTCCCTGCCTCTGTTCCTATGTCTCTATGTCGCTGTCCATGTGTCACTGTCTCTGTCTCTGTCTCTGTCTCTGTCTCTGTGTCTGTCTCTGTCTCCTCTCTGTCTCTGTGACTCTGTCTCTGTGTCTCTGTGTCTCTGTGTCTCTGTGTCTCTGTTTCTCTGTCTCTGTATCTGTCTCTGTCTCTGTCTCTGTCTCTGTCTCTGTCTCTGTCTCTGTCTCTGTCTCTGTCTCTGTCTCTGTCTCTGTCTCTTTATCTGTCTCCGTCTCTGTGTCTCTGTCTCTGTGTCTCTGTCTCTGTCTCTGTCTCTGTCTCTGTCTCTGTCTCTGTCTCTGTCTCTGTCTCTGTCTCTGTCTCTGTCTCTGTCTCTGTCTCTCTCTCTGTCTCTGTCTCTGTCTCTGTCTCTGTCTCTGTCTCTGCCTCTGTCTCGGTCTGTGTCTCCGTCTCTGTGTCCCTGACTCTGTGCCTATGTCTCTATGTCTCTGTCCATGTGACACTGTCTCTATGTCTGTGTCTCGGGGTCTCTGTCTCTGTGTCTCTGTCTCTGTGTCTCTGTGTCTCTGTTTCTCTGTTTCTCTGTCTCTGTCTCTGTCTCTGTATCTGTATCTGTCTCTGTCTCTGTCTCTGTCTCTGTCTCTGTCTCGGTCTCTTTATCTGTCTCCGTCTCTGTGTCTCTGTCTCTGTGTCTCTGTCTCTGTCTCTGTCTCTGTCTCTGTCTCTGTCTCTGTCTCTGTCTCTGTGACTCCGTCTCTGTGTCTCTGTCCCTGTGTCTCTGTCTCCGTGGCTCTGTCTCTGTGACTCCGTCTCTGTATATCGGTCTCTGTGTCTCTGTGTCTCTGTCTCTGTGTCTCTGTCTCTGTGTCTCTGTCTCTGTGTCTCTGTCTCTGTGTCTCTGTCTCTGTGTCTCTGTCTCTGTGTCTCTGTCTCTGTGTCTCTGTCTCTGTGTCTCTGTCTCTGTGTCTCTGTCTCTGTGTCTCTGTCTCTGTGTCTCTGTCTCTGTGTCTCTGTCTCTGTGTCTCTGTCTCTGTGTCTCTGTCGCTGTGTCTCTGTGTCTCTGTCTCTGTCTCTGTCTCTGTCTCTGTCTCTGCCTCTGTCTCTGTCTCTGTCTCTGTCTCTGTCTCTGTCTCTGTCTCTGTCTCTGTCTCTGTCTCTGTCTCTGTCTCTGTCTCTGTCTCTGTCTCTGTCTCTGTCTCTGTCTCTGTCTCTGTCTCTGTCTCTGTCTCTGTCTCTGTCTCTGTCTCTGTCTCTGTCTCTGCCTCTGCCTCTGTCTCTGTCTCTGTCTCTGCCTCTGTCTCGGTCTGTGTCTCCGTCTCTGTGTCCCTGACTCTGTGCCTATGTCTCTATGTGTCTGTCCATGTGACACTGTCTCTATGTCTGTGTCTCGGGGTCTCTGTCTCTGTGTCTCTGACTCTGTGTCTCTGTCTCTGTGTCTCTGTCTCTGTATCTGTGTCCCTGCCTCTGTGCCTATGTCTCTATGTCTCTATCTCTGTGTCTCTGCCTCTGTCTCGGTGTGTCTTAATCTGTTTCTCTGTCTCTGTGTCTCTGTCTCTGTGTCACTGTCTCTGTGTCTCTGTTTCTGTGACTCCGTCTCTGTGTCTCTGTCTCTGTGTCTCTGTCTCTGTGTCTCTGTCTCTGTCTCTGTCTCTGTCTCTGTCTCTGTCTCTATCTCTGTCTCTGTCTCTGTCTCTGTCTCTGTCTCTGTCTCTGTCTCTGCCTCTGTCTCTGTGTCTCTGTCTCTGTGTCTCTCTCTCTGTGTCTCTGTGCCTCTGTCTCTGTGTCTCTGTCCATGTGTCACTGTCTCTGTCTCTGTCTCTGTCTCCTCTCTGTCTCTGTGTCTCTGTCTCTGTGTCTCTGTCTCTGTGTCTCTGTCTCTGTGTCTCTGTCCCTGTGTCTCTGTCTCTGTGTCTCTGTCTCTGTGTCTCTGTCTCTGTGTCTCTGTCTCTGTGTCTCTGTCGCTGTGTCTCTGTGTCTCTGTCTCTGTCTCTGTCTCTGTCTCTGTCTCTGTCTCTGTCTCTGTCTCTGTCTCTGTCTCTGTCTCTGTCTCTGTCTCTGTCTCTGTCTCCTCTCTGTCTCTGTGTCTCTGTCTCTGTGTCTCTGTCCCTGTGTCTCTGTCCCTGTGTCTCTGTCTCTGTGTCTCTGTCTCTGTGTCTCTGTCTCTGTGTCTCTGTCTCTGTGTCTCTGTCGCTGTGTCTCTGTGTCTCTGTCTCTGTCTCTGTCTCTTTATCTGTCTCCGTCTCTGTGTCTCTGTCTCTGTGTCTCTGTCTCTGTCTCTGTCTCTGTCTCTGTCTCTGTCTCTGTCTCTGTCTCTGTCTCTGTCTCTGTCTCTGTCTCTCTCTCTGTCTCTGTCTCTGTCTCTGTCTCTGCCTCTGTCTCGGTCTGTGTCTCCGTCTCTGTGTCCCTGACTCTGTGCCTATGTCTCTATGTCTCTGTCCATGTGACACTGTCTCTATGTCTGTGTCTCGGGGTCTCTGTCTCTGTGTCTCTGACTCTGTGTCTCTGTCTCTGTGTCTCTGTCTCTGTATCTGTGTCCCTGCCTCTGTGCCTATGTCTCTATGTCTCTATCTCTGTGTCTCTGCCTCTGTCTCGGTGTGTCTTAATCTGTTTCTCTGTCTCTGTGTCTCTGTCTCTGTGTCACTGTCTCTGTGTCTCTGTCTCTGTGTCTCTGTCTCTGTGTCTCTGTGTCTCTGTGTCTCTGTCTCTGTGTCTCTGTCTCTGTATCTGTGTCCCTGCCTCTGTGCCTATGTCTCTATGTCTCTATCTCTGTGTCTCTGTCTCTATGTCTCTGTCTCAGTGCCTCTGTCTCTGGGTCACTGTCTCTTTGACTCCGTCTCTGTGTCTCTGTCCCTGTGTCTCTGTCTCCGTGTCTCAGTTTCTGTGACTCCGTCTCTGTATATCGGTCTCTGTGTCTCTGTCTATGTGTCTCTGTGTCTCTGTCTCTGTGTCTCTGTCTCTGTGTCTCTGTATCTGTGTCTCTGTCTCTGTGTCTCGGTCTCTGTGTCTCTGTCCCTGTGTCTCTGTCTCTGTGTCTCTGTCTCTGTGTCTCTGTCTCTGTGTCTCTGTCTCTGTGTCTCTGTCGCTTTGTCTTTGTGTCTCTGTCGCTGTCTCTGTCTCTGTCTCTGTCTCTGTCTCCGTCTCTGTCTCTGCCTCTGTCTCTGTCTCTGTCTCTGTCTACATCTCTGTCTCTGTCTCAGCCTCTGTCTCTGTCTCTGTCTCTGCCTCTGTCTCTGTGTCTCAGTCTCTGTGTCTCTCTCTCTGTGTCTCTGTGCCTCTGTCTCTGTGTCTCTGTCCATGTGTCACTGTCTCTGTCTCTGTCTCTGTCTCCTCTCTGTCTCTGTGTCTCTGTCTCTGTGTCTCTGTCTCTGTGTCTCTGTGTCTCTGTTTCTCTGTCTCTGTCTCTGTCTCTGTCTCTGTGTCCCTGCCTCTGTTCCTATGTCTCTATGTCGCTGTCCATGTGTCACTGTCTCTGTCTCTGTCTCTGTCTCTGTATCTGTCTCTGTCTCTGTCTCTGTCTCTGTCTCTGTCTCTGTCTCTGTCTCTGTCTCCTCTCTGTCTCTGTGTCTCTGTCTCTGTGTCTCTGTCTCTGTGTCTCTGTGTCTCTGTTTCTCTGTTTCTCTGTTTCTCTGTCTCTGTCTCTGTCTCTGTCTCTGTCTCTGTCTCTGTCTCTGTCTCTGTCTCTGTCTCTGTCTCTGTCTCGGTCTCTTTATCTGTCTCCGTCTCTGTGTCTCTGTCTCTGTGTCTCTGTCTCTGTCTCTGTCTCTGTCTCTGTCTCTGTCTCTGTCTCTGTGACTCCGTCTCTGTGTCTCTGTCCCTGTGTCTCTGTCTCCGTGGCTCTGTCTCTGTGACTCCGTCTCTGTATATCGGTCTCTGTGTCTCTGTGTCTCTGTCTCTGTGTCTCTGTCTCTGTGTCTCTGTCTCTGTGTCTCCGTCTCTGTGTCCCTGACTCTGTGCCTATGTCTCTATGTGTCTGTCCATGTGACACTGTCTCTATGTCTGTGTCTCGGGGTCTCTGTCTCTGTGTCTCTGACTCTGTGTCTCTGTCTCTGTGTCTCTGTCTCTGTATCTGTGTCCCTGCCTCTGTGCCTATGTCTCTATGTCTCTATCTCTGTGTCTCTGCCTCTGTCTCGGTGTGTCTTAATCTGTTTCTCTGTCTCTGTGTCTCTGTCTCTGTGTCACTGTCTCTGTGTCTCTGTTTCTGTGACTCCGTCTCTGTGTCTCTGTCTCTGTGTCTCTGTCTCTGTGTCTCTGTCTCTGTCTCTGTCTCTGTCTCTGTCTCTGTCTCTGTCTCTATCTCTGTCTCTGTCTCTGTCTCTGTCTCTGTCTCTGTCTCTGTCTCTGCCTCTGTCTCTGTCTCTGCCTCTGTCTCGGTCTGTGTCTCCGTCTCTGTATCCCTGACTCTGTGCCTATGTCTCTATGTCTCTGTCCATGTGACACTGTCTCTATGTCTGTGTCTCGGGGTCACTGTCTCTGTGTCTCTGACTCTGTGTCTCTGTCTCTGTGTCTCTGTCTCTGTATCTGTGTCCCTGCCTCTGTGCCTATGTCTCTATGTCTCTATGTCTCTGTCTCAGTGCCTCTGTCTCTGGGTCACTGTCTCTGTGACTCCGTCTCTGTGTCTCTGTCCCTGTGTCTCTGTCTCCGTGTCTCTGTCTCTGTGATTCCGTCTCTGTATATCGGTCTCTGTGTCTCTGTGTCTCTGTCTCTGTGTCTCTGTCTCTGTGTCTCTGTCTCTGTATCTCTGTCTCTGTGTCTCTGTCGCTGTGTCTCTGTGTCTCTGTCTCTGTCTCTGTCTCTGTCTCTGTCTCTGTCTCTGTCTCTGTCTCTGTCACCGTCTCTGTCTCTGTCTCTGTCTCTGTCTCTGCCTCTGTCTCTGTCTCTGTCTCTGTCTACATCTCTGTCTCTGTCTCAGCCTCTGTCTCTGTCTCTGTCTCTGCCTCTGTCTCTGTCTCTGTCTCTGTCTCTGTCTCTGTCTCTGTCTCTGTCTCTGTCTCTGTCTCTGTCTCTGTCTCTGTCTCTGCCTCTGCCTCTGTCTCTGTCTCTGCCTCTGTCTCGGTCTGTGTCTCCGTCTCTGTGTCCCTGACTCTGTGCCTATGTCTCTATGTGTCTGTCCATGTGACACTGTCTCTATGTCTGTGTCTCGGGGTCTCTGTCTCTGTGTCTCTGTCTCTGTGTCTCTGTCTCTGTATCTGTGTCCCTGCCTCTGTGCCTATGTCTCTATGTCTCTATCTCTGTGTCTCTGCCTCTGTCTCGGTGTGTCTTAATCTGTTTCTCTGTCTCTGTGTCACTGTCTCTGTGACTCCGTCTCTGTGTCTCTGTCCCTGTGTCTCTGTCTCCGTGTCTCTGTCTCTGTGATTCCGTCTCTGTATATCGGTCTCTGTGTCTCTGTGTCTCTGTCTCTGTGTCTCTGTCTCTGTGTCTCTGTCGCTGTGTCTCTGTGTCTCTGCCTCTGTCTCTGTCTCTGTCTCTGTCTCTGTCTCTGTCTCTGTCTCTGTCTCTGTCTCTGTCTCTGTCTCTGTCTCTGTCTCTGTCTCTGTCTCTGTCTCTGTCTCTGTCTCTGTCTCTGTCTCTGTCTCTGTCTCTGTCTCTGTCTCTGTCTCTGTCTCTGTCTCTGTCTCTGTCTCTGTCTCTGTCTCTGTCTCTGTCTCTGTCTCTGTCTCTGTCTCTGTCTCTGTCTCTGTCTCTGTCTCTGTCTCTGTCTCTGTCTCTGTCTCTGTCTCTGTCTCTGTCTCTGTCTCTGTCTCTGTCTCTGTCTCTGTCTCTGTCTCTGTCTCTGTCTCTGTCTCTGTCTCTGTCTCTGTCTCTGTCTCTGCCTCTGCCTCTGCCTCTGTCTCTGTCTCTGCCTCTGTCTCGGTCTGTGTCTCCGTCTCTGTGTCCCTGACTCTGTGCCTATGTCTCTATGTGTCTGTCCATGTGACACTGTCTCTATGTCTGTGTCTCGGGGTCTCTGTCTCTGTGTCTCTGACTCTGTGTCTCTGTCTCTGTGTCTCTGTCTCTGTATCTGTGTCCCTGCCTCTGTGCCTATGTCTCTATGTCTCTATCTCTGTGTCTCTGCCTCTGTCTCGGTGTGTCTTAATCTGTTTCTCTGTCTCTGTGTCTCTGTCCCTGTGTCACTGTCTCTGTGTCTCTGTCTCTGTGTCCCTGTCTCTGTGTCTCTGTCTCTGTATCTGTGTCCCTGCCTCTGTGCCTATGTCTCTATGTCTCTATCTCTGTGTCTCTGTCTCTGGGTCACTGTCTCTGTGACTCCGTCTCTGTGTCTCTGTCCCTGTGTCCCTGTCTCCGTGTCTCTGTTTCTGTGACTCCGTCTCTGTGTCTCTGTCTCTGTGTCTCTGTCTCTGTGTCTCTGTCTCTGTCTCTGTCTCTGTCTCTGTCTCTGTCTCTGTCTCTATCTCTGTCTCTGTCTCTGTCTCTGTCTCTGTCTCTGTCTCTGTCTCTGCCTCTGTCTCTGTCTCTGCCTCTGTCTCGGTCTGTGTCTCCGTCTCTGTATCCCTGACTCTGTGCCTACGTCTCTATGTCTCTGTCCATGTGACACTGTCTCTATGTCTGTGTCTCGGGGTCACTGTCTCTGTGTCTCTGACTCTGTGTCTCTGTCTCTGTGTCTCTGTCTCTGTATCTGTGTCCCTGCCTCTGTGCCTATGTCTCTATGTCTCTATGTCTCTGTCTCAGTGCCTCTGTCTCTGGGTCACTGTCTCTGTGACTCCGTCTCTGTGTCTCTGTCCCTGTGTCTCTGTCTCCGTGTCTCTGTCTCTGTGATTCCGTCTCTGTATATCGGTCTCTGTGTCTCTGTGTCTCTGTCTCTGTGTCTCTGTCTCTGTGTCTCTGTCTCTGTGTCTCTGTCTCTGTGTCTCTGTCTCTGTGTCTCTGTCTCTGTGTCTCTGTCTCTGTGTCTCTGTCTCTGTATCTGTGTCCCTGCCTCTGTGCCTATGTCTCTATGTCTCTATCTCTGTGTCTCTGCCTCTGTCTCGGTGTGTCTTAATCTGTTTCTCTGTCTCTGTGTCTCTGTCCCTGTGTCACTGTCTCTGTGTCTCTGTCTCTGTGTCCCTGTCTCTGTGTCTCTGTCTCTGTATCTGTGTCCCTGCCTCTGTGCCTATGTCTCTATGTCTCTATCTCTGTGTCTCTGTCTCTGGGTCACTGTCTCTGTGACTCCGTCTCTGTGTCTCTGTCCCTGTGTCCCTGTCTCCGTGTCTCTGTATCTGTGACTCCGTCTCTGTGTCTCTGTCTCTGTGTCTCTGTCTCTGTGTCTCTGTCTCTGTCTCTGTCTCTGTCTCTGTCTCTGTCTCTGTCTCTATCTCTGTCTCTGTCTCTGTCTCTGTCTCTGTCTCTGTCTCTGTCTCTGCCTCTGTCTCTGTCTCTGCCTCTGTCTCGGTCTGTGTCTCCGTCTCTGTATCCCTGACTCTGTGCCTACGTCTCTATGTCTCTGTCCATGTGACACTGTCTCTATGTCTGTGTCTCGGGGTCACTGTCTCTGTGTCTCTGACTCTGTGTCTCTGTCTCTGTGTCTCTGTCTCTGTATCTGTGTCCCTGCCTCTGTGCCTATGTCTCTATGTCTCTATGTCTCTGTCTCAGTGCCTCTGTCTCTGGGTCACTGTCTCTGTGACTCCGTCTCTGTGTCTCTGTCCCTGTGTCTCTGTCTCCGTGTCTCTGTCTCTGTGATTCCGTCTCTGTATATCGGTCTCTGTGTCTCTGTGTCTCTGTCTCTGTGTCTCTGTCTCTGTGTCTCTGTCTCTGTGTCTCTGTCTCTGTGTCTCTGTCTCTGTGTCTCTGTCTCTGTGTCTCTGTCTCTGTGTCTCTGTCTCTGTGTCTCTGTCCCTGTGTCTCTGTCTCTGTGTCTCTGTCTCTGTGTCTCTGTCTCTGTGTCTCTGTCTCTGTGTCTCTGTCGCTGTGTCTCTGTGTCTCTGTCTCCGTGTCTCTGTTTCTGTGACTCCGTCTCTGTATATCGGTCTCTGTGTCTCTGTCTATGTGTCTCTGTGTCTCTGTCTCTGTGTCTCTGTCTCTGTGTCTCTGTTTCTGTGTCTCTGTCTCTGTGTCTCCGTCTCTGTGTCTCTGTCTCTGTGTCTCTGTTTCTGTGTCTCTGTCTCTGTGTCTCTGTCTCTGTGTCTCTGTCTCTGTGTCTCTGTCTCTGTGTCTCTGTCTCTGTGTCTCTGTCCCTGTGTCTCTGTCTCTGTGTCTCTGTCTCTGTGTCTCTGTCTCTGTGTCTCTGTCTCTGTGTCTCTGTCTCTGTGTCTCTGTCGCTGTGTCTCTGTGTCTCTGTCGCTGTCTCTGTCTCTGTCTCTGTCTCTGTCTCCGTCTCTGCCACCGTCTCTGTCTCTGTCTCTGTCTCTGTTCTGCCTCTGTCTCTGTCTCTGTCTCTGTCTACATCTCTGTCTCTGTCTCAGCCTCTGTCTCTGTCTCTGTCTCTGCCTCTGTCTCTGTGTCTCTGTCTCTGTGTCTCTCTCTCTGTGTCTCTGTGCCTCTGTCTCTGTGTCTCTGTCCATGTGTCACTGTCTCTGTCTCTGTCTCTGTCTCCTCTCTGTCTCTGTGTCTCTGTCTCTGTGTCTCTGTCTCTGTGTCTCTGTCCCTGTGTCTCTGTCTCTGTGTCTCTGTCTCTGTGTCTCTGTCTCTGTGTCTCTGTCTCTGTGTCTCTGTCGCTGTGTCTCTGTGTCTCTGTCTCTGTCTCTGTCTCTGTCTCTGTCTCTGTCTCTGTCTCTGTCTCTGTCTCCTCTCTGTCTCTGTGTCTCTGTCTCTGTGTCTCTGTCTCTGTGTCCCTGTGTCTCTGTTTCTCTGTTTCTCTGTTTCTCTGTCTCTGTCTCTGTCTCTGTCTCTGTCTCTGTCTCTGTCTCTGTGTCTGTCTCTGTCTCGGTCTCTTTATCTGTCTCCGTCTCTGTGTCTCTGTCTCTGTCTCTGTCTCTGTCTCTGTCTCTGTCTCTGTCTCTGTCTCTGTCTCTGTCTCTGTCTCTGTCTCTGTCTCTGTCTCTGTCTCTGTCTCTGTCTCTGTCTCTGTCTCTGTCTCTGTCTCTGTCTCTGTCTCTGTCTCTGTCTCTGTCTCTGTCTCTGTCTCTGTCTCTGTCTCTGTCTCTGTCTCTGTCTCTGTCTCTGTCTCTGTCTCTGTCTCTGTCTCTGCCTCTGTCTCTGTCTCTGCCTCTGTCTCGGTCTGTGTCTCCGTCTCTGTGTCCCTGACTCTGTGCCTATGTCTCTATGTCTCTGTCCATGTGACACTGTCTCTATGTCTGTGTCTCGGGGTCTCTGTCTCTGTGTCTCTGACTCTGTGTCTCTGTCTCTGTGTCTCTGTCTCTGTGTCTCTGTCTCTGTCTCTGTCTCTGTCTCTGTCTCTGTCTCTGTCTCTGTCTCTGTCTCTGTCTCTGTCTCTGTCTCTGTCTCGGTCTCTTTATCTGTCTCCGTCTCTGTGTCTCTGTCTCTGTGTCTCTGTCTCTGTCTCTGTCTCTGTCTCTGTCTCTGTCTCTGTCTCTGTCTCTGTCTCTGTCTCTGTCTCTGTCTCTGTCTCTGTCTCTGTCTCTGTCTCTGTCTCTGTCTCTGCCTCTGTCTCTGTCTCTGCCTCTGTCTCGGTCTGTGTCTCCGTCTCTGTGTCCCTGACTCTGTGCCTATGTCTCTATGTCTCTGTCCATGTGACACTGTCTCTATGTCTGTGTCTCGGGGTCTCTGTCTCTGTGTCTCTGACTCTGTGTCTCTGTCTCTGTGTCTCTGTCTCTGTGTCTCTGTCTCTGTCTCTGTCTCTGTCTCTGTCTCTGTCTCTGTCTCTGTCTCTGTCTCTGTCTCTGTCTCTGTCTCTGTCTCGGTCTCTTTATCTGTCTCCGTCTCTGTGTCTCTGTCTCTGTGTCTCTGTCTCTGTCTCTGTCTCTGTCTCTGTCTCTGTCTCTGTCTCTGTGACTCCGTCTCTGTGTCTCTGTCCCTGTGTCTCTGTCTCCGTGGCTCTGTCTCTGTGACTCCGTCTCTGTATATCGGTCTCTGTGTCTCTGTGTCTCTGTCTCTGTGTCTCTGTCTCTGTGTCTCTGTCTCTGTGTCTCTGTCTCTGTGTCTCTGTCTCTGTGTCTCTGTCGCTGTGTCTCTGTGTCTCTGTCTCTGTCTCTGTCTCTGTCTCTGTCTCTGTCTCTGTCTCTGTCTCTGTCTCTGTCTCTGTCTCTGTCTCTGTCTCTGTCTCTGTCTCTGTCTCTGTCTCTGTCTCTGTCTCTGTCTCTGTCTCTGTCTCTGTCTCTGCCTCTGCCTCTGTCTCTGTCTCTGCCTCTGTCTCGGTCTGTGTCTCCGTCTCTGTGTCCCTGACTCTGTGCCTATGTCTCTATGTGTCTGTCCATGTGACATTGTCTCTATGTCTGTGTCTCGGGGTCTCTGTCTCTGTGTCTCTGACTCTGTGTCTCTGTCTCTGTGTCTCTGTCTCTGTATCTGTGTCCCTGCCTCTGTGCCTATGTCTCTATGTCTCTATCTCTGTGTCTCTGCCTCTGTCTCGGTGTGTCTTAATCTGTTTCTCTGTCTCTGTGTCTCTGTCTCTGTGTCACTGTCTCTGTGTCTCTGTTTCTGTGACTCCGTCTCTGTGTCTCTGTCTCTGTGTCTCTGTCTCTGTGTCTCTGTCTCTGTCTCTGTCTCTGTCTCTGTCTCTGTCTCTGTCTCTATCTCTGTCTCTGTCTCTGTCTCTGTCTCTGTCTCTGTCTCTGCCTCTGTCTCTGTCTCTGCCTCTGTCTCGGTCTGTGTCTCCGTCTCTGTATCCCTGACTCTGTGCCTATGTCTCTATGTCTCTGTCCATGTGACACTGTCTCTATGTCTGTGTCTCGGGGTCACTGTCTCTGTGTCTCTGACTCTGTGTCTCTGTCTCTGTGTCTCTGTCTCTGTATCTGTGTCCCTGCCTCTGTGCCTATGTCTCTATGTCTCTATGTCTCTGTCTCAGTGCCTCTGTCTCTGGGTCACTGTCTCTGTGACTCCGTCTCTGTGTCTCTGTCCCTGTGTCTCTGTCTCCGTGTCTCTGTCTCTGTGATTCCGTCTCTGTATATCGGTCTCTGTGTCTCTGTGTCTCTGTCTCTGTGTCTCTGTCTCTGTGTCTCTGTCTCTGTGTCTCTGTCTCTGTGTCTCTGTCTCTGTGTCTCTGTCTCTGTGTCTCTGTCTCTGTGTCTCTGTCTCTGTGTCTCTGTCTCTGTGTCTCTGTCTCTGTGTCTCTGTCTCTGTGTCTCTGTCTCTGTGTCTCTGTCTCTGTGTCTCTGTCTCTGTGTCTCTGTGTCTGTGTCTCTGTCTCTGTGTCTCTGTCGCTGTGTCTCTGTGTCTCTGTCTCTGTCTCTGTCTCTGTCTCTGTCTCTGTCTCTGTCTCTGTCTCTGTCTCTGTCACCGTCTCTGTCTCTGTCTCTGTCTCTGTGTCTCTGTCTCTGTGTCTCTCCCTCTGTGTCTCTGTGCCTCTGTCTCTGTGTCTCTGTCCATGTGTCACTGTCTCTGTCTCTGTCTCTGTCTCCTCTCTGTCTCTGTGTCTCTGTCCCTGTGTCTCTGTCTCTGTGTCTCTGTGTCTCTGTTTCTGTGTCTCTGTCTCTGTGTCTCTGTCTCTGTGTCTCTGTCTCTGTGTCTCTGTCTCTGTGTCTCTGTCTCTGTGTCTCTGTCCCTGTGTCTCTGTCTCTGTGTCTCTGTCTCTGTGTCTCTGTCTCTGTGTCTCTGTCTCTGTGTCTCTGTCGCTGTGTCTCTGTGTCTCTGTCTCCGTGTCTCTGTTTCTGTGACTCCGTCTCTGTATATCGGTCTCTGTGTCTCTGTCTATGTGTCTCTGTGTCTCTGTCTCTGTGTCTCTGTTTCTGTGTCTCTGTCTCTGTGTCTCCGTCTCTGTGTCTCTGTCTCTGTGTCTCTGTTTCTGTGTCTCTGTCTCTGTGTCTCTGTCTCTGTGTCTCTGTCTCTGTGTCTCTGTCTCTGTGTCTCTGTCTCTGTGTCTCTGTCCCTGTGTCTCTGTCTCTGTGTCTCTGTCTCTGTGTCTCTGTCTCTGTGTCTCTGTCTCTGTGTCTCTGTCTCTGTGTCCCTGTGTCTCTGTTTCTCTGTTTCTCTGTTTCTCTGTCTCTGTCTCTGTCTCTGTCTCTGTCTCTGTCTCTGTGTCTGTCTCTGTCTCGGTCTCTTTATCTGTCTCCGTCTCTGTGTCTCTGTCTCTGTCTCTGTCTCTGTCTCTGTCTCTGTCTCTGTCTCTGTCTCTGTCTCTGTCTCTGTCTCTGTCTCTGTCTCTGTCTCTGTCTCTGTCTCTGTCTCTGTCTCTGTCTCTGTCTCTGTCTCTGTCTCTGTCTCTGTCTCTGTCTCTGTCTCTGTCTCTGTCTCTGTCTCTGTCTCTGTCTCTGTCTCTGTCTCTGCCTCTGTCTCTGTCTCTGCCTCTGTCTCGGTCTGTGTCTCCGTCTCTGTGTCCCTGACTCTGTGCCTATGTCTCTATGTCTCTGTCCATGTGACACTGTCTCTATGTCTGTGTCTCGGGGTCTCTGTCTCTGTGTCTCTGACTCTGTGTCTCTGTCTCTGTGTCTCTGTCTCTGTGTCTCTGTCTCTGTGTCTCTGTCTCTGTGTCTCTGTCTCTGTGTCTCTGTCTCTGTGTCTCTGTCTCTGTGTCTCTGTCGCTGTGTCTCTGTGTCTCTGTCTCTGTCTCTGTCTCTGTCTCTGTCTCTGTCTCTGTCTCTGTCTCCTCTCTGTCTCTGTGTCTCTGTCTCTGTGTCTCTGTCTCTGTGTCTCTGTCTCTGTGTCTCTGTCTCTGTGTCTCTGTCCCTGTGTCTCTGTCTCTGTGTCTCTGTCTCTGTGTCTCTGTCTCTGTGTCTCTGTCTCTGTGTCTCTGTCTCTGTGTCTCTGTCGCTGTGTCTCTGTGTCTCTGTCTCTGTCTCTGTCTCTGTCTCTGTCTCTGTCTCTGTCTCTGTCTCTGTCTCTGTCTCTGTCTCTGTCTCCTCTCTGTCTCTGTGTCTCTGTCTCTGTGTCTCTGTCTCTGTGTCTCTGTCTCTGTGTCTCTGTCCCTGTGTCTCTGTCTCTGTGTCTCTGTCTCTGTGTCTCTGTCTCTGTGTCTCTGTCTCTGTGTCTCTGTCGCTGTGTCTCTGTGTCTCTGTCTCTGTCTCTGTCTCTGTCTCCTCTCTGTCTCTGTGTCTCTGTCTCTGTGTCTCTGTGTCTCTGTTTCTCTGTTTCTCTGTCTCTGTCTCTGTCTCTGTCTCTGTCTCTGTCTCTGTCTCTGTCTCTGTCTCTGTCTCTGTCTCTGTCTCTGTCTCTGTCTCGGTCTCTTTATCTGTCTCCGTCTCTGTGTCTCTGTCTCTGTGTCTCTGTCTCTGTCTCTGTGTCTCTGTCTCTGTATCTGTGTCCCTGCCTCTGTGCCTATGTCTCTATGTCTCTATGTCTCTGTCTCAGTGCCTCTGTCTCTGGGTCACTGTCTCTGTGACTCCGTCTCTGTGTCTCTGTCCCTGTGTCTCTGTCTCCGTGTCTCTGTCTCTGTGACTCCGTCTCTGTATATCGGTCTCTGTGTATCTGTCTATGTGTCTCTGTGTCTCTGTCTCTGTGTCTCTGTCTCTGAGTCTCTGTCTCTGTGTCTCTGTCTCTGTGTCTCTGTCTCTGTGTCTCTGTCCCTGTGTCTCTGTCTCTGTGTCTCTGTCGCTGTGTCTCTGTGTCTCTGTCTCTGTCTCTGTCTCTGTCTCCGTCTCTGTCACCGTCTCTGTCTCTGTCTCTGTCTCTGTCTCTGCCTCTGTCTCTGTCTCTGTCTCTGTCTCTGTCTACATCTCTGTCTCTGTCTCTGCCTCTGTCTCTGTCTCTGTCTCTGCCTCTGTCTCTGTGTCTCTGTCTCTGTGTCTCTCTCTCTGTGTCTCTGTGCCTCTGTCTCTGTGTCTCTGTCCATGTGTCACTGTCTCTGTCTCTGTCTCTGTCTCCTCTCTGTCCCCGTGTCTCTGTCTCTGTGTCTCTGTCTCTGTGTCTCTGTGTCTCTGTTTCTCTGTCTCTGTCTCTGTCTCTGTCTCTGTCTCTGTCTCTGTCTCTGTCTCTGTCTCTGTCTCTGTCTCTGTCTCTGTCTCTGTCTCTTTATCTGTCTCCGTCTCTGTGTCTCTGTCTCTGTGTCTCTGTCTCTGTCTCTGTCTCTGTCTCTGTCTCTGTCTCTGTCTCTGTCTCTGTCTCTGTCTCTGTCTCTGTCTCTCTCTCTGTCTCTGTCTCTGTCTCTGCCTCTGTCTCGGTCTGTGTCTCCGTCTCTGTGTCCCTGACTCTGTGCCTATGTCTCTATGTCTCTGTCCATGTGTCACTGTCTCTGTCTCTGTCTCTGTCTCTGTCTCTGTCTCTGTCTCTGTCTCTGTCTCTGTCTCTGTCTCTGTCTCCTCTCTGTCTCTGTGTCTCTGTCTCTGTGTCTCTGTCTCTGTCTCTGTCTCCTTATCTGTCTCCGTCTCTGTGTCTCTGTCTCTGTGTCTCTGTCTCTGTCTCTGTCTCTGTCTCTGTCTCTGTCTCTGTGTCTCTGTCTCTGTGTCTCTCTCTCTGTGTCTCTGTGCCTCTGTCTCTGTGTCACTGTCTCTGTCTCTGTCTCTGTCTCCTCTCCGTCTCTGTGTCTCTGTCTCTGTGTCTCTGTCTCTGTGTCTCTGTGTCTCTGTTTCTCTGTCTCTGTCTCTGTCTCTGTCTCTGTCTCTGTCTCTGTCTCTGTGTCCCTGCCTCTGTTCCTATGTCTCTATGTCGCTGTCCATGTGTCACTGTCTCTGTCTCTGTCTCTGTCTCTGTCTCTGTCTCCTCTCTGTCTCTGTGTCTCTGTCTCTGTGTCTCTGCCTCTGTGTCTCTGTGTCTCTGTTTCTCTGTCTCTGTCTCTGTCTCTGTCTCTGTCTCTGTCTCTGTCTCTGTCTCTGTCTCTTTATCTGTCTCCGTCTCTGTGTCTCTGTCTCTGTGTCCCTGTCTCTGTCTCTGTCTCTGTCTCTGTCTCTGTCTCTGTCTCTGTCTCTGTCTCTGTCTCTGTCTCTGTCTCTGTCTCCTTATCTGTCTCCGTCTCTGTGTCTCTGTCTCTGTGTCTCTGTCTCTGTGTCTCTGTCTCTGTGTCTCTGTCGCTTTGTCTTTGTGTCTCTGTCGCTGTCTCTGTCTCTGTCTCTGTCTCTGTCTCCGTCTCTGTCTCTGCCTCTGTCTCTGTCTCTGTCTCTGTCTACATCTCTGTCTCTGTCTCAGCCTCTGTCTCTGTCTCTGTCTCTGCCTCTGTCTCTGTGTCTCAGTCTCTGTGTCTCTCTCTCTGTGTCTCTGTGCCTCTGTCTCTGTGTCTCTGTCCATGTGTCACTGTCTCTGTCTCTGTCTCTGTCTCCTCTCTGTCTCTGTGTCTCTGTCTCTGTGTCTCTGTCTCTGTGTCTCTGTGTCTCTGTTTCTCTGTCTCTGTCTCTGTCTCTGTCTCTGTGTCCCTGCCTCTGTTCCTATGTCTCTATGTCGCTGTCCATGTGTCACTGTCTCTGTCTCTGTCTCTGTCTCTGTATCTGTCTCTGTCTCTGTCTCTGTCTCTGTCTCTGTCTCTGTCTCTGTCTCTGTCTCCTCTCTGTCTCTGTGTCTCTGTCTCTGTGTCTCTGTCTCTGTGTCTCTGTGTCTCTGTTTCTCTGTTTCTCTGTTTCTCTGTCTCTGTCTCTGTCTCTGTCTCTGTCTCTGTCTCTGTCTCTGTCTCTGTCTCTGTCTCTGTCTCGGTCTCTTTATCTGTCTCCGTCTCTGTGTCTCTGTCTCTGTGTCTCTGTCTCTGTCTCTGTCTCTGTCTCTGTCTCTGTCTCTGTCTCTGTGACTCCGTCTCTGTGTCTCTGTCCCTGTGTCTCTGTCTCCGTGGCTCTGTCTCTGTGACTCCGTCTCTGTATATCGGTCTCTGTGTCTCTGTGTCTCTGTCTCTGTGTCTCTGTCTCTGTGTCTCTGTCTCTGTGTCTCCGTCTCTGTGTCCCTGACTCTGTGCCTATGTCTCTATGTGTCTGTCCATGTGACACTGTCTCTATGTCTGTGTCTCGGGGTCTCTGTCTCTGTGTCTCTGACTCTGTGTCTCTGTCTCTGTGTCTCTGTCTCTGTATCTGTGTCCCTGCCTCTGTGCCTATGTCTCTATGTCTCTATCTCTGTGTCTCTGCCTCTGTCTCGGTGTGTCTTAATCTGTTTCTCTGTCTCTGTGTCTCTGTCTCTGTGTCACTGTCTCTGTGTCTCTGTTTCTGTGACTCCGTCTCTGTGTCTCTGTCTCTGTGTCTCTGTCTCTGTGTCTCTGTCTCTGTCTCTGTCTCTGTCTCTGTCTCTGTCTCTGTCTCTATCTCTGTCTCTGTCTCTGTCTCTGTCTCTGTCTCTGTCTCTGTCTCTGTCTCTGCCTCTGTCTCTGTCTCTGCCTCTGTCTCGGTCTGTGTCTCCGTCTCTGTATCCCTGACTCTGTGCCTATGTCTCTATGTCTCTGTCCATGTGACACTGTCTCTATGTCTGTGTCTCGGGGTCACTGTCTCTGTGTCTCTGACTCTGTGTCTCTGTCTCTGTGTCTCTGTCTCTGTATCTGTGTCCCTGCCTCTGTGCCTATGTCTCTATGTCTCTATGTCTCTGTCTCAGTGCCTCTGTCTCTGGGTCACTGTCTCTGTGACTCCGTCTCTGTGTCTCTGTCCCTGTGTCTCTGTCTCCGTGTCTCTGTCTCTGTGATTCCGTCTCTGTATATCGGTCTCTGTGTCTCTGTGTCTCTGTCTCTGTGTCTCTGTCTCTGTGTCTCTGTCTCTGTATCTCTGTCTCTGTGTCTCTGTCGCTGTGTCTCTGTGTCTCTGTCTCTGTCTCTGTCTCTGTCTCTGTCTCTGTCTCTGTCTCTGTCTCTGTCACCGTCTCTGTCTCTGTCTCTGTCTCTGTCTCTGCCTCTGTCTCTGTCTCTGTCTCTGTCTACATCTCTGTCTCTGTCTCAGCCTCTGTCTCTGTCTCTGTCTCTGCCTCTGTCTCTGTCTCTGTCTCTGTCTCTGTCTCTGTCTCTGTCTCTGTCTCTGTCTCTGTCTCTGTCTCTGTCTCTGTCTCTGCCTCTGCCTCTGTCTCTGTCTCTGCCTCTGTCTCGGTCTGTGTCTCCGTCTCTGTGTCCCTGACTCTGTGCCTATGTCTCTATGTGTCTGTCCATGTGACACTGTCTCTATGTCTGTGTCTCGGGGTCTCTGTCTCTGTGTCTCTGTCTCTGTGTCTCTGTCTCTGTATCTGTGTCCCTGCCTCTGTGCCTATGTCTCTATGTCTCTATCTCTGTGTCTCTGCCTCTGTCTCGGTGTGTCTTAATCTGTTTCTCTGTCTCTGTGTCACTGTCTCTGTGACTCCGTCTCTGTGTCTCTGTCCCTGTGTCTCTGTCTCCGTGTCTCTGTCTCTGTGATTCCGTCTCTGTATATCGGTCTCTGTGTCTCTGTGTCTCTGTCTCTGTGTCTCTGTCGCTGTGTCTCTGTGTCTCTGCCTCTGTCTCTGTCTCTGTCTCTGTCTCTGTCTCTGTCTCTGTCTCTGTCTCTGTCTCTGTCTCTGTCTCTGTCTCTGTCTCTGTCTCTGTCTCTGTCTCTGTCTCTGTCTCTGTCTCTGTCTCTGTCTCTGTCTCTGTCTCTGTCTCTGTCTCTGTCTCTGTCCCTGTCTCTGTCTCTGTCTCTGTCTCTGTCTCTGTCTCTGTCTCTGTCTCTGTCTCTGTCTCTGTCTCTGTCTCTGTCTCTGTCTCTGTCTCTGTCTCTGTCTCTGTCTCTGTCTCTGTCTCTGTCTCTGTCTCTGTCTCTGTCTCTGTCTCTGTCTCTGTCTCTGTCTCTGTCTCTGTCTCTGTCTCTGTCTCTGTCTCTGTCTCTGTCTCTGCCTCTGCCTCTGCCTCTGTCTCTGTCTCTGCCTCTGTCTCGGTCTGTGTCTCCGTCTCTGTGTCCCTGACTCTGTGCCTATGTCTCTATGTGTCTGTCCATGTGACACTGTCTCTATGTCTGTGTCTCGGGGTCTCTGTCTCTGTGTCTCTGACTCTGTGTCTCTGTCTCTGTGTCTCTGTCTCTGTATCTGTGTCCCTGCCTCTGTGCCTATGTCTCTATGTCTCTATCTCTGTGTCTCTGCCTCTGTCTCGGTGTGTCTTAATCTGTTTCTCTGTCTCTGTGTCTCTGTCCCTGTGTCACTGTCTCTGTGTCTCTGTCTCTGTGTCCCTGTCTCTGTGTCTCTGTCTCTGTATCTGTGTCCCTGCCTCTGTGCCTATGTCTCTATGTCTCTATCTCTGTGTCTCTGTCTCTGGGTCACTGTCTCTGTGACTCCGTCTCTGTGTCTCTGTCCCTGTGTCCCTGTCTCCGTGTCTCTGTTTCTGTGACTCCGTCTCTGTGTCTCTGTCTCTGTGTCTCTGTCTCTGTGTCTCTGTCTCTGTCTCTGTCTCTGTCTCTGTCTCTGTCTCTGTCTCTATCTCTGTCTCTGTCTCTGTCTCTGTCTCTGTCTCTGTCTCTGTCTCTGCCTCTGTCTCTGTCTCTGCCTCTGTCTCGGTCTGTGTCTCCGTCTCTGTATCCCTGACTCTGTGCCTACGTCTCTATGTCTCTGTCCATGTGACACTGTCTCTATGTCTGTGTCTCGGGGTCACTGTCTCTGTGTCTCTGACTCTGTGTCTCTGTCTCTGTGTCTCTGTCTCTGTATCTGTGTCCCTGCCTCTGTGCCTATGTCTCTATGTCTCTATGTCTCTGTCTCAGTGCCTCTGTCTCTGGGTCACTGTCTCTGTGACTCCGTCTCTGTGTCTCTGTCCCTGTGTCTCTGTCTCCGTGTCTCTGTCTCTGTGATTCCGTCTCTGTATATCGGTCTCTGTGTCTCTGTGTCTCTGTCTCTGTGTCTCTGTCTCTGTGTCTCTGTCTCTGTGTCTCTGTCTCTGTGTCTCTGTCTCTGTGTCTCTGTCTCTGTGTCTCTGTCTCTGTGTCTCTGTCTCTGTGTCTCTGTCTCTGTATCTGTGTCCCTGCCTCTGTGCCTATGTCTCTATGTCTCTATCTCTGTGTCTCTGCCTCTGTCTCGGTGTGTCTTAATCTGTTTCTCTGTCTCTGTGTCTCTGTCCCTGTGTCACTGTCTCTGTGTCTCTGTCTCTGTGTCCCTGTCTCTGTGTCTCTGTCTCTGTATCTGTGTCCCTGCCTCTGTGCCTATGTCTCTATGTCTCTATCTCTGTGTCTCTGTCTCTGGGTCACTGTCTCTGTGACTCCGTCTCTGTGTCTCTGTCCCTGTGTCCCTGTCTCCGTGTCTCTGTTTCTGTGACTCCGTCTCTGTGTCTCTGTCTCTGTGTCTCTGTCTCTGTGTCTCTGTCTCTGTCTCTGTCTCTGTCTCTGTCTCTGTCTCTGTCTCTATCTCTGTCTCTGTCTCTGTCTCTGTCTCTGTCTCTGTCTCTGTCTCTGCCTCTGTCTCTGTCTCTGCCTCTGTCTCGGTCTGTGTCTCCGTCTCTGTATCCCTGACTCTGTGCCTACGTCTCTATGTCTCTGTCCATGTGACACTGTCTCTATGTCTGTGTCTCGGGGTCACTGTCTCTGTGTCTCTGACTCTGTGTCTCTGTCTCTGTGTCTCTGTCTCTGTATCTGTGTCCCTGCCTCTGTGCCTATGTCTCTATGTCTCTATGTCTCTGTCTCAGTGCCTCTGTCTCTGGGTCACTGTCTCTGTGACTCCGTCTCTGTGTCTCTGTCCCTGTGTCTCTGTCTCCGTGTCTCTGTCTCTGTGATTCCGTCTCTGTATATCGGTCTCTGTGTCTCTGTGTCTCTGTCTCTGTGTCTCTGTCTCTGTGTCTCTGTCTCTGTGTCTCTGTCTCTGTGTCTCTGTCTCTGTGTCTCTGTCTCTGTGTCTCTGTCTCTGTGTCTCTGTCTCTGTGTCTCTGTCCCTGTGTCTCTGTCTCTGTGTCTCTGTCTCTGTGTCTCTGTCTCTGTGTCTCTGTCTCTGTGTCTCTGTCGCTGTGTCTCTGTGTCTCTGTCTCCGTGTCTCTGTTTCTGTGACTCCGTCTCTGTATATCGGTCTCTGTGTCTCTGTCTATGTGTCTCTGTGTCTCTGTCTCTGTGTCTCTGTCTCTGTGTCTCTGTTTCTGTGTCTCTGTCTCTGTGTCTCCGTCTCTGTGTCTCTGTCTCTGTGTCTCTGTTTCTGTGTCTCTGTCTCTGTGTCTCTGTCTCTGTGTCTCTGTCTCTGTGTCTCTGTCTCTGTGTCTCTGTCTCTGTGTCTCTGTCCCTGTGTCTCTGTCTCTGTGTCTCTGTCTCTGTGTCTCTGTCTCTGTGTCTCTGTCTCTGTGTCTCTGTCTCTGTGTCTCTGTCGCTGTGTCTCTGTGTCTCTGTCGCTGTCTCTGTCTCTGTCTCTGTCTCTGTCTCCGTCTCTGCCACCGTCTCTGTCTCTGTCTCTGTCTCTGTTCTGCCTCTGTCTCTGTCTCTGTCTCTGTCTACATCTCTGTCTCTGTCTCAGCCTCTGTCTCTGTCTCTGTCTCTGCCTCTGTCTCTGTGTCTCTGTCTCTGTGTCTCTCTCTCTGTGTCTCTGTGCCTCTGTCTCTGTGTCTCTGTCCATGTGTCACTGTCTCTGTCTCTGTCTCTGTCTCCTCTCTGTCTCTGTGTCTCTGTCTCTGTGTCTCTGTCTCTGTGTCTCTGTCCCTGTGTCTCTGTCTCTGTGTCTCTGTCTCTGTGTCTCTGTCTCTGTGTCTCTGTCTCTGTGTCTCTGTCGCTGTGTCTCTGTGTCTCTGTCTCTGTCTCTGTCTCTGTCTCTGTCTCTGTCTCTGTCTCTGTCTCTGTCTCCTCTCTGTCTCTGTGTCTCTGTCTCTGTGTCTCTGTCTCTGTGTCCCTGTGTCTCTGTTTCTCTGTTTCTCTGTTTCTCTGTCTCTGTCTCTGTCTCTGTCTCTGTCTCTGTCTCTGTCTCTGTGTCTGTCTCTGTCTCGGTCTCTTTATCTGTCTCCGTCTCTGTGTCTCTGTCTCTGTCTCTGTCTCTGTCTCTGTCTCTGTCTCTGTCTCTGTCTCTGTCTCTGTCTCTGTCTCTGTCTCTGTCTCTGTCTCTGTCTCTGTCTCTGTCTCTGTCTCTGTCTCTGTCTCTGTCTCTGTCTCTGTCTCTGTCTCTGTCTCTGTCTCTGTCTCTGTCTCTGTCTCTGTCTCTGTCTCTGTCTCTGTCTCTGTCTCTGTCTCTGTCTCTGTCTCTGTCTCTGCCTCTGTCTCTGTCTCTGCCTCTGTCTCGGTCTGTGTCTCCGTCTCTGTGTCCCTGACTCTGTGCCTATGTCTCTATGTCTCTGTCCATGTGACACTGTCTCTATGTCTGTGTCTCGGGGTCTCTGTCTCTGTGTCTCTGACTCTGTGTCTCTGTCTCTGTGTCTCTGTCTCTGTGTCTCTGTCTCTGTCTCTGTCTCTGTCTCTGTCTCTGTCTCTGTCTCTGTCTCTGTCTCTGTCTCTGTCTCTGTCTCTGTCTCGGTCTCTTTATCTGTCTCCGTCTCTGTGTCTCTGTCTCTGTGTCTCTGTCTCTGTCTCTGTCTCTGTCTCTGTCTCTGTCTCTGTCTCTGTGACTCCGTCTCTGTGTCTCTGTCCCTGTGTCTCTGTCTCCGTGGCTCTGTCTCTGTGACTCCGTCTCTGTATATCGGTCTCTGTGTCTCTGTGTCTCTGTCTCTGTGTCTCTGTCTCTGTGTCTCTGTCTCTGTGTCTCTGTCTCTGTGTCTCTGTCGCTGTGTCTCTGTGTCTCTGTCTCTGTCTCTGTCTCTGTCTCTGTCTCTGTCTCTGTCTCTGTCTCTGTCTCTGTCTCTGTCTCTGTCTCTGTCTCTGTCTCTGTCTCTGTCTCTGTCTCTGTCTCTGTCTCTGTCTCTGTCTCTGTCTCTGCCTCTGCCTCTGTCTCTGTCTCTGCCTCTGTCTCGGTCTGTGTCTCCGTCTCTGTGTCCCTGACTCTGTGCCTATGTCTCTATGTGTCTGTCCATGTGACATTGTCTCTATGTCTGTGTCTCGGGGTCTCTGTCTCTGTGTCTCTGACTCTGTGTCTCTGTCTCTGTGTCTCTGTCTCTGTATCTGTGTCCCTGCCTCTGTGCCTATGTCTCTATGTCTCTATCTCTGTGTCTCTGCCTCTGTCTCGGTGTGTCTTAATCTGTTTCTCTGTCTCTGTGTCTCTGTCTCTGTGTCACTGTCTCTGTGTCTCTGTTTCTGTGACTCCGTCTCTGTGTCTCTGTCTCTGTGTCTCTGTCTCTGTGTCTCTGTCTCTGTCTCTGTCTCTGTCTCTGTCTCTGTCTCTGTCTCTATCTCTGTCTCTGTCTCTGTCTCTGTCTCTGTCTCTGTCTCTGCCTCTGTCTCTGTCTCTGCCTCTGTCTCGGTCTGTGTCTCCGTCTCTGTATCCCTGACTCTGTGCCTATGTCTCTATGTCTCTGTCCATGTGACACTGTCTCTATGTCTGTGTCTCGGGGTCACTGTCTCTGTGTCTCTGACTCTGTGTCTCTGTCTCTGTGTCTCTGTCTCTGTATCTGTGTCCCTGCCTCTGTGCCTATGTCTCTATGTCTCTATGTCTCTGTCTCAGTGCCTCTGTCTCTGGGTCACTGTCTCTGTGACTCCGTCTCTGTGTCTCTGTCCCTGTGTCTCTGTCTCCGTGTCTCTGTCTCTGTGATTCCGTCTCTGTATATCGGTCTCTGTGTCTCTGTGTCTCTGTCTCTGTGTCTCTGTCTCTGTGTCTCTGTCTCTGTGTCTCTGTCTCTGTGTCTCTGTCTCTGTGTCTCTGTCTCTGTGTCTCTGTCTCTGTGTCTCTGTCTCTGTGTCTCTGTCTCTGTGTCTCTGTCTCTGTGTCTCTGTCTCTGTGTCTCTGTCTCTGTGTCTCTGTCTCTGTGTCTCTGTCTCTGTGTCTCTGTCGCTGTGTCTCTGTGTCTCTGTCTCTGTCTCTGTCTCTGTCTCTGTCTCTGTCTCTGTCTCTGTCTCTGTCTCTGTCACCGTCTCTGTCTCTGTCTCTGTCTCTGTGTCTCTGTCTCTGTGTCTCTCCCTCTGTGTCTCTGTGCCTCTGTCTCTGTGTCTCTGTCCATGTGTCACTGTCTCTGTCTCTGTCTCTGTCTCCTCTCTGTCTCTGTGTCTCTGTCCCTGTGTCTCTGTCTCTGTGTCTCTGTGTCTCTGTTTCTGTGTCTCTGTCTCTGTGTCTCTGTCTCTGTGTCTCTGTCTCTGTGTCTCTGTCTCTGTGTCTCTGTCTCTGTGTCTCTGTCCCTGTGTCTCTGTCTCTGTGTCTCTGTCTCTGTGTCTCTGTCTCTGTGTCTCTGTCTCTGTGTCTCTGTCGCTGTGTCTCTGTGTCTCTGTCTCCGTGTCTCTGTTTCTGTGACTCCGTCTCTGTATATCGGTCTCTGTGTCTCTGTCTATGTGTCTCTGTGTCTCTGTCTCTGTGTCTCTGTTTCTGTGTCTCTGTCTCTGTGTCTCCGTCTCTGTGTCTCTGTCTCTGTGTCTCTGTTTCTGTGTCTCTGTCTCTGTGTCTCTGTCTCTGTGTCTCTGTCTCTGTGTCTCTGTCTCTGTGTCTCTGTCTCTGTGTCTCTGTCCCTGTGTCTCTGTCTCTGTGTCTCTGTCTCTGTGTCTCTGTCTCTGTGTCTCTGTCTCTGTGTCTCTGTCTCTGTGTCCCTGTGTCTCTGTTTCTCTGTTTCTCTGTTTCTCTGTCTCTGTCTCTGTCTCTGTCTCTGTCTCTGTCTCTGTGTCTGTCTCTGTCTCGGTCTCTTTATCTGTCTCCGTCTCTGTGTCTCTGTCTCTGTCTCTGTCTCTGTCTCTGTCTCTGTCTCTGTCTCTGTCTCTGTCTCTGTCTCTGTCTCTGTCTCTGTCTCTGTCTCTGTCTCTGTCTCTGTCTCTGTCTCTGTCTCTGTCTCTGTCTCTGTCTCTGTCTCTGTCTCTGTCTCTGTCTCTGTCTCTGTCTCTGTCTCTGTCTCTGTCTCTGCCTCTGTCTCTGTCTCTGCCTCTGTCTCGGTCTGTGTCTCCGTCTCTGTGTCCCTGACTCTGTGCCTATGTCTCTATGTCTCTGTCCATGTGACACTGTCTCTATGTCTGTGTCTCGGGGTCTCTGTCTCTGTGTCTCTGACTCTGTGTCTCTGTCTCTGTGTCTCTGTCTCTGTGTCTCTGTCTCTGTGTCTCTGTCTCTGTGTCTCTGTCTCTGTGTCTCTGTCTCTGTGTCTCTGTCTCTGTGTCTCTGTCGCTGTGTCTCTGTGTCTCTGTCTCTGTCTCTGTCTCTGTCTCTGTCTCTGTCTCTGTCTCTGTCTCCTCTCTGTCTCTGTGTCTCTGTCTCTGTGTCTCTGTCTCTGTGTCTCTGTCTCTGTGTCTCTGTCTCTGTGTCTCTGTCCCTGTGTCTCTGTCTCTGTGTCTCTGTCTCTGTGTCTCTGTCTCTGTGTCTCTGTCTCTGTGTCTCTGTCTCTGTGTCTCTGTCGCTGTGTCTCTGTGTCTCTGTCTCTGTCTCTGTCTCTGTCTCTGTCTCTGTCTCTGTCTCTGTCTCTGTCTCTGTCTCTGTCTCTGTCTCTGTCTCCTCTCTGTCTCTGTGTCTCTGTCTCTGTGTCTCTGTCTCTGTGTCTCTGTCTCTGTGTCTCTGTCTCTGTGTCTCTGTCCCTGTGTCTCTGTCTCTGTGTCTCTGTCTCTGTGTCTCTGTCTCTGTGTCTCTGTCTCTGTGTCTCTGTCGCTGTGTCTCTGTGTCTCTGTCTCTGTCTCTGTCTCTGTCTCCTCTCTGTCTCTGTGTCTCTGTCTCTGTGTCTCTGTGTCTCTGTTTCTCTGTTTCTCTGTCTCTGTCTCTGTCTCTGTCTCTGTCTCTGTCTCTGTCTCTGTCTCTGTCTCTGTCTCTGTCTCTGTCTCTGTCTCGGTCTCTTTATCTGTCTCCGTCTCTGTGTCTCTGTCTCTGTGTCTCTGTCTCTGTCTCTGTGTCTCTGTCTCTGTATCTGTGTCCCTGCCTCTGTGCCTATGTCTCTATGTCTCTATGTCTCTGTCTCAGTGCCTCTGTCTCTGGGTCACTGTCTCTGTGACTCCGTCTCTGTGTCTCTGTCCCTGTGTCTCTGTCTCCGTGTCTCTGTCTCTGTGACTCCGTCTCTGTATATCGGTCTCTGTGTATCTGTCTATGTGTCTCTGTGTCTCTGTCTCTGTGTCTCTGTCTCTGTGTCTCTGTCTCTGTGTCTCTGTCTCTGTGTCTCTGTCTCTGTGTCTCTGTCCCTGTGTCTCTGTCTCTGTGTCTCTGTCGCTGTGTCTCTGTGTCTCTGTCTCTGTCTCTGTCTCTGTCTCCGTCTCTGTCACCGTCTCTGTCTCTGTCTCTGTCTCTGTCTCTGCCTCTGTCTCTGTCTCTGTCTCTGTCTCTGTCTACATCTCTGTCTCTGTCTCTGCCTCTGTCTCTGTCTCTGTCTCTGCCTCTGTCTCTGTGTCTCTGTCTCTGTGTCTCTCTCTCTGTGTCTCTGTGCCTCTGTCTCTGTGTCTCTGTCCATGTGTCACTGTCTCTGTCTCTGTCTCTGTCTCCTCTCTGTCCCCGTGTCTCTGTCTCTGTGTCTCTGTCTCTGTGTCTCTGTGTCTCTGTTTCTCTGTCTCTGTCTCTGTCTCTGTCTCTGTCTCTGTCTCTGTCTCTGTCTCTGTCTCTGTCTCTGTCTCTGTCTCTGTCTCTGTCTCTTTATCTGTCTCCGTCTCTGTGTCTCTGTCTCTGTGTCTCTGTCTCTGTCTCTGTCTCTGTCTCTGTCTCTGTCTCTGTCTCTGTCTCTGTCTCTGTCTCTGTCTCTGTCTCTGTCTCTGTCTCTCTCTCTGTCTCTGTCTCTGTCTCTGCCTCTGTCTCGGTCTGTGTCTCCGTCTCTGTGTCCCTGACTCTGTGCCTATGTCTCTATGTCTCTGTCCATGTGTCACTGTCTCTGTCTCTGTCTCTGTCTCTGTCTCTGTCTCTGTCTCTGTCTCTGTCTCTGTCTCTGTCTCTGTCTCCTCTCTGTCTCTGTGTCTCTGTCTCTGTGTCTCTGTCTCTGTCTCTGTCTCCTTATCTGTCTCCGTCTCTGTGTCTCTGTCTCTGTGTCTCTGTCTCTGTCTCTGTCTCTGTCTCTGTCTCTGTCTCTGTGTCTCTGTCTCTGTGTCTCTCTCTCTGTGTCTCTGTGCCTCTGTCTCTGTGTCACTGTCTCTGTCTCTGTCTCTGTCTCCTCTCCGTCTCTGTGTCTCTGTCTCTGTGTCTCTGTCTCTGTGTCTCTGTGTCTCTGTTTCTCTGTCTCTGTCTCTGTCTCTGTCTCTGTCTCTGTCTCTGTCTCTGTGTCCCTGCCTCTGTTCCTATGTCTCTATGTCGCTGTCCATGTGTCACTGTCTCTGTCTCTGTCTCTGTCTCTGTCTCTGTCTCCTCTCTGTCTCTGTGTCTCTGTCTCTGTGTCTCTGCCTCTGTGTCTCTGTGTCTCTGTTTCTCTGTCTCTGTCTCTGTCTCTGTCTCTGTCTCTGTCTCTGTCTCTGTCTCTGTCTCTTTATCTGTCTCCGTCTCTGTGTCTCTGTCTCTGTGTCCCTGTCTCTGTCTCTGTCTCTGTCTCTGTCTCTGTCTCTGTCTCTGTCTCTGTCTCTGTCTCTGTCTCTGTCGCCGTCTCTGCCTCTGTCTTTGCCACTGTCGCTGTCTCTGTCTCTGTCTCCGCCCCTGTCTCTGTCTCTGTCTCTGTCTCCGCCCCTGTCTCTGTCTCTGTCTCTGTCTCTGTCTCTGCCTCTGTCTCTGTCTCTGTCTCTGTGTCTCTGTCTCTGTGTCTCTCTCTCTGCGTCTCTGTCTCTGTGTCTCGGTCTCCGTGTCTCTGTCTCTGTGTCTCTGTCTCTGTGTCTCGGTCTCTGTGCCTATGACGCTATGTCTCTGTCTCTGTGTCTCTGTCTCCCTGTCCTATCTTTCTGCCTCTGTCTCTGTCGCCGTCTCTGCCTCTGTCTTTGCCACTGTCTCTGTCTCTGTCTCTGTCTCTGTCTGCGTCTCTGTCTCTGTCTCTGTCTCTGCCCCTGTCTCTGTCTCCGTCTCTGTCTCTGTATCTGTCTCTGTCTCTGTCTCTGTCTCTGTCTCTGTCTCTGTCTCTGTCTCTGTCTCTGTCTCTGTCTCTGTCTCTGTCTCAGCCTCTGTCACCGTCTCTGTCTCTGTCTCTGTCTCTGTCTCTGCCTCTGTCTCTGTCTCTGTCTCTGTCTCAGCCTCTGTCTCTGTCTCTGTCTCTGCCTCTGTCTCTGTGTCTCTGTCTCTGTGTCTCTCTCTCTGTGTCTCTGTGCCTCTGTCTCTGTGTCTCTGTCCATGTGTCACTGTCTCTGTCTCTGTCTCTGTCTCCTCTCTGTCTCTGTGTCTCTGTCTCTGTGTCTCTGTCTCTGTGTCTCTGTTTCTCTGTCTCTGTCTCTGTCTCTGTCTCTGTGTCCCTGCCTCTGTTCCTATGTCTCTATGTCGCTGTCCATGTGTCACTGTCTCTGTCTCTGTCTCTGTCTCTGTCTCTGTCTCTGTCTCTGTCTCTGTCTCTGTCTCTGTCTCTGTCTCCTCTCTGTCTCTGTGTCTCTGTCTCTGTGTCTCTGTCTCTGTGTCTCTGTCTCTGTGTCTCTGTCTCTGTGTCTCTGTGTCTCTGTTTCTCTGTTTTTCTGTCTCTGTCTCTGTCTCTGTCTCTGTCTCTGTCTCTGTCTCTGTCTCTGCATCTGTCTCTATCTCTGTCTCTGCCTCTGTCTCTGCCTCTGTCTCTGTCTCTGTCTCTGTGTCCCTGCCTCTGTTCCTATGTCTATATGTCTCTGTCCATGTGTCACTGTCTCTGTGAATCTGTCTCTGTGTCTCTGCCTCTGTGTCTCTGTCTCTCTCTTTCTGTCTCCGTGTGTCTTAATCTGTTTCTCTGTCTCTGTGTCTCTGTCTCTGTGTCACTGTCTCTGTGTCTCTGTCTCTGTGTCTCTGTGTCTCTGTGTCTCTGTCTCTGTGTCTCTGTCTCTGTATCTGTGTCCCTGCCTCTGTGCCTATGTCTCTATGTCTCTATCTCTGTGTCTCTGTCTCTATGTCTCTGTCTCAGTGCCTCTGTCTCTGTGTCACTGTCTCTGTGACTCCGTCTCTGTGTCTCTGTCCCTGTGTCTCTGTCTCCGTGTCTCTGTTTCTGTGACTCCGTCTCTGTATATCGGTCTCTGTGTCTCTGTCTATGTGTCTCTGTGTCTCTGTCTCTGTGTCTCTGTTTCTGTGTCTCTGTCTCTGTGTCTCTGTCTCTGTGTCTTTGTCTCTGTGTCTCTGTTTCTGTGTCTCTGTCTCTGTGTCTCTGTCTCTGTGTCTCTGTCTCTGTGTCTCTGTCCCTGTGTCTCTGTCTCTGTGTCTCTGTCTCTGTGTCTCTGTCGCTGTGTCTCTGTCTCTGTGTCTCTGTCGCTGTGTCTCTGTGTCTCTGTCGCTGTCTCTGTCTCTGTCTCTGTCTCTGTCTCGGTCTCTGTCACCGTCTCTGTCTCTGTCTCTGTCTCTGTCGCTGTCTCAGCTTCTGTCTCTGTCTCTGTCTCTGCCTCTGTCTCTGTGTCTCTGTCTCTGTGTCTCTCTCTCTGTGTCTCTGTGCCTCTGTCTCTGTGTCTCTGTCCATGTGTCACTGTCTCTGTCTCTGTCTCTGTCTCCTCTCTGTCTCTGTGTCTCTGTCTCTGTGTCTCTGTGTCTCTGTTTCTCTGTCTCTGTCTCTGTCTCTGTCTCTGTGTCCCTGCCTCTGTTCCTATGTCTCTATGTCGCTGTCCATGTGTCACTGTCTCTGTCTCTGTCTCTGTCTCTGTCTCTGTCTCCTCTCTGTCTCTGTGTCTCTGTCTCTGTGTCTCTGCCTCTGTGTCTCTGTGTCTCTGTTTCTCTGTCTCTGTCTCTGTCTCTGTCTCTGTCTCTGTCTCTGTCTCTGTCTCTGTCTCTGTCTCTGTCTCTGTCTCTGTCTCTGTCTCTGTCTCTGTCTCTTTATCTGTCTCCGTCTCTGTGTCTCTGTCTCTGTGTCCCTGTCTCTGTCTCTGTCTCTGTCTCTGTCTCTGTCTCTGTCTCTGTCTCTGTCTCTGTCTCTGTCGCCGTCTCTGCCTCTGTCTTTGCCACTGTCGCTGTCTCTGTCTCTGTCCCCGCCCCTGTCTCTGTCTCTGTCTCTGTCTCCGCCCCTGTCTCTGTCTCTGTCTCTGTCTCTGTCTCTGCCTCTGTCTCTGTCTCTGTCTCTGTGTCTCTGTCTCTGTGTCTATCTCTCTGCGTCTCTGTCTCTGTGTCTCGGTCTCCGTGTCTCTGTCTCTGTGTCTCTGTCTCTGTGTCTCGGTCTCTGTGCCTATGACGCTATGTCTCTGTCTCTGTGTCTCTGTCTCCCTGTCCTATCTTTCTGCCTCTGTCTCTGTCGCCGTCTCTGCCTCTGTCTTTGCCACTGTCTCTGTCTCTGTCTCTGTCTCTGTCTGCGTCTCTGTCTCTGTCTCTGTCTCTGCCCCTGTCTCTGTCTCCGTCTCTGTCTCTGTATCTGTCTCTGTCTCTGTCTCTGTCTCTGTGTCTGTCTCTGTCTCTGTCTCTGTCTCTGTCTCTGTCTCTGTCTCTGTCTCTGTCTCTGTCTCTGTCTCTGCATCTGTCTCTGTCTCTGTCTCTGCCTCTGTCTCTGCCTCTGTCTCTGTCTCTGTCTCTGTGTCCCTGCCTCTGTTCCTATGTCTATATGTCTCTGTCCATGTGTCACTGTCTCTGTGAATCTGTCTCTGTGTCTCTGCCTCTGTGTCTCTGACTCTCTCTTTCTGTCTCCGTGTGTCTTAATCTGTTTCTCTGTCTCTGTGTCTCTGTCTCTGTGTCACTGTCTCTGTGTCTCTGTCTCTGTGTCTCTGTCTCTGTGTCTCTGTGTCTCTGTGTCTCTGTCTCTGTGTCTCTGTCTCTGTATCTGTGTCCCTGCCTCTGTGCCTATATCTCTATGTCTCTATCTCTGTGTCTCTGTCTCTATGTCTCTGTCTCAGTGCCTCTGTCTCTGGGTCACTGTCTCTGTGACTCCGTCTCTGTGTCTCTGTCCCTGTGTCTCTGTCTCCGTGTCTCTGTTTCTGTGACTCCGTCTCTGTATATCGGTCTCTGTGTCTCTGTCTATGTGTCTCTGTGTCTCTGTCTCTGTGTCTCTGTCTCTGTGTCTCTGTTTCTGTGTCTTTGTCTCTGTGTCTCTGTCTCTGTGTCTTTGTCTCTGTGTCTCTGTTTCTGTGTCTCTGTCTCTGTGTCTCTGTCTCTGTGTCTCTGTCTCTGTGTCTCTGTCTCTGTGTCTCTGTCTCTGTGTCTCTGTCCCTGTGTCTCTGTCTCTGTGTCTCTGTCTCTGTGTCTCTGTCTCTGTGTCTCTGTCTCTGTGTCTCTGTCTCTGTGTCTCTGTCTCTGTGTCTCTGTCGCTGTGTCTCTGTGTCTCTGTCGCTGTCTCTGTCTCTGTCTCTGTCTCTGTCTCGGTCTCTGTCACCGTCTCTGTCTCTGTCTCTGTCTCTGTCTCTGTCTCTGCCTCTGTCTCTGTCTCTGTCTCTGTCTCAGCCTCTGTCTCTGCCTCTGTCTCTGTGTCTCTGTCTCTGTGTCTCTCTCTCTGTGTCTCTGTGCCTCTGTCTCTGTGTCTCTGTCCATGTGTCACTGTCTCTGTCTCTGTCTCTGTCTCCTCTCTGTCTCTGTGTCTCTGTCTCTGTGTCTCTGTCTCTGTGTCTCTGTCTCTGTGTCTCTGTGTCTCTGTTTCTCTGTCTCTGTCTCTGTCTCTGTCTCTGTGTCCCTGCCTCTGTTCCTATGTCTCTATGTCGCTGTCGATGTGTCACTGTCTCTGTCTCTGTCTCTGTCTCTGTCTCTGTCTCTGTCTCTGTCTCTGTCTCTGTCTCTGTCTCTGTCTCTGTCTCTGTCTCTGTCTCTGTCTCTGTCTCCTCTCTGTCTCTGTGTCTCTGTCTCTGTGTCTCTGTCTCTGTGTCTCTGTGTCTCTGTGTCTCTGTTTCTCTGTTTCTCTGTCTCTGTCTCTGTCTCTGTCTCTGTCTCTGTCTCTGTCTCTGTCTCTGTCTCTGTCTCTGTCTCTGTCTCTGTCTCTGTCTCTGTTTCGGTCTCTTTATCTGTCTCCGTCTCTGTGTCTCTGTCTCTGTGTCTCTGTCTCTGTCTCGGTCTCTGTCTCTGTCTCTGTCTCTGTCTCTGTCTCTGTCTCTGTCTCTGTCTCTGTCTCTGTCTCTGTCTCTGTCTCTGTCTCTGTCTCTGTCTCTGTCTCTGTCTCTGTCTCTTTATCTGTCTCCGTCTCTGTGTCTCTGTCTCTGTGTCTCTGTCTCTGTCTCTGTCTCTGTCTCTGTCTCTGTGTCTCTGACTCTGTGTCTCTGTCTCTGTGTCTCTGTCTCTGTATCTGTGTCCCTGCCTCTGTGCCTATGTCTCTATGTCTCTATCTCTGTGTCTCTGCCTCTGTCTCGGTGTGTCTTAATCTGTTTCTCTGTCTCTGTGTCTCTGTCTCTGTGTCACTGTCTCTGTGTCTCTGTCTCTGTGTCTCTGTCTCTGTGTCTCTGTGTCTCTGTGTCTCTGTCTCTGTGTCTCTGTCTCTGTATCTGTGTCCCTGCCTCTGTGCCTATGTCTCTATGTCTCTATCTCTGTGTCTCTGTCTCTATGTCTCTGTCTCAGTGCCTCTGTCTCTGTGTCTCTGTCTCTGTGTCTCTGTCTCTGTGTCTCTGTTTCTGTGTCTCTGTCTCTGTGTCTCTGTCTCTGTGTCTCTGTATCTGTGTCTCTGTCTCTGTGTCTCAGTCTCTGTGTCTCTGTCCCTGTGTCTCTGTCTCTGTGTCTCTGTCTCTGTGTCTCTGTCTCTGTGTCTCTGTCTCTGTGTCTCTGTCGCTGTGTCTTTGTGTCTCTGTCGCTGTCTCTGTCTCTGTCTCTGTCTCCGTCTCTGTCTCTGCCTCTGTCTCTGTCTCTGTCTCTTTCTACATCTCTGTCTCTGTCTCAGCCTCTGTCTCTGTCTCTGTCTCTGCCTCTGTCTCTGTGTCTCTGTCTCTGTGTCTCTGTCTCTGTGTCTCTCTCTCTGTGTCTCTGTGTCTTTGTCTCTGTGTCTCTGTTTCTGTGTCTCTGTCTCTGTGTCTCTGTCTCTGTGTCTCTGTCTCTGTGTCTCTGTCCCTGTGTCTCTGTCTCTGTGTCTCTGTCTCTGTGTCTCTGTCGCTGTGTCTCTGTCTCTGTGTCTCTGTCGCTGTGTCTCTGTGTCTCTGTCGCTGTCTCTGTCTCTGTCTCTGTCTCTGTCTCGGTCTCTGTCACCGTCTCTGTCTCTGTCTCTGTCTCTGTCTCTGTCTCTGTCGCTGTCTCAGCTTCTGTCTCTGTCTCTGTCTCTGCCTCTGTCTCTGTGTCTCTGTCTCTGTGTCTCTCTCTCTGTGTCTCTGTGCCTCTGTCTCTGTGTCTCTGTCCATGTGTCACTGTCTCTGTCTCTGTCTCTGTCTCCTCTCTGTCTCTGTGTCTCTGTCTCTGTGTCTCTGTGTCTCTGTTTCTCTGTCTCTGTCTCTGTCTCTGTCTCTGTGTCCCTGCCTCTGTTCCTATGTCTCTATGTCGCTGTCCATGTGTCACTGTCTCTGTCTCTGTCTCTGTCTCTGTCTCTGTCTCTGTCTCTGTCTCTGTCTCTGTCTCTGTCTCTGTGTCTCTGTCGCTGAGTCTCTGTGTCCCTGTCGCTGTCTCTGTCTCTGTCTCTGTGTCTCTGTCTCTGTATCTGTGTCCCTGCCTCTGTGTCTCTGTCTCTGTGTCTCTGTCGCTGTGTCTCTGTGTCTCTGTCTCTGTCTCTGTCTCTGTCTCCGTCTCTGTCACCGTCTCTGTCTCTGTCTCTGTCTCTGTCTCTGCCTCTGTCTCTGTCTCTGTCTCTGTCTACATCTCTGTCTCTGTCTCTGCCTCCGTCTCTGTCTCTGTCTCTGCCTCCGTCTCTGTGTCTCTGTCTCTGTGTCTCTATCTCTGTGTCTCTGTGCCTCTGTCTCTGTGTCTCTGTCCATGTGTCACTGTCTCTGTCTCTGTCTCTGTCTCCTCTCTGTCCCCGTGTCTCTGTCTCTGTGTCTCTGTCTCTGTGTCTCTGTGTCTCTGTTCCTCTGTCTCTGTCTCTGTCTCTGTCTCTGTCTCTGTCTCTGTCTCTGTCTCTGTGTCCCTGCCTCTGTTCCTATGTCGCTATGTCGCTGTCCATGTGTCACTGTCTCTGTCTCTGTCTCTGTCTCTGTCTCTGTCTCTGTCTCTGTCTCTGTCTCCTCTCTGTCTCTGTGTCTCTGTCTCTGTGTCTCTGTGTCTCTGTTTCTCTGTTTCTCTGTCTCTGTCTCTGTCTCTGTCTCTGTCTCTGTCGCTGTCTCTATCTCTGTCTCTGTCTCTGTCTCTGTCTCTGTCTCTGTCTCTGTCTCTGTCTCTGTCTCTGTCTCTGTCTCTGTCTCTGTCTCTGTCTCTGTCTCCTTATCTGTCTCCGTCTCTGTGTCTCTGTCTCTGTGTCTCTGTCTCTGTCTCTGTCTCTGTCTCTGTCTCTGTCTCTGTGTCTCTGTCTCTGTGTCTCTCTCTCTGTGTCTCTGTGCCTCTGTCTCTGTGTCACTGTCTCTGTCTCTGTCTCTGTCTCCTCTCCGTCTCTGTGTCTCTGTCTCTGTGTCTCTGTCTCTGTGTCTCTGTGTCTCTGTTTCTCTGTCTCTGTCTCTGTCTCTGTCTCTGTCTCTGTCTCTGTCTCTGTCTCTGTGTCCCTGCCTCTGTTCCTATGTCTCTATGTCGCTGTCCATGTGTCACTGTCTCTGTCTCTGTCTCTGTCTCTGTCTCTGTCTCCTCTCTGTCTCTGTGTCTCTGTCTCTGTGTCTCTGCCTCTGTGTCTCTGTGTCTCTGTTTCTCTGTCTCTGTCTCTGTCTCTGTCTCTGTCTCTGTCTCTGTCTCTGTCTCTGTCTCTGTCTCTGTCTCTGTCTCTGTCTCTATCTCTGTCTCTTTATCTGTCTCCGTCTCTGTGTCTCTGTCTCTGTGTCCCTGTCTCTGTCTCTGTCTCTGTCTCTGTCTCTGTCTCTGTCTCTGTCTCTGTCGCCGTCTCTGCCTCTGTCTTTGCCACTGTCGCTGTCTCTGTCTCTGTCTCCGCCCCTGTCTCTGTCTCTGTCTCTGTCTCCGCCCCTGTCTCTGTCTCTGTCTCTGTCTCTGTCTCTGCCTCTGTCTCTGTCTCTGTCTCTGTGTCTCTGTCTCTGTGTCTCTCTCTCTGCGTCTCTGTCTCTGTGTCTCGGTCTCCGTGTCTCTGTCTCTGTGTCTCTGTCTCTGTGTCTCGGTCTCTGTGCCTATGACGCTATGTCTCTGTCTCTGTGTCTCTGTCTCCCTGTCCTATCTTTCTGCCTCTGTCTCTGTCGCCGTCTCTGCCTGTGTCTTTGCCACTGTCTCTGTCTCTGTCTCTGTCTCTGTCTGCGTCTCTGTCTCTGTCTCTGTCTCTGCCCCTGTCTCTGTCTCCGTCTCTGTCTCTGTATCTGTCTCTGTCTCTGTCTCTGTCTCTGTCTCTGTCTCTGTCTCTGTCTCTGTCTCTGTCTCTGTCTCTGTCTCTGTCTCTGTCTCTGTCTCTGCATCTGTCTCTGTCTCTGTCTCTGCCTCTGTCTCTGCCTCTGTCTCTGTCTCTGTCTCTGTGTCCCTGCCTCTGTTCCTATGTCTATATGTCTCTGTCCATGTGTCACTGTCTCTGTGAATCTGTCTCTGTGTCTCTGCCTCTGTGTCTCTGTCTCTCTCTTTCTGTCTCCGTGTGTCTTAATCTGTTTCTCTGTCTCTGTGTCTCTGTCTCTGTGTCACTGTCTCTGTGTCTCTGTCTCTGTGTCTCTGTCTCTGTGTCTCTGTGTCTCTGTGTCTCTGTGTCTCTGTCTCTGTGTCTCTGTCTCTGTATCTGTGTCCCTGCCTCTGTGCCTATGTCTCTATGTCTCTATCTCTGTGTCTCTGTCTCTATGTCTCTGTCTCAGTGCCTCTGTCTCTGGGTCACTGTCTCTGTGACTCCGTCTCTGTGTCTCTGTCCCTGTGTCTCTGTCTCCGTGTCTCTGTTTCTGTGACTCCGTCTCTGTATATCGGTCTCTGTGTCTCTGTCTATGTGTCTCTGTGTCTCTGTTTCTGTGTCTTTGTCTCTGTGTCTCTGTCTCTGTGTCTTTGTCTCTGTGTCTCTGTTTCTGTGTCTCTGTCTCTGTGTCTCTGTCTCTGTGTCTCTGTCTCTGTGTCTCTGTCTCTGTGTCTCTGTCCCTGTGTCTCTGTCTCTGTGTCTCTGTCTCTGTGTCTCTGTCTCTGTGTCTCTGTCTCTGTGTCTCTGTCGCTGTGTCTCTGTGTCTCTGTCGCTGTCTCTGTCTCTGTCTCTGTCTCTGTCTCGGTCTCTGTCACCGTCTCTGTCTCTGTCTCTGTCTCTGTCTCTGCCTCTGTCTCTGTCTCTGTCTCTGTCTCAGCCTCTGTCTCTGTCTCTGTCTCTGCCTCTGTCTCTGTGTCTCTGTCTCTGTGTCTCTCTCTCTGTGTCTCTGTGCCTCTGTCTCTGTGTCTCTGTCCATGTGTCACTGTCTCTGTCTCTGTCTCTGTCTCTGTCTCCTCTCTGTCTCTGTGTCTCTGTCTCTGTGTCTCTGTCTCTGTGTCTCTGTGTCTCTGTTTCTCTGTCTCTGTCTCTGTCTCTGTCTCTGTGTCCCTGCCTCTGTTCCTATGTCTCTATGTCGCTGTCCATGTGTCACTGTCTCTGTCTCTGTCTCTGTCTCTGTCTCTGTCTCCTCTCTGTCTCTGTGTCTCTGTCTCTGTGTCTCTGCCTCTGTGTCTCTGTGTCTCTGTTTCTCTGTCTCTGTCTCTGTCTCTGTCTCTGTCTCTGTCTCTGTCTCTGTCTCTGTCTCTGTCTCTGTCTCTGTCTCTGTCTCTGTCTCTGTCTCTGTCTCTTTATCTGTCTCCGTCTCTGTGTCTCTGTCTCTGTGTCCCTGTCTCTGTCTCTGTCTCTGTCTCTGTCTCTGTCTCTGTCTCTGTCTCTGTCTCTGTCTCTGTCTCTGTCGCCGTCTCTGCCTCTGTCTTTGCCACTGTCGCTGTCTCTGTCTCTGTCCCCGCCCCTGTCTCTGTCTCTGTCTCTGTCTCCGCCCCTGTCTCTGTCTCTGTCTCTGTCTCTGTCTCTGCCTCTGTCTCTGTCTCTGTCTCTGTGTCTCTGTCTCTGTGTCTATCTCTCTGCGTCTCTGTCTCTGTGTCTCGGTCTCCGTGTCTCTGTCTCTGTGTCTCTGTCTCTGTGTCTCGGTCTCTGTGCCTATGACGCTATGTCTCTGTCTCTGTGTCTCTGTCTCCCTGTCCTATCTTTCTGCCTCTGTCTCTGTCGCCGTCTCTGCCTCTGTCTTTGCCACTGTCTCTGTCTCTGTCTCTGTCTCTGTCTGCGTCTCTGTCTCTGTCTCTGTCTCTGCCCCTGTCTCTGTCTCCGTCTCTGTCTCTGTATCTGTCTCTGTCTCTGTCTCTGTCTCTGTGTCTGTCTCTGTCTCTGTCTCTGTCTCTGTCTCTGTCTCTGTCTCTGTCTCTGTCTCTGTCTCTGTCTCTGCATCTGTCTCTGTCTCTGTCTCTGCCTCTGTCTCTGCCTCTGTCTCTGTCTCTGTCTCTGTGTCCCTGCCTCTGTTCCTATGTCTATATGTCTCTGTCCATGTGTCACTGTCTCTGTGAATCTGTCTCTGTGTCTCTGCCTCTGTGTCTCTGACTCTCTCTTTCTGTCTCCGTGTGTCTTAATCTGTTTCTCTGTCTCTGTGTCTCTGTCTCTGTGTCACTGTCTCTGTGTCTCTGTCTCTGTGTCTCTGTCTCTGTGTCTCTGTGTCTCTGTGTCTCTGTCTCTGTGTCTCTGTCTCTGTATCTGTGTCCCTGCCTCTGTGCCTATATCTCTATGTCTCTATCTCTGTGTCTCTGTCTCTATGTCTCTGTCTCAGTGCCTCTGTCTCTGGGTCACTGTCTCTGTGACTCCGTCTCTGTGTCTCTGTCCCTGTGTCTCTGTCTCCGTGTCTCTGTTTCTGTGACTCCGTCTCTGTATATCGGTCTCTGTGTCTCTGTCTATGTGTCTCTGTGTCTCTGTCTCTGTGTCTCTGTCTCTGTGTCTCTGTTTCTGTGTCTTTGTCTCTGTGTCTCTGTCTCTGTGTCTTTGTCTCTGTGTCTCTGTTTCTGTGTCTCTGTCTCTGTGTCTCTGTCTCTGTGTCTCTGTCTCTGTGTCTCTGTCTCTGTGTCTCTGTCTCTGTGTCTCTGTCCCTGTGTCTCTGTCTCTGTGTCTCTGTCTCTGTGTCTCTGTCTCTGTGTCTCTGTCTCTGTGTCTCTGTCTCTGTGTCTCTGTCGCTGTGTCTCTGTGTCTCTGTCGCTGTCTCTGTCTCTGTCTCTGTCTCTGTCTCGGTCTCTGTCACCGTCTCTGTCTCTGTCTCTGTCTCTGTCTCTGTCTCTGCCTCTGTCTCTGTCTCTGTCTCTGTCTCAGCCTCTGTCTCTGCCTCTGTCTCTGTGTCTCTGTCTCTGTGTCTCTCTCTCTGTGTCTCTGTGCCTCTGTCTCTGTGTCTCTGTCCATGTGTCACTGTCTCTGTCTCTGTCTCTGTCTCCTCTCTGTCTCTGTGTCTCTGTCTCTGTGTCTCTGTCTCTGTGTCTCTGTCTCTGTGTCTCTGTGTCTCTGTTTCTCTGTCTCTGTCTCTGTCTCTGTCTCTGTGTCCCTGCCTCTGTTCCTATGTCTCTATGTCGCTGTCGATGTGTCACTGTCTCTGTCTCTGTCTCTGTCTCTGTCTCTGTCTCTGTCTCTGTCTCTGTCTCTGTCTCTGTCTCTGTCTCTGTCTCTGTCTCTGTCTCTGTCTCTGTCTCCTCTCTGTCTCTGTGTCTCTGTCTCTGTGTCTCTGTCTCTGTGTCTCTGTGTCTCTGTGTCTCTGTTTCTCTGTTTCTCTGTCTCTGTCTCTGTCTCTGTCTCTGTCTCTGTCTCTGTCTCTGTCTCTGTCTCTGTCTCTGTCTCTGTCTCTGTCTCTGTCTCTGTTTCGGTCTCTTTATCTGTCTCCGTCTCTGTGTCTCTGTCTCTGTGTCTCTGTCTCTGTCTCGGTCTCTGTCTCTGTCTCTGTCTCTGTCTCTGTCTCTGTCTCTGTCTCTGTCTCTGTCTCTGTCTCTGTCTCTGTCTCTGTCTCTGTCTCTGTCTCTGTCTCTGTCTCTGTCTCTGTCTCTGTCTCTTTATCTGTCTCCGTCTCTGTGTCTCTGTCTCTGTGTCTCTGTCTCTGTCTCTGTCTCTGTCTCTGTCTCTGTGTCTCTGACTCTGTGTCTCTGTCTCTGTGTCTCTGTCTCTGTATCTGTGTCCCTGCCTCTGTGCCTATGTCTCTATGTCTCTATCTCTGTGTCTCTGCCTCTGTCTCGGTGTGTCTTAATCTGTTTCTCTGTCTCTGTGTCTCTGTCTCTGTGTCACTGTCTCTGTGTCTCTGTCTCTGTGTCTCTGTCTCTGTGTCTCTGTGTCTCTGTGTCTCTGTCTCTGTGTCTCTGTCTCTGTATCTGTGTCCCTGCCTCTGTGCCTATGTCTCTATGTCTCTATCTCTGTGTCTCTGTCTCTATGTCTCTGTCTCAGTGCCTCTGTCTCTGGGTCACTGTCTCTGTGACTCCGTCTCTGTGTCTCTGTCCCTGTGTCTCTGTCTCCGTGTCTCAGTTTCTGTGACTCCGTCTCTGTATATCGGTCTCTGTGTCTCTGTCTATGTGTCTCTGTGTCTCTGTCTCTGTGTCTCTGTCTCTGTGTCTCTGTTTCTGTGTCTCTGTCTCTGTGTCTCTGTCTCTGTGTCTCTGTCTCTGTGTCTCTGTTTCTGTGTCTCTGTCTCTGTGTCTCTGTCTCTGTGTCTCTGTATCTGTGTCTCTGTCTCTGTGTCTCAGTCTCTGTGTCTCTGTCCCTGTGTCTCTGTCTCTGTGTCTCTGTCTCTGTGTCTCTGTCTCTGTGTCTCTGTCTCTGTGTCTCTGTCGCTGTGTCTTTGTGTCTCTGTCGCTGTCTCTGTCTCTGTCTCTGTCTCCGTCTCTGTCTCTGCCTCTGTCTCTGTCTCTGTCTCTTTCTACATCTCTGTCTCTGTCTCAGCCTCTGTCTCTGTCTCTGTCTCTGCCTCTGTCTCTGTGTCTCTGTCTCTGTGTCTCTGTCTCTGTGTCTCTCTCTCTGTGTCTCTGTGCCTCTGTCTCTGTGTCTCTGTCCATGTGTCACTGTCTCTGTCTCTGTCTCTGTCTCCTCTCTGTCTCTGTGTCTCTGTCTCTGTGTCTCTGTCTCTGTGTCTCTGTGTCTCTGTCTCTGTGTCTCTGTCTCTGTGTCTCTGTCTCTGTGTCTCTGTCTCTGTGTCTCTGTCTCTGTGTCTCTGTCTCTGTGTCTCTGTCGCTGTGTCTCTGTGTCTCTGTCTCTGTCTCTGTCTCTGTCTCCGTCTCTGTCACCGTCTCTGTCTCTGTCTCTGTCTCTGTCTCTGCCTCTGTCTCTGTCTCTGTCTCTGTCTACATCTCTGTCTCTGTCTCTGCCTCCGTCTCTGTCTTTGTCTCTGCCTCCGTCTCTGTGTCTCTGTCTCTGTGTCTCTATCTCTGTGTCTCTGTGCCTCTGTCTCTGTGTCTCTGTCCATGTGTCACTGTCTCTGTCTCTGTCTCTGTCTCCTCTCTGTCCCCGTGTCTCTGTCTCTGTGTCTCTGTCTCTGTGTCTCTGTGTCTCTGTTCCTCTGTCTCTGTCTCTGTCTCTGTCTCTGTCTCTGTCTCTGTCTCTGTCTCTGTCTCTGTGTCCCTGCCTCTGTTCCTATGTCTCTATGTCGCTGTCCATGTGTCACTGTCTCTGTCTCTGTCTCTGTCTCTGTCTCTGTCTCTGTCTCTGTCTCCTCTCTGTCTCTGTGTCTCTGTCTCTGTGTCTCTGTGTCTCTGTTTCTCTGTTTCTCTGTCTCTGTCTCTGTCTCTGTCTCTGTCTCTGTCGCTGTCTCTATCTCTGTCTCTGTCTCTGTCTCTGTCTCTGTCTCTGTCTCTGTCTCTGTCTCTGTCTCTGTCTCTGTCTCTGTCTCTGTCTCCTTATCTGTCTCCGTCTCTGTGCCTCTGTCTCTGTGTCTCTGTCTCTGTCTCTGTCTCTGTCTCTGTCTCTGTCTCTGTGTCTCTGTCTCTGTGTCTCTCTCTCTGTGTCTCTGTGCCTCTGTCTCTGTGTCACTGTCTCTGTCTCTGTCTCTGTCTCCTCCCCGTCTCTGTGTCTCTGTCTCTGTGTCTCTGTCTCTGTGTCTCTGTGTCTCTGTTTCTCTGTCTCTGTCTCTGTCTCTGTCTCTGTCTCTGTCTCTGTCTCTGTCTCTGTGTCCCTGCCTCTGTTCCTATGTCTCTATGTCGCTGTCCATGTGTCACTGTCTCTGTCTCTGTCTCTGTCTCTGTCTCTGTCTCCTCTCTGTCTCTGTGTCTCTGTCTCTGTGTCTCTGCCTCTGTGTCTCTGTGTCTCTGTTTCTCTGTCTCTGTCTCTGTCTCTGTCTCTGTCTCTGTCTCTGTCTCTGTCTCTGTCTCTGTATCTGTCTCTGTCTCTGTCTCTGTCTCTGTCTCTGTCTCTGTCTCTGTCTCTGTCTCTGTCTCTGTCTCTGTCTCTGTCTCTGTCTCTGTCTCTGCATCTGTCTCTGTCTCTGTCTCTGCCTCTGTCTCTGCCTCTGTCTCTGTCTCTGTCTCTGTGTCCCTGCCTCTGTTCCTATGTCTATATGTCTCTGTCCATGTGTCACTGTCTCTGTGAATCTGTCTCTGTGTCTCTGCCTCTGTGTCTCTGTCTCTCTCTTTCTGTCTCCGTGTGTCTTAATCTGTTTCTCTGTCTCTGTGTCTCTGTCTCTGTGTCACTGTCTCTGTGTCTCTGTCTCTGTGTCTCTGTCTCTGTGTCTCTGTGTCTCTGTGTCTTTGTCTCTGTGTCTCTGTCTCTGTGTCTTTGTCTCTGTGTCTCTGTTTCTGTGTCTCTGTCTCTGTGTCTCTGTCTCTGTGGCTCTGTCTCTGTGTCTCTGTCTCTGTGTCTCTGTCTCTGTGTCTGTGTCCCTGTGTCTCTGTCTCTGTGTCTCTGTCTCTGTGTCTCTGTCTCTGTGTCTCTGTCTCTGTGTCTCTGTCGCTGTGTCTCTGTGTCTCTGTCGCTGTCTCTGTCTCTGTCTCTGTCTCTGTCTCGGTCTCTGTCACCGTCTCTGTCTCTGTCTCTGTCTCTGTCTCTGTCTCTGCCTCTGTCTCTGTCTCTGTCTCTGTCTCAGCCTCTGTCTCTGTCTCTGTCTCTGCCTCTGTCTCTGTGTCTCTGTCTCTGTGTCTCTCTCTCTGTGTCTCTGTGCCTCTGTCTCTGTGTCTCTGTCCATGTGTCACTGTCTCTGTCTCTGTCTCTGTCTCCTCTCTGTCTCTGTGTCTCTGTCTCTGTGTCTCTGTCTCTGTGTCTCTGTTTCTCTGTCTCTGTCTCTGTCTCTGTCTCTGTGTCCCTGCCTCTGTTCCTATGTCTCTATGTCGCTGTCCATGTGTCACTGTCTCTGTCTCTTTATCTGTCTCCGTCTGTGTGTCTCTGTCTCTGTGTCTCTGTCTCTGTCTCTGTCTCTGTCTCTGTCTCTGTCTCTGTCTCTGTCTCTGTCTCTGTCTCTGTGTCTGTCTCTGTCTCCTCTCTGTCTCTATGTCTGTGTCTCGGGGTCTCTGTCTCTGTGTCTCTGACTCTGTGTCTCTGTCTCTGTGTCTCTGTCTCTGTATCTGTGTCCCTGCCTCCGTGCCTATGTCTCTATGTCTCTATGTCTCTGTCTCAGTGCCTCTGTCTCTGGGTCACTGTCTCTGTGACTCCGTCTCTGTGTCTCTGTCCCTGTGTCTCTGTCTCCGTGTCTCTGTCTATGTGACTCCGTCTCTGTATATCGGTCTCTGTGTATCTGTCTATGTGTCTCTGTGTCTCTGTCTCTGTGTCTCTGTCTCTGTGTCTCTGTCTCTGTGTCTCTGTCTCTGTGTCTCTGTCTCTGTGTCTCTGTCTCTGTGTCTCTGTCTCTGTGTCTCTGTCTCTGTGTCTCTGTCTCTGTGTCTCTGTCTCTGTGTCTCTGTCTCTGTGTCTCTGTCTCTGTGTCTCTGTCCCTGTGTCTCTGTCTCTGTGTCTCTGTCGCTGTGTCTCTGTGTCTCTGTCTCTGTCTCTGTCTCTGTCTCCGTCTCTGTCACCGTCTCTGTCTCTGTCTCTGTCTCTGTCTCTGCCTCTGTCTCTGTCTCTGTCTCTGTCTACATCTCTGTCTCTGTCTCTGCCTCTGTCTCTGTCTCTGTCTCTGCCTCTGTCTCTGTGTCTCTGTCTCTGTGTCTCTCTCTCTGTGTCTCTGTGCCTCTGTCTCTGTGTCTCTGTCCATGTGTCACTGTCTCTGTCTCTGTCTCTGTCTCCTTTCCGTCTCCGTGTCTCCGTCTCTGTGTCTCTGTCTCTGTGTCTCTGTGTCTCTGTTTCTCTGTCTCTGTCACTGTCTCTGTCTCTGTCTCTGTCTCTGTCTCTGTGTCCCTGCCTCTGTTCCTATGTCTCTATGTCGCTGTCCATGTGTCACTGTCTCTGTCTCTGTCTCTGTCTCTGTCTCTGTGTCTGTCTCTGTCTCCTCTCTGTCTCTGTGACTCTGTCTCTGTGTCTCTGTCTCTGTGTCTCTGTGTCTCTGTTTCTCTGTTTCTCTGTCTCTGTCTCTGTCTCTGTCTCTGTCTCTGTCTCTGTCTCTGTCTCTGTCTCTGTCTCTTTATCTGTCTCCGTCTCTGTGTCTCTGTCTCTGTGTCTCTGTCTCTGTCTCTGTCTCTGTCTCTGTCTCTGTCTCTGTCTCTGTCTCTGCCTCTGTCTCTGTCTCTGCCTCTGTCTCGATCTGTGTCTCCGTCTCTGTGTCCCTGACTCTGTGCCTATGTCTCTATGTCTCGGTCCATGTGACACTGTCTCTATGTCTGTGTCTCGGGGTCTCTGTCTCTGTGTCTCTGACTCTGTGTCTCTGTCTCTGTGTCTCTGTCTCTGTATCTGTGTCCCTGCCTCTGTGCCTATGTCTCTATGTCTCTATCTCTGTGTCTCTGCCTCTGTCTCGGTGTGTCTTAATCTGTTTCTCTGTCTCTGTGTCTCTGTCTCCGTGTCTCTGTCTCTGTGTCTCTGTCTCTGTGTCTCTGTGTCTCTGTTTCCCTGTCTCTGTCTCTGTCTCTGTCTCTGTCTCTGTCTCTGTGTCCCTGCCTCTGTTCCTATGTCTCTATGTCGCTGTCCATGTGTCACTGTCTCTGTCTCTGTCTCTGTCTCTGTCTCTGTCTCTGTCTCTGTCTCTGTCTCTGTCTCTGTCTCTGTCTCTGCCTCTGTCTCTGTCTCTGCCTCTGTCTCGATCTGTGTCTCCGTCTCTGTGTCCCTGACTCTGTGCCTATGTCTCTATGTCTCTGTCCATGTGACACTGTCTCTATGTCTGTGTCTCGGGGTCTCTGTCTCTGTGTCTCTGACTCTGTGTCTCTGTCTCTGTGTCTCTGTCTCTGTATCTGTGTCCCTGCCTCTGTGCCTATGTCTCTATGTCTCTATCTCTGTGTCTCTGTCTCTATGTCTCTGTCTCTGTGTCTCTGTCTCTGTGTCTCTGTTTCTGTGTCTCTGTCTCTGTGTCTCTGTCTCTGTGTCTCTGTCTCTGTGTCTCTGTTTCTGTGTCTCTGTCTCTGTGTCTCTGTCTCTGTGTCTCTGTCTCTGTGTCTCTGTCTCTGTGTCTCTGTCCCTGTGTCTCTGTCTCTGTGTCTCTGTCTCTGTGTCTCTGTCTCTGTGTCTCTGTCTCTGTGTCTCTGTCTCTGTGTCTCTGTCGCTGTGTCTCTGTGTCTCTGTCGCTGTCTCTGTCTCTGTCTCTGTCTCTGTCTCCGTCTCTGTCACCGTCTCTGTCTCTGTCTCTGTCTCTGTCTCTGCCTCTGTCTCTGTCTCTGTCTCTGTCTACATCTCTGTCTCTGTCTCAGCCTCTGTCTCTCTCTCTGTCTCTGCCTCTGTCTCTGTGTCTCTGTCTCTGTGTCTCTCTCTCTGTGTCTCTGTGCCTCTGTCTCTGTTTCTCTGTCCATGTGTCTCTGTCTCTGTCTCTGTCTCCGTCTCTGTCACCGTCTCTGTCTCTGTCTCTGTCTCTGTCTCTGCCTCTGTCTCTGTCTCTGTCTACATCTCTGTCTCTGTCTCTGCCTCTGTCTCTGTCTCTGTCTCTGCCTCTGTCTCTGTGTCTCTGTCTCTGTGTCTCTCTCTCTGTGTCTCTGTGCCTCTGTCTCTGTGTCTCTGTCCATGTGTCACTGTCTCTGTCTCTGTCTCTGTCTCCTCTCTGTCTCCGTGTCTCTGTCTCTGTGTCTCTGTCTCTGTGTCTCTGTGTCTCTGTTTCTCTGTCTCTGTCTCTGTCTCTGTCTCTGTCTCTGTCTCTGTGTCCCTGCCTCTGTTCCTATGTCTCTATGTCGCTGTCCATGTGTCACTGTCTCTGTCTCTGTCTCTGTCTCTGCCTCTGTGTCTGTCTCTGTCTCCTCTCTGTCTCTGTGATTCTGTCTCTGTGTCTCTGTCTCTGTATCTGTGTCCCTGCCTCTGCGCCTATGTCTCTATGTCTCTATCTCTGTGTCTCTGCCTCTGTCTCGGTGTGTCTTAATCTGTTTCTCTGTCTCTGTGTCTCTGTCTCTGTGTCACTGTCTCTGTGTCTCTGTCTCTGTGTCTCTGTCTCTGTGTCTCTGTGTCTCTGTGTCTCTGTCTCTGTGTCTCTGTCTCTGTATCTGTGTCCCTGCCTCTGTGCCTATGTCTCTATGTCTCTATCTCTGTGTCTCTGTCTCTATGTCTCTGTCTCAGTGCCTCTGTCTCTGGGTCACTGTCTCTGTGACTCCGTCTCTGTGTCTCTGTCCCTGTGTCTCTGTCTCCGTGTCTCTGTTTCTGTGACTCCGTCTCTGTATATCGGTCTCTGTGTCTCTGTCTATGTGTCTCTGTGTCTCTGTCTCTGTGTCTCTGTCTCTGTGTCTCTGTTTCTGTGTCTCTGTCTCTGTGTCTCTGTCTCTGTGTCTCTGTCTCTGTGTCTCTGTTTCTGTGTCTCTGTCTCTGTCTCTGTCTCTGTCTCTGTGTCCCTGCCTCTGTTCCTATGTCTCTATGTCGCTGTCCATGTGTCACTGTCTCTGTCTCTGTCTCTGTCTCTGTCTCTGTCTCTGTCTCTGTCTCTGTCTCCTCTCTGTCTCTGTGTCTCTGTCTCTGTGTCTCTGCCTCTGTGTCTCTGTGTCTCTGTTTCTCTGTCTCTGTCTCTGTCTCTGTCTCTGTCTCTGTCTCTGTCTCTGTCTCTGTCTCTGTCTCTGTCTCTGTCTCTGTCTCTGTCTCTGTCGCTGTCTCTTTATCTGTCTCCGTCTCTGTGTCTCTGTCTCTGTGTCCCTGTCTCTGTCTCTGTCTCTGTCTCTGTCTCTGTCTCTGTCTCTGTCTCTGTCTCTGTCTCTGTCGCCGTCTCTGCCTCTGTCTTTGCCACTGTCGCTGTCTCTGTCTGTGTCTCCGCCCCTGTCTCTGTCTCTGTCTCTGTCTCCGCCCCTGTCTCTGTCTCTGTCTCTGTCTCTGTCTCTGTGTCTCTGTCTCTGTATCTGTGTCCCTGCCTCTGTGCCTATGTCTCTATGTCTCTATCTCTGTGTCTCTGTCTCTATGTCTCTGTCTCAGTGCCTCTGTCTCTGGGTCACTGTCTCTGTGACTCCGTCTCTGTGTCTCTGTCCCTGTTTCTCTGTCTCCGTGTCTCTGTTTCTGTGACTCCGTCTCTGTATATCGGTCTCTGTGTCTCTGTCTATGTGTCTCTGTGTCTCTGTCTCTGTGTCTCTGTCTCTGTGTCTCTGTTTCTGTGTCTCTGTCTCTGTGTCTCTGTCTCTGTGTCTCTGTCTCTGTGTCTCTGTTTCTGTGTCTCTGTCTCTGTGTCTCTGTCTCTGTGTCTCTGTCTCTGTGTCTCTGTCTCTGTGTCTCTGTCTCTGTGTCTCTGTCCCTGTGTCTCTGTCTCTGTGTCTCTGTCTCTGTGTCTCTGTCTCTGTGTCTCTGTCTCTGTGTCTCTGTCGCTGTGTCTCTGTGTCTCTGTCGCTGTCTCTGTCTCTGTCTCTGTCTCTGTCTCTGTCTCCGTCTCTGTCACCGTCTCTGTCTCTGTCTCTGTCTCTGTCTCTGCCTCTGTCTCTGTCTCTGTCTCTGTCTACATCTCTGTCTCTGTCTCAGCCTCTGTCTCTGTCTCTGTCTCTGCCTCTGTCTCTGTGTCTCTGTCTCTGTGTCTCTCTCTCTGTGTCTCTGTGCCTCTGTCTCTGTGTCTCTGTCCATGTGTCACTGTCTCTGTCTCTGTCTCTGTCTCCTCTCTGTCTCTGTGTCTCTGTCTCTGTGTCTCTGTCTCTGTGTCTCTGTGTCTCTGTTTCTCTGTCTCTGTCTCTGTCTCTGTCTCTGTCTCTGTCTCTGTGTCCCTGCCTCTGTGTCTGTCTCTGTCTCCTCTCTGTCTCTGTGACTCTGTCTCTGTGTCTCTGTCTCTGTATCTGTGTCCCTGCCTCTGCGCCTATGTCTCTATGTCTCTATCTCTGTGTCTCTGCCTCTGTCTCGGTGTGTCTTAATCTGTTTCTCTGTCTCTGTGTCTCTGTCTCTGTGTCACTGTCTCTGTGTCTCTGTCTCTGTGTCTCTGTGTCTCTGTGTCTCTGTCTCTGTGTCTCTGTCTCTGTATCTGTGTCCCTGCCTCTGTGCCTATGTCTCTATGTCTCTATCTCTGTGTCTCTGTCTCTATGTCTCTGTCTCAGTGCCTCTGTCTCTGGGTCACTGTCTCTGTGACTCCGTCTCTGTGTCTCTGTCCCTGTGTCTCTGTCTCCGTGTCTCTGTTTCTGTGACTCCGTCTCTGTATATCGGTCTCTGTGTCTCTGTCTATGTGTCTCTGTGTCTCTGTCTCTGTGTCTCTGTTTCTGTGTCTCTGTCTCTGTGTCTCTGTCTCTGTGTCTCTGTCTCTGTGTCTTTGTTTCTGTGTCTCTGTCTCTGTCTCTGTCTCTGTCTCTGTGTCCCTGCCTCTGTTCCTATGTCTCTATGTCGCTGTCCATGTGTCACTGTCTCTGTCTCTGTCTCTGTCTCTGTCTCTGTCTCTGTCTCTGTCTCTGTCTCTGTCTCCTCTCTGTCTCTGTGTCTCTGTCTCTGTGTCTCTGCCTCTGTGTCTCTGTGTCTCTGTTTCTCTGTCTCTGTCTCTGTCTCTGTCTCTGTCTCTGTCTCTGTCTCTGTCTCTGTCTCTGTCTCTGTCTCTGTCTCTTTATCTGTCTCCGTCTCTGTGTCTCTGTCTCTGTGTCCCTGTCTCTGTCTCTGTCTCTGTCTCTGTCTCTGTCTCTGTCTCTGTCTCTGTCTCTGTCTCTGTCTCTGTCTCTGTCTCTGTCGCCGTCTCTGCCTCTGTCTTTGCCACTGTCGCTGTCTCTGTCTCTGTCTCCGCCCCTGTCTCTGTCTCTGTCTCTGTCTCCGCCCCTGTCTCTGTCTCTGTCTCTGTCTCTGTCTCTGTGTCTCTGTCTCTGTATCTGTGTCCCTGCCTCTGTGCCTGTGTCTCTATGTCTCTATCTCTGTGTCTCTGTCTCTATGTCTCTGTCTCAGTGCCTCTGTCTCTGGGTCACTGTCTCTGTGACTCCGTCTCTGTGTCTCTGTCCCTGTTTCTCTGTCTCCGTGTCTCGGTTTCTGTGACTCCGTCTCTGTATATCGGTCTCTGTGTCTCTGTCTATGTGTCTCTGTGTCTCTGTCTCTGTGTCTCTGTTTCTGTGTCTCTGCCTCTGTGTCTCTGTCTCTGTGTCTCTGTCTCTGTGTCTCTGTTTCTGTGTCTCTGTCTCTGTGTCTCTGTCTCTGTGTCTCTGTCTCTGTGTCTCTGTCTCTGTGTCTCTGTCTCTGTGTCTCTGTCCCTGTGTCTCTGTCTCTGTGTCTCTGTCTCTGTGTCTCTGTCTCTGTGTCTCTGTCGCTGTGTCTCTGTGTCTCTGTCGCTGTCTCTGTCTCTGTCTCTGTCTCTGTCTCTGTCTCCGTCTCTGTCACCGTCTCTGTCTCTGTCTCTGTCTCTGTCTCTGTCTCTGTCTCTGCCTCTGTCTCTGTCTCTGTCTCTGTCTACATCTCTGTCTCTGTCTCAGACTCTGTCTCTGTCTCTGTCTCTGCCTCTGTCTCTGTGTCTCTGTCTCTGTGTCTCTCTCTCTGTGTCTCTGTGCCTCTGTCTCTGTGTCTCTGTCCATGTGTCACTGTCTCTGTCTCTGTCTCTGTCTCCTCTCTGCCTCTGTGTCTCTGTCTCTGTGTCTCTGTCTCTGTGTCTCTGTGTCTCTGTTCCTCTGTCTCTGTCTCTGTCTCTGTCTCTGTCTCTGTCTCTGTCTCTGTCTCCTCTCTGTCTCTGTCTCTGTGTCTCTGTCTCTGTGTCTCTGTGTCTCTGTTTTTCTGTTTCTCTGTCTCTGTCTCTGTCTCTGTCTCTGTCTCTGTCTCTGTCTCTGTCTCTGTCTCGGTCTCTTTATCTGTCTCCGTCTCTGTGTCTCTGTCTCTGTGTCTCTGTCTCTGTCTCTGTCTCTGTCTCTGTCTCTGTCTCTGTATCTGTCTCTGTCTCTGTCTCCGTCTCTGTCTCTGTCTCTGTCTCTGTCTCTGTCTCTGTCTCTGCCTCTGTCTCTGTCTCTGCCTCTGTCTCGGTCTGTGTCTCCGTCTCTGTGTCCCTGACTCTGTGCCTATGTCTCTATGTCTCTGTCCATGTGACACTGTCTCTATGTCTGTGTCTCGGGGTCTCTGTCTCTGTGTCTCTGACTCTGTGTCTCTGTCTCTGTGTCTCTGTCTCTGTTTCTGTGTCCCTGCCTCTGTTCCTATGTCTCTATGTCGCTGTCCATGTGTCACTGTCTCTGTCTCTGTCTCTGTCTCTGTCTCTGTGTCTGTCTCTGTCTCCTCTCTGTCTCTGTGACTCTGTCTCTGTGTCTCTGACTCTGTGTCTCTGTGTCTCTGTCTCTGTCTCTGTGTCACTGTCTCTGTGTCTCTGTCTCTGTGTCTCTGTCTCTGTGTCACTGTCTCTGTGTCTCTGTCTCTGTGTCTCTGTCTCTGTGTCTCTGTGTCTCTGTGTCTCTGTCTCTGTGTCTCTGTCTCTGTCTCTGTCTCTGTCTCTGTCTCTGTCTCTGTCTCTGTCTCTGTGTCTCTGTTTCTCTGTCTCTGTCTCTGTCTCTGTCTCTGTCTCTGTCTCTGTCTCTGTCTCTGTCTCTGTCTCTGTCTCTGTCTCTGTCTCTGTCGCTGTCTCTTTATCTGTCTCCGTCTCTGTGTCTCTGTCTCTGTGTCCCTGTCTCTGTCTCTGTCTCTGTCTCTGTCTCTGTCTCTGTCTCTGTCTCTGTCTCTGTCTCTGTCGCCGTCTCTGCCTCTGTCTTTGCCACTGTCGCTGTCTCTGTCTGTGTCTCCGCCCCTGTCTCTGTCTCTGTCTCTGTCTCCGCCCCTGTCTCTGTCTCTGTCTCTGTCTCTGTCTCTGTGTCTCTGTCTCTGTATCTGTGTCCCTGCCTCTGTGCCTATGTCTCTATGTCTCTATCTCTGTGTCTCTGTCTCTATGTCTCTGTCTCAGTGCCTCTGTCTCTGGGTCACTGTCTCTGTGACTCCGTCTCTGTGTCTCTGTCCCTGTTTCTCTGTCTCCGTGTCTCTGTTTCTGTGACTCCGTCTCTGTATATCGGTCTCTGTGTCTCTGTCTATGTGTCTCTGTGTCTCTGTCTCTGTGTCTCTGTCTCTGTGTCTCTGTTTCTGTGTCTCTGTCTCTGTGTCTCTGTCTCTGTGTCTCTGTCTCTGTGTCTCTGTTTCTGTGTCTCTGTCTCTGTGTCTCTGTCTCTGTGTCTCTGTCTCTGTGTCTCTGTCTCTGTGTCTCTGTCTCTGTGTCTCTGTCCCTGTGTCTCTGTCTCTGTGTCTCTGTCTCTGTGTCTCTGTCTCTGTGTCTCTGTCTCTGTGTCTCTGTCGCTGTGTCTCTGTGTCTCTGTCGCTGTCTCTGTCTCTGTCTCTGTCTCTGTCTCTGTCTCCGTCTCTGTCACCGTCTCTGTCTCTGTCTCTGTCTCTGTCTCTGCCTCTGTCTCTGTCTCTGTCTCTGTCTACATCTCTGTCTCTGTCTCAGCCTCTGTCTCTGTCTCTGTCTCTGCCTCTGTCTCTGTGTCTCTGTCTCTGTGTCTCTCTCTCTGTGTCTCTGTGCCTCTGTCTCTGTGTCTCTGTCCATGTGTCACTGTCTCTGTCTCTGTCTCTGTCTCCTCTCTGTCTCTGTGTCTCTGTCTCTGTGTCTCTGTCTCTGTGTCTCTGTGTCTCTGTTTCTCTGTCTCTGTCTCTGTCTCTGTCTCTGTCTCTGTCTCTGTGTCCCTGCCTCTGTGTCTGTCTCTGTCTCCTCTCTGTCTCTGTGACTCTGTCTCTGTGTCTCTGTCTCTGTATCTGTGTCCCTGCCTCTGCGCCTATGTCTCTATGTCTCTATCTCTGTGTCTCTGCCTCTGTCTCGGTGTGTCTTAATCTGTTTCTCTGTCTCTGTGTCTCTGTCTCTGTGTCACTGTCTCTGTGTCTCTGTCTCTGTGTCTCTGTGTCTCTGTGTCTCTGTCTCTGTGTCTCTGTCTCTGTATCTGTGTCCCTGCCTCTGTGCCTATGTCTCTATGTCTCTATCTCTGTGTCTCTGTCTCTATGTCTCTGTCTCAGTGCCTCTGTCTCTGGGTCACTGTCTCTGTGACTCCGTCTCTGTGTCTCTGTCCCTGTGTCTCTGTCTCCGTGTCTCTGTTTCTGTGACTCCGTCTCTGTATATCGGTCTCTGTGTCTCTGTCTATGTGTCTCTGTGTCTCTGTCTCTGTGTCTCTGTTTCTGTGTCTCTGTCTCTGTGTCTCTGTCTCTGTGTCTCTGTCTCTGTGTCTTTGTTTCTGTGTCTCTGTCTCTGTCTCTGTCTCTGTCTCTGTGTCCCTGCCTCTGTTCCTATGTCTCTATGTCGCTGTCCATGTGTCACTGTCTCTGTCTCTGTCTCTGTCTCTGTCTCTGTCTCTGTCTCTGTCTCTGTCTCTGTCTCCTCTCTGTCTCTGTGTCTCTGTCTCTGTGTCTCTGCCTCTGTGTCTCTGTGTCTCTGTTTCTCTGTCTCTGTCTCTGTCTCTGTCTCTGTCTCTGTCTCTGTCTCTGTCTCTGTCTCTGTCTCTGTCTCTGTCTCTTTATCTGTCTCCGTCTCTGTGTCTCTGTCTCTGTGTCCCTGTCTCTGTCTCTGTCTCTGTCTCTGTCTCTGTCTCTGTCTCTGTCTCTGTCTCTGTCTCTGTCTCTGTCTCTGTCTCTGTCGCCGTCTCTGCCTCTGTCTTTGCCACTGTCGCTGTCTCTGTCTCTGTCTCCGCCCCTGTCTCTGTCTCTGTCTCTGTCTCCGCCCCTGTCTCTGTCTCTGTCTCTGTCTCTGTCTCTGTGTCTCTGTCTCTGTATCTGTGTCCCTGCCTCTGTGCCTGTGTCTCTATGTCTCTATCTCTGTGTCTCTGTCTCTATGTCTCTGTCTCAGTGCCTCTGTCTCTGGGTCACTGTCTCTGTGACTCCGTCTCTGTGTCTCTGTCCCTGTTTCTCTGTCTCCGTGTCTCGGTTTCTGTGACTCCGTCTCTGTATATCGGTCTCTGTGTCTCTGTCTATGTGTCTCTGTGTCTCTGTCTCTGTGTCTCTGTTTCTGTGTCTCTGCCTCTGTGTCTCTGTCTCTGTGTCTCTGTCTCTGTGTCTCTGTTTCTGTGTCTCTGTCTCTGTGTCTCTGTCTCTGTGTCTCTGTCTCTGTGTCTCTGTCTCTGTGTCTCTGTCTCTGTGTCTCTGTCCCTGTGTCTCTGTCTCTGTGTCTCTGTCTCTGTGTCTCTGTCTCTGTGTCTCTGTCGCTGTGTCTCTGTGTCTCTGTCGCTGTCTCTGTCTCTGTCTCTGTCTCTGTCTCTGTCTCCGTCTCTGTCACCGTCTCTGTCTCTGTCTCTGTCTCTGTCTCTGTCTCTGTCTCTGCCTCTGTCTCTGTCTCTGTCTCTGTCTACATCTCTGTCTCTGTCTCAGACTCTGTCTCTGTCTCTGTCTCTGCCTCTGTCTCTGTGTCTCTGTCTCTGTGTCTCTCTCTCTGTGTCTCTGTGCCTCTGTCTCTGTGTCTCTGTCCATGTGTCACTGTCTCTGTCTCTGTCTCTGTCTCCTCTCTGCCTCTGTGTCTCTGTCTCTGTGTCTCTGTCTCTGTGTCTCTGTGTCTCTGTTCCTCTGTCTCTGTCTCTGTCTCTGTCTCTGTCTCTGTCTCTGTCTCTGTCTCCTCTCTGTCTCTGTCTCTGTGTCTCTGTCTCTGTGTCTCTGTGTCTCTGTTTTTCTGTTTCTCTGTCTCTGTCTCTGTCTCTGTCTCTGTCTCTGTCTCTGTCTCTGTCTCTGTCTCGGTCTCTTTATCTGTCTCCGTCTCTGTGTCTCTGTCTCTGTGTCTCTGTCTCTGTCTCTGTCTCTGTCTCTGTCTCTGTCTCTGTATCTGTCTCTGTCTCTGTCTCCGTCTCTGTCTCTGTCTCTGTCTCTGTCTCTGTCTCTGTCTCTGCCTCTGTCTCTGTCTCTGCCTCTGTCTCGGTCTGTGTCTCCGTCTCTGTGTCCCTGACTCTGTGCCTATGTCTCTATGTCTCTGTCCATGTGACACTGTCTCTATGTCTGTGTCTCGGGGTCTCTGTCTCTGTGTCTCTGACTCTGTGTCTCTGTCTCTGTGTCTCTGTCTCTGTTTCTGTGTCCCTGCCTCTGTTCCTATGTCTCTATGTCGCTGTCCATGTGTCACTGTCTCTGTCTCTGTCTCTGTCTCTGTCTCTGTGTCTGTCTCTGTCTCCTCTCTGTCTCTGTGACTCTGTCTCTGTGTCTCTGACTCTGTGTCTCTGTGTCTCTGTCTCTGTCTCTGTGTCACTGTCTCTGTGTCTCTGTCTCTGTGTCTCTGTCTCTGTGTCACTGTCTCTGTGTCTCTGTCTCTGTGTCTCTGTCTCTGTGTCTCTGTGTCTCTGTGTCTCTGTCTCTGTGTCTCTGTCTCTGTCTCTGTCTCTGTCTCTGTCTCTGTCTCTGTCTCTGTCTCTGTGTCTCTGTTTCTCTGTCTCTGTCTCTGTCTCTGTCTCTGTCTCTGTCTCTGTCTCTGTCTCTGTCTCTGTCTCTGTCTCTGTCTCTGTCTCTGTGTCCCTGCCTCTGTTCCTATGTCTCTATGCCGCTGTCCATGTGTCACTGTCTCTGTCTCTGTCTCTGTCTCTGTCTCTGTCTCTGTCTCTGTCTCTGTCTCTGTCTCTGTCTCTGTCTCTGTCTCTGTCTCTGTCTCTGTCTCTGTCTCTGTCTCTGTCTCTGTCTCTGCCTCTGTCTCTGTCTCTGCCTCTGTCTCGGTCTGTGTCTCCGTCTCTGTGTCCCTGACTCTGTGCCTATGTCTCTATGTCTCTGTCCATGTGACACTGTCTCTATGTCTGTGTCTCGGGGTCTCTGTCTCTGTGTCTCTGACTCTGTGTCTCTGTCTCTGTGTCTCTGTCTCTGTATCTGTGTCCCTGCCTCTGTGCCTATGTCTCTATGTCTCTATCTCTGTGTCTCTGCCTCTGTCTCGGTGTGTCTTAATCTGTTTCTCTGTCTCTGTGTCTCTGTCTCTGTGTCACTGTCTCTGTGTCTCTGTCTCTGTGTCTCTGTCTCTGTGTCTCTGTCTCTGTGTCTCTGTCTCTGTGTCTCTGTCGCTGTGTCTCTGTGTCTCTGTCGCTGTCTCTGTCTCTGTCTCTGTCTCTGTCTCCGTCTCTGTCACCGTCTCTGTCTCTGTCTCTGTCTCTGTCTCTGTCTCTGTCTCTGTCTCTGCCTCTGTCTCTGTCTCTGTCTCAGCCTCTGTCTCTGTCTCTGTCTCAGCCTCTGTCTCTGTCTCTGTCTCTGCCTCTGTCTCTGTGTCTCTGTCTCTGTGTCTCTCTCTCTGTGGCTCTGTGCCTCTGTCTCTGTGTCTCTGTCCATGTGTCACTGTCTCTGTCTCTGTCTCTGTCTCCTCTCTGTCTCTGTGTCTCTGTCTCTGTGTCTCTGTCTCTGTGTCTCTGACTCTGTGTCTCTGTGTCTCTGTTTCTCTGTCTCTGTCTCTGTCTCTGTCTCTGTGTCCCGGCCTCTGTTCCTATGTCTCTATGTCGCTGTCCATGTGTCACTGTCTCTGTCTCTGTCTCTGTCTCTGTCTCTGTCTCTGTCTCTGTCTCTGTCTCTGTCTCTGTCTCTGTCTCTGTCTCCTCTCTGTCTCTGTGTCTCTGTCTCTGTGTCTCTGTCTCTGTGTCTCTGTGTCTCTGTTTCTCTGTTTCTCTGTCTCTGTCTCTGTCTCTGTCTCTGTCTCTGTCTCTGTCTCCGTCTCTGTCTCTGTCTCTGTCTCGGTCTTTTTATCTGTCTCCGCCTCTGTGTCTCTGTCTCTGTGTCTCTGTCTCTGTCTCTGTCTCTGTCTCTGTCTCTGTCTCTGTCTCTGTCTCTGTCTCTGTCTCTGTCTCTGTCTCTGTCTCTGTCTCTGTCTCTGTCTCTGTCTCTGTCTCTGTCTCTGTCTCTGTCTCTGTCTCTGTCTCTGTCTCTGTCTCTTTATCTGTCTCCGTCTCTGTGTCTCTGTCTCTGTGTCCCTGTCTCTGTCTCTGTCTCTGTCTCTGTCTCTGTCTCTGTCTCTGTCTCTGTCTCTGTCTCTGTCTCTGTCTCTGTCTCTGTCTCTGTCTCTGTCTCTGTCTCTGTCTCTGTCGCCGTCTCTGCCTCTGTCTTTGCCACTGTCGCTGTCTCTGTCTCTGTCTCCGCCCCTGTCTCTGTCTCTGTCTCTGTCTCCGCCCCTGTCTCTGTCTCTGTCTCTGTCTCTGTCTCTGTGTCTCTGTCTCTGTATCTGTGTCCCTGCCTCTGTGCCTATGTCTCTATGTCTCTATCTCTGTGTCTCTGTCTCTATGTCTCTGTCTCAGTGCCTCTGTCTCTGGGTCACTGTCTCTGTGACTCCGTCTCTGTGTCTCTGTCCCTGTGTCTCTGTCTCCGTGTCTCTGTTTCTGTGACTCCGTCTCTGTATATCGGTCTCTGTGTCTCTGTCTATGTGTCTCTGTGTCTCTGTCTCTGTGTCTCTGTCTCTGTGTCTCTGTTTCTGTGTCTCTGTCTCTGTGTCTCTGTCTCTGTGTCTCTGTCTCTGTGTCTCTGTCTCTGTGTCTCTGTTTCTGTGTCTCTGTCTCTGTGTCTCTGTCTCTGTGTCTCTGTCTCTGTGTCTCTGTCTCTGTGTCTCTGTCCCTGTGTCTCTGTCTCTGTGTCTCTGTCTCTGTGTCTCTGTCTCTGTGTCTCTGTCTCTGTGTCTCTGTCGCTGTGTCTCTGTGTCTCTGTCGCTGTCTCTGTCTCTGTCTCTGTCTCCGTCTCTGTCACCGTCTCTGTCTCTGTCTCTGTCTCTGTCTCTGCCTCTGTCTCTGTCTCTGTCTCTGTCTACATCTCTGTCTCTGTCTCAGCCTCTGTCTCTGTCTCTGTCTCTGCCTCTGTCTCTGTGTCTCTGTCTCTGTGTCTCTCTCTCTGTGTCTCTGTGCCTCTGTCTCTGTGTCTCTGTCCATGTGTCACTGTCTCTGTCTCTGTCTCTGTCTCCTCTCTGTCTCTGTGCCTCTGTCTCCGTGTCTCTGTCTCTGTGTCTCTGTGTCTCTGTTTCTCTGTCTCTGTCTCTGTCTCTGTCGCTGTCTCTGTCTCTGTCTCTGTCTCCTCTCTGTCTCTGTCTCTGTGTCTCTGTCTCTGTGTCTCTGTGTCTCTGTTTCTCTGTTTCTCTGTCTCTGTCTCTGTCTCTGTCTCTGTCTCTGTCTCTGTCTCTGTCTCTGTCTCTGTCTCTGTCTCTGTCTCGGTCTCTTTATCTGTCTCCGTCTCTGTGTCTCTGTCTCTGTGTCTCTGTCTCTGTCTCTGTCTCTGTCTCTGTATCTGTCTCTGTCTCTGTCTCTGTCTCTGTCTCTGTCTCTGTCTCTGTCTCTGTCTCTGTCTCTGTCTCTGTCTCTGCCTCTGTCTCTGTCTCTGCCTCTGTCTCGGTCTGTGTCTCCGTCTCTGTGTCCCTGACTCTGTGCCTATGTCTCTATGTCTCTGTCCATGTGACACTGTCTCTATGTCTGTGTCTCGGTGTCTCTGTCTCTGTGTCTCTGACTCTGTGTCTCTGTCTCTGTGTCTCTGTCTCTGTATCTGTGTCCCTGCCTCTGTGCCTATGTCTCTATGTCTCTATCTCTGTGTCTCTGTCTCTATGTCTCTGTCTCTGTGTCTCTGTCTCTGTGTCTCTGTTTCTGTGTCTCTGTCTCTGTGTCTCTGTCTCTGTGTCTCTGTCTCTGTGTCTCTGTCTCTGTGTCTCTGTTTCTGTGTCTCTGTCTCTGTGTCTCTGTCTCTGTGTCTCTGTCTCTGTGTCACTGTCTCTGTGTCTCTGTCTCTGTGTCTCTGTCTCTGTGTCTCTGTGTCTCTGTGTCTCTGTCTCTGTGTCTCTGTCTCTGTATCTGTGTCCCTGCCTCTGTGCCTATGTCTCTATGTCTCTATCTCTGTGTCTCTGTCTCTATGTCTCTGTCTCAGTGCCTCTGTCTCTGGGTCACTGTCTCTGTGACTCCGTCTCTGTGTCTCTGTCCCTGTGTCTCTGTCTCCGTGTCTCTGTTTCTGTGACTCCGTCTCTGTATATCGGTCTCTGTGTCTCTGTCTATGTGTCTCTGTGTCTCTGTCTCTGTGTCTCTGTCTCTGTGTCTCTGTTTCTGTGTCTCTGTCTCTGTGTCTCTGTCTCTGTGTCTCTGTCTCTGTGTCTCTGTTTCTGTGTCTCTGTCTCTGTCTCTGTCTCTGTCTCTGTGTCCCTGCCTCTGTTCCTATGTCTCTATGTCGCTGTCCATGTGTCACTGTCTCTGTCTCTGTCTCTGTCTCTGTCTCTGTCTCTGTCTCTGTCTCTGTCTCCTCTCTGTCTCTGTGTCTCTGTCTCTGTGTCTCTGCCTCTGTGTCTCTGTGTCTCTGTTTCTCTGTCTCTGTCTCTGTCTCTGTCTCTGTCTCTGTCTCTGTCTCTGTCTCTGTCTCTGTCTCTGTCTCTGTCTCTGTCTCTGTCTCTGTCTCTGTCGCTGTCTCTTTATCTGTCTCCGTCTCTGTGTCTCTGTCTCTGTGTCCCTGTCTCTGTCTCTGTCTCTGTCTCTGTCTCTGTCTCTGTCTCTGTCTCTGTCTCTGTCTCTGTCGCCGTCTCTGCCTCTGTCTTTGCCACTGTCGCTGTCTCTGTCTGTGTCTCCGCCCCTGTCTCTGTCTCTGTCTCTGTCTCCGCCCCTGTCTCTGTCTCTGTCTCTGTCTCTGTCTCTGTGTCTCTGTCTCTGTATCTGTGTCCCTGCCTCTGTGCCTATGTCTCTATGTCTCTATCTCTGTGTCTCTGTCTCTATGTCTCTGTCTCAGTGCCTCTGTCTCTGGGTCACTGTCTCTGTGACTCCGTCTCTGTGTCTCTGTCCCTGTTTCTCTGTCTCCGTGTCTCTGTTTCTGTGACTCCGTCTCTGTATATCGGTCTCTGTGTCTCTGTCTATGTGTCTCTGTGTCTCTGTCTCTGTGTCTCTGTCTCTGTGTCTCTGTTTCTGTGTCTCTGTCTCTGTGTCTCTGTCTCTGTGTCTCTGTCTCTGTGTCTCTGTTTCTGTGTCTCTGTCTCTGTGTCTCTGTCTCTGTGTCTCTGTCTCTGTGTCTCTGTCTCTGTGTCTCTGTCTCTGTGTCTCTGTCTCTGTGTCTCTGTCCCTGTGTCTCTGTCTCTGTGTCTCTGTCTCTGTGTCTCTGTCTCTGTGTCTCTGTCTCTGTGTCTCTGTCGCTGTGTCTCTGTGTCTCTGTCGCTGTCTCTGTCTCTGTCTCTGTCTCTGTCTCTGTCTCCGTCTCTGTCACCGTCTCTGTCTCTGTCTCTGTCTCTGTCTCTGCCTCTGTCTCTGTCTCTGTCTCTGTCTACATCTCTGTCTCTGTCTCAGCCTCTGTCTCTGTCTCTGTCTCTGCCTCTGTCTCTGTGTCTCTGTCTCTGTGTCTCTCTCTCTGTGTCTCTGTGCCTCTGTCTCTGTGTCTCTGTCCATGTGTCACTGTCTCTGTCTCTGTCTCTGTCTCCTCTCTGTCTCTGTGTCTCTGTCTCTGTGTCTCTGTCTCTGTGTCTCTGTGTCTCTGTTTCTCTGTCTCTGTCTCTGTCTCTGTCTCTGTCTCTGTCTCTGTGTCCCTGCCTCTGTGTCTGTCTCTGTCTCCTCTCTGTCTCTGTGACTCTGTCTCTGTGTCTCTGTCTCTGTATCTGTGTCCCTGCCTCTGCGCCTATGTCTCTATGTCTCTATCTCTGTGTCTCTGCCTCTGTCTCGGTGTGTCTTAATCTGTTTCTCTGTCTCTGTGTCTCTGTCTCTGTGTCACTGTCTCTGTGTCTCTGTCTCTGTGTCTCTGTGTCTCTGTGTCTCTGTCTCTGTGTCTCTGTCTCTGTATCTGTGTCCCTGCCTCTGTGCCTATGTCTCTATGTCTCTATCTCTGTGTCTCTGTCTCTATGTCTCTGTCTCAGTGCCTCTGTCTCTGGGTCACTGTCTCTGTGACTCCGTCTCTGTGTCTCTGTCCCTGTGTCTCTGTCTCCGTGTCTCTGTTTCTGTGACTCCGTCTCTGTATATCGGTCTCTGTGTCTCTGTCTATGTGTCTCTGTGTCTCTGTCTCTGTGTCTCTGTTTCTGTGTCTCTGTCTCTGTGTCTCTGTCTCTGTGTCTCTGTCTCTGTGTCTTTGTTTCTGTGTCTCTGTCTCTGTCTCTGTCTCTGTCTCTGTGTCCCTGCCTCTGTTCCTATGTCTCTATGTCGCTGTCCATGTGTCACTGTCTCTGTCTCTGTCTCTGTCTCTGTCTCTGTCTCTGTCTCTGTCTCTGTCTCTGTCTCTGTCTCCTCTCTGTCTCTGTGTCTCTGTCTCTGTGTCTCTGCCTCTGTGTCTCTGTGTCTCTGTTTCTCTGTCTCTGTCTCTGTCTCTGTCTCTGTCTCTGTCTCTGTCTCTGTCTCTGTCTCTGTCTCTGTCTCTTTATCTGTCTCCGTCTCTGTGTCTCTGTCTCTGTGTCCCTGTCTCTGTCTCTGTCTCTGTCTCTGTCTCTGTCTCTGTCTCTGTCTCTGTCTCTGTCTCTGTCTCTGTCTCTGTCTCTGTCGCCGTCTCTGCCTCTGTCTTTGCCACTGTCGCTGTCTCTGTCTCTGTCTCCGCCCCTGTCTCTGTCTCTGTCTCTGTCTCCGCCCCTGTCTCTGTCTCTGTCTCTGTCTCTGTCTCTGTGTCTCTGTCTCTGTATCTGTGTCCCTGCCTCTGTGCCTGTGTCTCTATGTCTCTATCTCTGTGTCTCTGTCTCTATGTCTCTGTCTCAGTGCCTCTGTCTCTGGGTCACTGTCTCTGTGACTCCGTCTCTGTGTCTCTGTCCCTGTTTCTCTGTCTCCGTGTCTCGGTTTCTGTGACTCCGTCTCTGTATATCGGTCTCTGTGTCTCTGTCTATGTGTCTCTGTGTCTCTGTCTCTGTGTCTCTGTCTCTGTGTCTCTGTTTCTGTGTCTCTGCCTCTGTGTCTCTGTCTCTGTGTCTCTGTCTCTGTGTCTCTGTTTCTGTGTCTCTGTCTCTGTGTCTCTGTCTCTGTGTCTCTGTCTCTGTGTCTCTGTCTCTGTGTCTCTGTCTCTGTGTCTCTGTCCCTGTGTCTCTGTCTCTGTGTCTCTGTCTCTGTGTCTCTGTCTCTGTGTCTCTGTCGCTGTGTCTCTGTGTCTCTGTCGCTGTCTCTGTCTCTGTCTCTGTCTCTGTCTCTGTCTCCGTCTCTGTCACCGTCTCTGTCTCTGTCTCTGTCTCTGTCTCTGTCTCTGTCTCTGCCTCTGTCTCTGTCTCTGTCTCTGTCTACATCTCTGTCTCTGTCTCAGACTCTGTCTCTGTCTCTGTCTCTGCCTCTGTCTCTGTGTCTCTGTCTCTGTGTCTCTCTCTCTGTGTCTCTGTGCCTCTGTCTCTGTGTCTCTGTCCATGTGTCACTGTCTCTGTCTCTGTCTCTGTCTCCTCTCTGCCTCTGTGTCTCTGTCTCTGTGTCTCTGTCTCTGTGTCTCTGTGTCTCTGTTCCTCTGTCTCTGTCTCTGTCTCTGTCTCTGTCTCTGTCTCTGTCTCTGTCTCCTCTCTGTCTCTGTCTCTGTGTCTCTGTCTCTGTGTCTCTGTGTCTCTGTTTTTCTGTTTCTCTGTCTCTGTCTCTGTCTCTGTCTCTGTCTCTGTCTCTGTCTCTGTCTCTGTCTCGGTCTCTTTATCTGTCTCCGTCTCTGTGTCTCTGTCTCTGTGTCTCTGTCTCTGTCTCTGTCTCTGTCTCTGTCTCTGTCTCTGTATCTGTCTCTGTCTCTGTCTCCGTCTCTGTCTCTGTCTCTGTCTCTGTCTCTGTCTCTGTCTCTGCCTCTGTCTCTGTCTCTGCCTCTGTCTCGGTCTGTGTCTCCGTCTCTGTGTCCCTGACTCTGTGCCTATGTCTCTATGTCTCTGTCCATGTGACACTGTCTCTATGTCTGTGTCTCGGGGTCTCTGTCTCTGTGTCTCTGACTCTGTGTCTCTGTCTCTGTGTCTCTGTCTCTGTTTCTGTGTCCCTGCCTCTGTTCCTATGTCTCTATGTCGCTGTCCATGTGTCACTGTCTCTGTCTCTGTCTCTGTCTCTGTCTCTGTGTCTGTCTCTGTCTCCTCTCTGTCTCTGTGACTCTGTCTCTGTGTCTCTGACTCTGTGTCTCTGTGTCTCTGTCTCTGTCTCTGTGTCACTGTCTCTGTGTCTCTGTCTCTGTGTCTCTGTCTCTGTGTCACTGTCTCTGTGTCTCTGTCTCTGTGTCTCTGTCTCTGTGTCTCTGTGTCTCTGTGTCTCTGTCTCTGTGTCTCTGTCTCTGTCTCTGTCTCTGTCTCTGTCTCTGTCTCTGTCTCTGTCTCTGTGTCTCTGTTTCTCTGTCTCTGTCTCTGTCTCTGTCTCTGTCTCTGTCTCTGTCTCTGTCTCTGTCTCTGTCTCTGTCTCTGTGTCCCTGCCTCTGTTCCTATGTCTCTATGCCGCTGTCCATGTGTCACTGTCTCTGTCTCTGTCTCTGTCTCTGTCTCTGTCTCTGTCTCTGTCTCTGTCTCTGTCTCTGTCTCTGTCTCTGTCTCTGTCTCTGTCTCTGTCTCTGTCTCTGTCTCTGCCTCTGTCTCTGTCTCTGCCTCTGTCTCGGTCTGTGTCTCCGTCTCTGTGTCCCTGACTCTGTGCCTATGTCTCTATGTCTCTGTCCATGTGACACTGTCTCTATGTCTGTGTCTCGGGGTCTCTGTCTCTGTGTCTCTGACTCTGTGTCTCTGTCTCTGTGTCTCTGTCTCTGTATCTGTGTCCCTGCCTCTGTGCCTATGTCTCTATGTCTCTATCTCTGTGTCTCTGCCTCTGTCTCGGTGTGTCTTAATCTGTTTCTCTGTCTCTGTGTCTCTGTCTCTGTGTCACTGTCTCTGTGTCTCTGTCTCTGTGTCTCTGTCTCTGTGTCTCTGTCTCTGTGTCTCTGTCTCTGTGTCTCTGTCGCTGTGTCTCTGTGTCTCTGTCGCTGTCTCTGTCTCTGTCTCTGTCTCTGTCTCCGTCTCTGTCACCGTCTCTGTCTCTGTCTCTGTCTCTGTCTCTGTCTCTGTCTCTGTCTCTGCCTCTGTCTCTGTCTCTGTCTCAGCCTCTGTCTCTGTCTCTGTCTCAGCCTCTGTCTCTGTCTCTGTCTCTGCCTCTGTCTCTGTGTCTCTGTCTCTGTGTCTCTCTCTCTGTGGCTCTGTGCCTCTGTCTCTGTGTCTCTGTCCATGTGTCACTGTCTCTGTCTCTGTCTCTGTCTCCTCTCTGTCTCTGTGTCTCTGTCTCTGTGTCTCTGTCTCTGTGTCTCTGACTCTGTGTCTCTGTGTCTCTGTTTCTCTGTCTCTGTCTCTGTCTCTGTCTCTGTGTCCCGGCCTCTGTTCCTATGTCTCTATGTCGCTGTCCATGTGTCACTGTCTCTGTCTCTGTCTCTGTCTCTGTCTCTGTCTCTGTCTCTGTCTCTGTCTCTGTCTCTGTCTCCTCTCTGTCTCTGTGTCTCTGTCTCTGTGTCTCTGTCTCTGTGTCTCTGTGTCTCTGTTTCTCTGTTTCTCTGTCTCTGTCTCTGTCTCTGTCTCTGTCTCTGTCTCCGTCTCTGTCTCTGTCTCTGTCTCGGTCTTTTTATCTGTCTCCGCCTCTGTGTCTCTGTCTCTGTGTCTCTGTCTCTGTCTCTGTCTCTGTCTCTGTCTCTGTCTCTGTCTCTGTCTCTGTCTCTGTCTCTGTCTCTGTCTCTGTCTCTGTCTCTGTCTCTGTCTCTGTCTCTGTCTCTGTCTCTGTCTCTGTCTCTGTCTCTGTCTCTGTCTCTGTCTCTGTCTCTGTCTCTTTATCTGTCTCCGTCTCTGTGTCTCTGTCTCTGTGTCCCTGTCTCTGTCTCTGTCTCTGTCTCTGTCTCTGTCTCTGTCTCTGTCTCTGTCTCTGTCTCTGTCTCTGTCTCTGTCTCTGTCTCTGTCTCTGTCTCTGTCGCCGTCTCTGCCTCTGTCTTTGCCACTGTCGCTGTCTCTGTCTCTGTCTCCGCCCCTGTCTCTGTCTCTGTCTCTGTCTCCGCCCCTGTCTCTGTCTCTGTCTCTGTCTCTGTCTCTGTGTCTCTGTCTCTGTATCTGTGTCCCTGCCTCTGTGCCTATGTCTCTATGTCTCTATCTCTGTGTCTCTGTCTCTATGTCTCTGTCTCAGTGCCTCTGTCTCTGGGTCACTGTCTCTGTGACTCCGTCTCTGTGTCTCTGTCCCTGTGTCTCTGTCTCCGTGTCTCTGTTTCTGTGACTCCGTCTCTGTATATCGGTCTCTGTGTCTCTGTCTATGTGTCTCTGTGTCTCTGTCTCTGTGTCTCTGTCTCTGTGTCTCTGTTTCTGTGTCTCTGTCTCTGTGTCTCTGTCTCTGTGTCTCTGTCTCTGTGTCTCTGTCTCTGTGTCTCTGTTTCTGTGTCTCTGTCTCTGTGTCTCTGTCTCTGTGTCTCTGTCTCTGTGTCTCTGTCTCTGTGTCTCTGTCCCTGTGTCTCTGTCTCTGTGTCTCTGTCTCTGTGTCTCTGTCTCTGTGTCTCTGTCTCTGTGTCTCTGTCGCTGTGTCTCTGTGTCTCTGTCGCTGTCTCTGTCTCTGTCTCTGTCTCCGTCTCTGTCACCGTCTCTGTCTCTGTCTCTGTCTCTGTCTCTGCCTCTGTCTCTGTCTCTGTCTCTGTCTACATCTCTGTCTCTGTCTCAGCCTCTGTCTCTGTCTCTGTCTCTGCCTCTGTCTCTGTGTCTCTGTCTCTGTGTCTCTCTCTCTGTGTCTCTGTGCCTCTGTCTCTGTGTCTCTGTCCATGTGTCACTGTCTCTGTCTCTGTCTCTGTCTCCTCTCTGTCTCTGTGCCTCTGTCTCCGTGTCTCTGTCTCTGTGTCTCTGTGTCTCTGTTTCTCTGTCTCTGTCTCTGTCTCTGTCGCTGTCTCTGTCTCTGTCTCTGTCTCCTCTCTGTCTCTGTCTCTGTGTCTCTGTATCTGTGTCTCTGTGTCTCTGTTTCTCTGTTTCTCTGTCTCTGTCTCTGTCTCTGTCTCTGTCTCTGTCTCTGTCTCTGTCTCTGTCTCTGTCTCTGTCTCGGTCTCTTTATCTGTCTCCGTCTCTGTGTCTCTGTCTCTGTGTCTCTGTCTCTGTCTCTGTCTCTGTCTCTGTCTCTGTCTCTGTCTCTGTCTCTGTATCTGTCTCTGTCTCTGTCTCTGTCTCTGTCTCTGTCTCTGTCTCTGTCTCTGTCTCTGTCTCTGTCTCTGCCTCTGTCTCTGTCTCTGCCTCTGTCTCGGTCTGTGTCTCCGTCTCTGTGTCCCTGACTCTGTGCCTATGTCTCTATGTCTCTGTCCATGTGACACTGTCTCTATGTCTGTGTCTCGGTGTCTCTGTTTCTGTGACTCCGTCTCTGTATATCGGTCTCTGTGTCTCTGTCTATGTGTCTCTGTGTCTCTGTCTCTGTGTCTCTGTCTCTGTGTCTCTGTTTCTGTGTCTCTGTCTCTGTGTCTCTGTCTCTGTGTCTCTGTTTCTGTGTCTCTGTCTCTGTGTCTCTGTCTCTGTGTCTCTGTCTCTGTGTCTCTGTCTCTGTGTCTCTGTCCCTGTGTCTCTGTCTCTGTGTCTCTGTCTCTGTGTCTCTGTCTCTGTGTCTCTGTCTCTGTGTCTCTGTCGCTGTGTCTCTGTGTCTCTGTCGCTGTCTCTGTCTCTGTCTCTGTCTCCGTCTCTGTCACCGTCTCTGTCTCTGTCTCTGTCTCTGTCTCTGTCTCTGCCTCTGTCTCTGTCTCTGTCTCTGTCTACATCTCTGTCTCTGTCTCAGCCTCTGTCTCTGTCTCCCTCTGCCTCTGTCTCTGTGTCTCTGTCTCTGTGTCTCTCTCTCTGTGTCTCTGTGCCTCTGTCTCTGTGTCTCTGTCCATGTGTCACTGTCTCTGTCTCTGTCTCTGTCTCCTCTCTGTCTCTGTGTCTCTGTCTCTGTGTCTCTGTCTCTGTGTCTCTGTGTCTCTGTTTCTCTGTCTCTGTCTCTGTCTCTGTCTCTGTCTCTGTCTCTGTCTCTGTCTCTGTCTCTGTCTCCTCTCTGTCTCTGTCTCTGTGTCTCTGTCTCTGTGTCTCTGTGTCTCTGTTTCTCTGTTTCTCTGTCTCTGTCTCTGTCTCTGTCTCTGTCTCTGTCTCTGTCTCTGTCTCTGTCTCTGTCTCGGTCTCTTTATCTGTCTCCGTCTCTGTGTCTCTGTCTCTGTGTCTCTGTCTCTGTCTCTGTCTCTGTCTCTGTCTCTGTCTCTGTCTCTGTATCTGTCTCTGTCTCTGTCTCTGTCTCTGTCTCTGTCTCTGTCTCTGTCTCTGTCTCTGCCTCTGTGTCTGTCTCTGCCTCTGTCTCGGTCTGTGTCTCCGTCTCTGTGTCCCTGACTCTGTGCCTATGTCTCTATGTCTCTGTCCATGTGACACTGTCTCTATGTCTGTGTCTCGGGGTCTCTGTCTCTGTGTCTCTGACTCTGTGTCTCTGTCTCTGTGTCTCTGTCTCTGTCTCTGTGTCTCTGTCTCTGTGTCTCTGTCCCTGTGTCTCTGTCTCTGTGTCTCTGTCTCTGTGTCTCTGTCTCTGTGTCTCTGTCTCTGTGTCTCTGTCGCTGTGTCTCTGTGTCTCTGTCGCTGTCTCTGTCTCTGTCTCTGTCTCCGTCTCTGTCACCGTCTCTGTCTCTGTCTCTGTCTCTGTCTCTGCCTCTGTCTCTGTCTCTGTCTCTGTCTACATCTCTGTCTCTGTCTCAGCCTCTGTCTCTGTCTCCCTCTGCCTCTGTCTCTGTGTCTCTGTCTCTGTGTCTCTCTCTCTGTGTCTCTGTGCCTCTGTCTCTGTGTCTCTGTCCATGTGTCACTGTCTCTGTCTCTGTCTCTGTCTCCTCTCTGTCTCTGTGTCTCTGTCTCTGTGTCTCTGTCTCTGTGTCTCTGTGTCTCTGTTTCTCTGTCTCTGTCTCTGTCTCTGTCTCTGTCTCTGTCTCTGTCTCTGTCTCCTCTCTGTCTCTGTCTCTGTGTCTCTGTCTCTGTGTCTCTGTGTCTCTGTTTCTCTGTTTCTCTGTCTCTGTCTCTGTCTCTGTCTCTGTCTCTGTCTCTGTCTCTGTCTCTGTCTCGGTCTCTTTATCTGTCTCCGTCTCTGTGTCTCTGTCTCTGTGTCTCTGTCTCTGTCTCTGTCTCTGTCTCTGTCTCTGTCTCTGTCTCTGTCTCTGTATCTGTCTCTGTCTCTGTCTCTGTCTCTGTCTCTGTCTCTGTCTCTGTCTCTGCCTCTGTGTCTGTCTCTGCCTCTGTCTCGGTCTGTGTCTCCGTCTCTGTGTCCCTGACTCTGTGCCTATGTCTCTATGTCTCTGTCCATGTGACACTGTCTCTATGTCTGTGTCTCGGGGTCTCTGTCTCTGTGTCTCTGACTCTGTGTCTCTGTCTCTGTGTCTCTGTCTCTGTCTCTGTGTCTCTGTCTCTGTGTCTCTGTCCCTGTGTCTCTGTCTCTGTGTCTCTGTCTCTGTGTCTCTGTCTCTGTGTCTCTGTCTCTGTGTCTCTGTCGCTGTGTCTCTGTGTCTCTGTCGCTGTCTCTGTCTCTGTCTCTGTCTCCGTCTCTGTCACCGTCTCTGTCTCTGTCTCTGTCTCTGTCTCTGCCTCTGTCTCTGTCTCTGTCTCTGTCTACATCTCTGTCTCTGTCTCAGCCTCTGTCTCTGTCTCCCTCTGCCTCTGTCTCTGTGTCTCTGTCTCTGTGTCTCTCTCTCTGTGTCTCTGTGCCTCTGTCTCTGTGTCTCTGTCCATGTGTCACTGTCTCTGTCTCTGTCTCTGTCTCCTCTCTGTCTCTGTGTCTCTGTCTCTGTGTCTCTGTCTCTGTGTCTCTGTGTCTCTGTTTCTCTGTCTCTGTCTCTGTCTCTGTCTCTGTCTCTGTCTCTGTCTCTGTCTCCTCTCTGTCTCTGTCTCTGTGTCTCTGTCTCTGTGTCTCTGTGTCTCTGTTTCTCTGTTTCTCTGTCTCTGTCTCTGTCTCTGTCTCTGTCTCTGTCTCTGTCTCTGTCTCTGTCTCGGTCTCTTTATCTGTCTCCGTCTCTGTGTCTCTGTCTCTGTGTCTCTGTCTCTGTCTCTGTCTCTGTCTCTGTCTCTGTCTCTGTCTCTGTCTCTGTATCTGTCTCTGTCTCTGTCTCTGTCTCTGTCTCTGTCTCTGTCTCTGTCTCTGCCTCTGTGTCTGTCTCTGCCTCTGTCTCGGTCTGCGTCTCCGTCTCTGTGTCCCTGACTCTGTGCCTATGTCTCTATGTCTCTGTCCATGTGACACTGTCTCTATGTCTGTGTCTCGGGGTCTCTGTCTCTGTGTCTCTGACTCTGTGTCTCTGTCTCTGTGTCTCTGTCTCTGTATCTGTGTCCCTGCCTCTGTGCCTATGTCTCTATGTCTCTATGTCTCTGTCTCAGTGCCTCTGTCTCTGGGTCACTGTCTCTGTGACTCCGTCTCTGTGTCTCTGTCCCTGTGTCTCTGTCTCCGTGTCTCTGTCTCTGTGACTCCGTCTCCGTATATCGGTCTCTGTGTATCTGTCTATGTGTCTCTGTGTCTCTGTCTCTGTGTCTCTGTCTCTGTGTCTCTGTCTCTGTGTCTCTGTCTCTGTGTCTCCGTCTCTGTGTCTCTGTCCCTGTGTCTCTGTCTCTGTGTCTCTGTCGCTGTGTCTCTGTGTCTCTGTCTCTGTCTCTGTCTCTGTCTCCGTCTCTGTCACCGTCTCTGTCTCTGTCTCTGTTTCTGTCTCTGCCTCTGTCTCTGTCTCTGTCTACATCTCTGTCTCTGTCTCTGCCTCTGTCTCTGTCTCTGTCTCTGCCTCTGTCTCTGTGTCTCTCTCTCTGTGTCTCTGTGCCTCTGTCTCTGTGTCTCTGTCCATGTGTCACTGTCTCTGTCTCTGTCTCTGTCTCCTTTCCGTCTCCGTGTCTCTGTCTCTGTGCCTCTGTCTCTGTGTCTCTGTGTCTCTGTTTCTCTGTCTCTGTCTCTGTCTCTGTCTCTGTCTCTGTCCCTGTCTCTGTTTCTGTGTCCCTGCCTCTGTTCCTATGTCCCTATGTCGCTGTCCATGTGTCACTGTCTCTGTCTCTGTCTGTCTCTGTCTCTGTGTCACTGTCTCTGTGTCTCTGTCTCTGTGTCTCTGTCTCTGTGTCACTGTCTCTGTGTCTCGGTCTCTGTGTCTCTGTCTCTGTGTCTCTGTGTCTCTGTGTCTCTGTCTCTGTGTCTCTGTCTCTGTCTCTGTCTCTGTCTCTGTCTCTGTCTCTGTCTCTGTGTCTCTGTTTCTCTGTCTCTGTCTCTGTCTCTGTCTCTGTCTCTGTCTCTGTCTCTGTCTCTGTCTCTGTCTCTGTCTCTGTCTCTGTCTCTGTGTCCCTGCCTCTGTTCCTATGTCTCTATGCCGCTGTCCATGTGTCACTGTCTCTGTCTCTGTCTCTGTCTCTGTCTCTGTCTCTGTCTCTGTCTCTGTCTCTGTCTCTGTCTCTGTCTCTGTCTCTGTCTCTGTCTCTGTCTCTGTCTCTGCCTCTGTCTCTGTCTCTGCCTCTGTCTCAGTCTGTGTCTCCGTCTCTGTGTCCCTGACTCTGTGCCTATGTCTCTATGTCTCTGTCCATGTGACACTGTCTCTATGTCTGTGTCTCGGGGTCTCTGTCTCTGTGTCTCTGACTCTGTGTCTCTGTCTCTGTGTCTCTGTCTCTGCATCTGTGTCCCTGCCTCTGTGCCTATGTCTCTATGTCTCTATCTCTGTGTCTCTGCCTCTGTCTCGGTGTGTCTTAATCTGTTTCTCTGTCTCTGTGTCTCTGTCTCTGTGTCACTGTCTCTGTGTCTCTGTCTCTGTGTCTCTGTCTCTGTGTCTCTGTGTCTCTGTGTCTCTGTCTCTGTGTCTCTGTCTCTGTATCTGTGTCCCTGCCTCTGTGCCTATGTCTCTATGTCTCTATCTCTGTATCTCTGTCTCTATGTCTCTGTCTCTGTGTCTCTGTCTCTGTGTCTCTGTTTCTGTGTCTCTGTCTCTGTGTCTCTGTCTCTGTGTCTCTGTCTCTGTGTCTCTGTTTCTGTGTCTCTGTCTCTGTGTCTCTGTCTCTGTGTCTCTGTCTCTGTGTCTCTGTCTCTGTGTCTCTGTCTCTGTGTCTCTGTCCCTGTGTCTCTGTCTCTGTGTCTCTGTCTCTGTGTCTCTGTCTCTGTGTCTCTGTCTCTGTGTCTCTGTCGCTGTGTCTCTGTGTCTCTGTCGCTGTCTCTGTCTCTGTCTCTGTCTCTGCCTCTGTGTCTGTCTCTGTCTCCTCTCTGTCTCTGTGACTCTGTCTCTGTGTCTCTGTCTCTGTATCTGTGTCCCTGCCTCTGCGCCTATGTCTCTATGTCTCTATCTCTGTGTCTCTGCCTCTGTCTCGGTGTGTCGTAATCTGTTTCTCTGTCTCTGTGTCTCTGTCTCTGTGTCACTGTCTCTGTGTCTCTGTCTCTGTGTCTCTGTCTCTGTGTCTCTGTGTCTCTGTGTCTCTGTCTCTGTGTCTCTGTCTCTGTATCTGTGTCCCTGCCTCTGTGCCTATGTCTCTATGTCTCTATCTCTGTGTCTCTGTCTCTATGTCTCTGTCTCAGTGCCTCTGTCTCTGGGTCACTGTCTCTGTGACTCCGTCTCTGTATATCGGTCTCTGTGTCTCTGTTTATGTGTCTCTGTGTCTCTGTCTCTGTGTCTCTGTCTCTGTGTCTCTGTTTCTGTGTCTCTGTCTCTGTGTCTCTGTCTCTGTGTCTCTGTCTCTGTGTCTCTGTTTCTGTGTCTCTGTCTCTGTCTCTGTCTCTGTCTCTGTCTCTGTGTCCCTGCCTCTGTTCCTATGTCTCTATGTCGCTGTCCATGTGTCACTGTCTCTGTCTCTGTCTCTGTCTCTGTCTCTGTCTCTGTCTCTGTCTCTGTCTCCTCTCTGTCTCTGTGTCTCTGTCTCTGTGTCTCTTCCTCTGTGTCCCTGTGTCTCTGTTTCTCTGTCTCTGTCTCTGTCTCTGTCTCTGTCTCTGTCTCTGTCTCTGTCTCTGTCTCTGTCTCTGTCTCTGTCTCTGTCTCTGTCTCTGTCTCTGTCTCTTTATCTGTCTCCGTCTCTGTGTCTCTGTCTCTGTGTCCCTGTCTCTGTCTCTGTCTCTGTCTCTGTCTCTGTCTCTGTCTCTGTCTCTGTCTCTGTCTCTGTCTCTGTCTCTGTCTCTGTCTCTGTCTCTGTCTCTGTCTCTGTCTCTGTCTCTGTCGCCGTCTCTGCCTCTGTCTTTGCCACTGTCGCTGTCTCTGTCTCTGTCTCCGCCCCTGTCTCTGTCTCTGTCTCTGTCTCCGCCCCTGTCTCTGTCTCTGTCTCTGTCTCTGTCTCTGTGTCTCTGTCTCTGTATCTGTGTCCCTGCCTCTGTGCCTATGTCTCTATGTCTCTATCTCTGTGTCTCTGTCTCTATGTCTCTGTCTCAGTGCCTCTGTCTCTGGGTCACTGTCTCTGTGACTGCGTCTCTGTGTCTCTGTCCCTGTTTCTCTGTCTCCGTGTCTCTGTTTCTGTGACTCCGTCTCTGTATATCGGTCTCTGTGTCTCTGTCTATGTGTCTCTGTGTCTCTGTCTCTGTGTCTCTGTCTCTGTGTCTCTGTTTCTGTGTCTCTGTCTCTGTGTCTCTGTCTCTGTGTCTCTGTCTCTGTGTCTCTGTCTCTGTGTCTCTGTTTCTGTGTCTCTGTCTCTGTGTCTCTGTCTCTGTGTCTCTGTCTCTGTGTCTCTGTCTCTGTGTCTCTGTCACTGTGTCTCTGTCCCTGTGTCTCTGTCTCTGTGTCTCTGTCTCTGTGTCTCTGTCTCTGTGTCTCTGTCTCTGTGTCTCTGTCGCTGTGTCTCTGTGTCTCTGTCGCTGTCTCTGTCTCCTCTCTGTCTCTGTCTCTGTGTCTCTGTCTCTGTATCTGTGTCCCTGCCTCTGTGCCTATGTCTCTATGTCTCTATGTCTCTGTCTCAGTGCCTCTGTCTCTGGGTCACTGTCTCTGTGACTCCGTCTCTGTGTCTCTGTCCCTGTGTCTCTGTCTCCGTGTCTCTGTCTCTGTGACTCCGTCTCCGTATATCGGTCTCTGTGTATCTGTCTATGTGTCTCTGTGTCTCTGTCTCTGTGTCTCTGTCTCTGTGTCTCTGTCTCTGTGTCTCCGTCTCTGTGTCTCTGTCCCTGTGTCTCTGTCTCTGTGTCTCTGTCGCTGTGTCTCTGTGTCTCTGTCTCTGTCTCTGTCTCTGTCTCCGTCTCTGTCACCGTCTCTGTCTCTGTCTCTGTTTCTGTCTCTGCCTCTGTCTCTGTCTCTGTCTACATCTCTGTCTCTGTCTCTGCCTCTGTCTCTGTCTCTGTCTCTGCCTCTGTCTCTGTGTCTCTCTCTCTGTGTCTCTGTGCCTCTGTCTCTGTGTCTCTGTCCATGTGTCACTGTCTCTGTCTCTGTCTCTGTCTCCTTTCCGTCTCCGTGTCTCTGTCTCTGTGCCTCTGTCTCTGTGTCTCTGTGTCTCTGTTTCTCTGTCTCTGTCTCTGTCTCTGTCCCTGTCTCTGTTTCTGTGTCCCTGCCTCTGTTCCTATGTCCCTATGTCGCTGTCCATGTGTCACTGTCTCTGTCTCTGTCTGTCTCTGTCTCTGTGTCACTGTCTCTGTGTCTCTGTCTCTGTGTCTCTGTCTCTGTGTCACTGTCTCTGTGTCTCGGTCTCTGTGTCTCTGTCTCTGTGTCTCTGTGTCTCTGTGTCTCTGTCTCTGTGTCTCTGTCTCTGTCTCTGTCTCTGTCTCCGTCTCTGTCTCTGTCTCTGTGTCTCTGTTTCTCTGTCTCTGTCTCTGTCTCTGTCTCTGTCTCTGTCTCTGTCTCTGTCTCTGTCTCTGTCTCTGTCTCTGTGTCCCTGCCTCTGTTCCTATGTCTCTATGCCGCTGTCCATGTGTCACTGTTTCTGTGACTCCGTCTCTGTATATCGGTCTCTGTGTCTCTGTCTATGTGTCTCTGTGTCTCTGTCTCTGTGTCTCTGTCTCTGTGTCTCTGTTTCTGTGTCTCTGTCTCTGTGTCTCTGTCTCTGTGTCTCTGTCTCTGTGTCTCTGTCTCTGTGTCTCTGTTTCTGTGTCTCTGTCTCTGTGTCTCTGTCTCTGTGTCTCTGTCTCTGTGTCTCTGTCTCTGTGTCTCTGTCACTGTGTCTCTGTCCCTGTGTCTCTGTCTCTGTGTCTCTGTCTCTGTGTCTCTGTCTCTGTGTCTCTGTCTCTGTGTCTCTGTCGCTGTGTCTCTGTGTCTCTGTCGCTGTCTCTGTCTCCTCTCTGTCTCTGTCTCTGTGTCTCTGTCTCTGTGTCTCTGTGTCTCTGTTTCTCTGTTTCTCTGTCTCTGTCTCTGTCTCTGTCTCTGTCTCTGTCTCTGTCTCTGTCTCTGTCTCTGTCTCTGTCTCTGTCTCTGTCTCTGTCTCGGTCTCTTTATCTGTCTCCGTCTCTGTGTCTCTGTCTCTGTCTCTGTCTCTGTCTCTGTCTCTGTCTCTGTCTCTGTATCTGTCTCTGTCTCTGTCTCTGTCTCTGTCTCTGTCTCTGTCTCTGTCTCTGCCTCTGTCTCTGTCTCTGCCTCTGTCTCGGTCTGTGTCTCCGTCTCTGTGTCCCTGACTCTGTGCCTATGTCTCTATGTCTCTGTCCATGTGACACTGTCTCTATGTCTGTGTCTCGGGGTCTCTGTCTCTGTGTCTCTGACTCTGTGTCTCTGTCTCTGTGTCTCTGTCTCTGTATCTGTGTCCCTGCCTCTGTGCCTATGTCTCTATGTCTCTATGTCTCTGTCTCAGTGCCTCTGTCTCTGGGTCACTGTCTCTGTGACTCCGTCTCTGTGTCTCTGTCCCTGTGTCTCTGTCTCCGTGTCTCTGTCTCTGTGACTCCGTCTCTGTATATCGGTCTCTGTGTATCTGTCTATGTGTCTCTGTGTCTCTGTCTCTGTGTCTCTGTCTCTGTGTCTCTGTCTCTGTGTCTCTGTCTCTGTGTCTCTGTCTCTGTGTCTCTGTCCCTGTGTCTCTGTCACTGTGTCTCTGTCCCTGTGTCTCTGTCTCTGTGTCTCTGTCTCTGTGTCTCTGTCTCTGTGTCTCTGTCTCTGTGTCTCTGTCGCTGTGTCTCTGTGTCTCTGTCGCTGTCTCTGTCTCCTCTCTGTCTCTGTCTCTGTGTCTCTGTCTCTGTGTCTCTGTGTCTCTGTTTCTCTGTTTCTCTGTCTCTGTCTCTGTCTCTGTCTCTGTCTCTGTCTCTGTCTCTGTCTCTGTCTCTGTCTCTGTCTCTGTCTCTGTCTCTGTCTCTGTCTCTGTCTCGGTCTCTTTATCTGTCTCCGTCTCTGTGTCTCTGTATCTGTGTCTCTGTCTCTGTCTCTGTCTCTGTCTCTGTCTCTGTCTCTGTCTCTGTATCTGTCTCTGTCTCTGTCTCTGTCTCTGTCTCTGTCTCTGCCTCTGTCTCGGTCTGTGTCTCCGTCTCTGTGTCCCTGACTCTGTGCCTATGTCTCTATGTCTCTGTCCATGTGACACTGTCTGTATGTCTGTGTCTCGGGGTCTCTGTCTCTGTGTCTCTGATTCTGTGTCTCTGTCTCTGTGTCTCTGTCTCTGTATCTGTGTCCCTGCCTCTGTGCCTATGTCTCTATGTCTCTATGTCTCTGTCTCAGTGCCTCTGTCTCTGGGTCACTGTCTCTGTGACTCCGTCTCTGTGTCTCTGTCCCTGTGTCTCTGTCTCCGTGTCTCTGTCTCTGTGACACCGTCTCTGTATATCGGTCTCTGTGTATCTGTCTATGTGTCTCTGTGTCTCTGTCTCTGTGTCTCTGTCTCTGTGTCTCTGTCTCTGTGTCTCTGTCTCTGTGTCTCTGTCTCTGTGTCTCTGTCCCTGTGTCTCTGTCTCTGTGTCTCTGTCGCTGTGTCTCTGTGTCTCTGTCTCTGTCTCTGTCTCTGTCTCCGTCTCTGTCACCGTCTCTGTCTCTGTCTCTGTTTCTGTCTCTGCCTCTGTCTCTGTCTCTGTCTACATCTCTGTCTCTGTCTCTGCCTCTGTCTCTGTCTCTGTCTCTGCCTCTGTCTCTGTGTCTCTGTCTCTGTGTCTCTCTCTCTCTGTGTCTCTGTGCCTCTGTCTCTGTGTCTCTGTCCATGTGTCACTGTCTCTGTCTCTGTTTCTGTCTCCTTTCCGTCTCCGTGTCTCTGTCTCTGTGTCTCTCTCTCTCTGTGTCTCTGTGTCTCTGTTTCTCTGTCTCTGTCTCTGTCTCTGTCTCTGTCTCTGTCTCTGTCTCTGTTTCTGTGTCCCTGCCTCTGTTCCTATGTCTCTATGTCGCTGTCCATGTGTCACTGTCTCTGTCTCTGTCTCTGTCTCTGTCTCTGTGTCTGTCTCTGTCTCCTCTCTGTCTCTGTGACTCTGTCTCTGTGTCTCTGACTCTGTGTCTCTGTGTCTCTGTTTCTCTGTCTCTGTCTCTGTCTCTGTGTCACTGTCTCTGTGTCTCTGTCTCTGTGTCTCTGTCTCTGTGTCACTGTCTCTGTGTCTCTGTCTCTGTGTCTCTGTCTCTGTGTCTCTGTGTCTCTGTGTCTCTGTCTCTGTGTCTCTGTCTCTGTCTCTGTCTCTGTCTCTGTCTCTGTCTCTGTCTCTGTGTCTCTGTTTCTCTGTCTCTGTCTCTGTCTCTGTCTCTGTCTCTGTCTCTGTCTCTGTCTCTGTCTCTGTCTCTGTCTCTGTGTCCCTGCCTCTGTTCCTATGTCTCTATGCCGCTGTCCATGTGTCACTGTCTCTGTCTCTGTCTCTGTCTCTGTCTCTGTCTCTGTCTCTGTCTCTGTCTCTGTCTCTGTCTCTGTCTCTGTCTCTGTCTCTGTCTCTGCCTCTGTCTCTGTCTCTACCTCTGTCTCGGTCTGTGTCTCCGTCTCTGTGTCCCTGACTCTGTGCCTATGTCTCTACGTCTCTGTCCATGTGACACTGTCTCTATGTCTGTGTCTCGGGGTCTCTGTCTCTGTGTCTCTGACTGTGTGTCTCTGTCTCTGTGTCTCTGTCTCTGTATCTGTGTCCCTGCCTCTGTGCCTATGTCTCTATGTCTCTATCTCTGTGTCTCTGTCTCTGTGTCTCTGTCTCTGTGTCTCTGTCGCTGTGTCTCTGTGTCTCTGTCGCTGTCTCTGTCTCTGTCTCTCTCTCTGTCTCCGTCTCTGTCACCGTCTCTGTCTCTGTCTCTGTCTCTGTCTCTGCCTCTGTCTCTGTCTCTGTCTCTGTCTACATCTCTGTCTCTGTCTCAGCCTCTGTCTCTCTCTCTGTCTCTGCCTCTGTCTCTGTGTCTCTGTCTCTGTGTCTCTCTCTCTGTGTCTCTGTGCCTCTGTCTCTGTTTCTCTGTCCATGTGTCTCTGTCTCTGTCTCTGTCTCCGTCTCTGTCACCGTCTCTGTCTCTGTCTCTGTCTCTGTCTCTGCCTCTGTCTCTGTCTCTGTCTACATCTCTGTCTCTGTCTCTGCCTCTGTCTCTGTCTCTGTCTCTGCCTCTGTCTCTGTGTCTCTGTCTCTGTGTCTCTCTCTCTGTGTCTCTGTGCCTCTGTCTCTGTGTCTCTGTCCATGTGTCACTGTCTCTGTCTCTGTCTCTGTCTCCTCTCTGTCTCCGTGTCTCTGTCTCTGTGTCTCTGTCTCTGTGTCTCTGTGTCTCTGTTTCTCTGTCTCTGTCTCTGTCTCTGTGTCCCTGCCTCTGTTCCTATGTCTCTATGTCGCTGTCCATGTGTCACTGTCTCTGTCTCTGTCTCTGTCTCTGCCTCTGTGTCTGTCTCTGTCTCCTCTCTGTCTCTGTGACTCTGTCTCTGTGTCTCTGTCTCTGTATCTGTGTCCCTGCCTCTGCGCCTATGTCTCTATGTCTCTATCTCTGTGTCTCTGCCTCTGTCTCGGTGTGTCTTAATCTGTTTCTCTGTCTCTGTGTCTCTGTCTCTGTGTCACTGTCTCTGTGTCTCTGTCTCTGTGTCTCTGTCTCTGTGTCTCTGTGTCACTGTGTCTCTGTCTCTGTGTCTCTGTCTCTGTATCTGTGTCCCTGCCTCTGTGCCTATGTCTCTATGTCTCTATCTCTGTGTCTCTGTCTCTATGTCTCTGTCTCAGTGCCTCTGTCTCTGGGTCACTGTCTCTGTGACTCCGTCTCTGTGTCTCTGTCCCTGTGTCTCTGTCTCCGTGTCTCTGTTTCTGTGACTCCGTCTCTGTATATCGGTCTCTGTGTCTCTGTCTATGTGTCTCTGTGTCTCTGTCTCTGTGTCTCTGTCTCTGTGTCTCTGTTTCTGTGTCTCTGTCTCTGTGTCTCTGTCTCTGTGTCTCTGTCTCTGTGTCTCTGTCTCTGTGTCTCTGTTTCTGTGTCTCTGTCTCTGTCTCTGTCTCTGTCTCTGTCTCTGTGTCCCTGCCTCTGTTCCTATGTCTCTATGTCGCTGTCCATGTGTCACTGTCTCTGTCTCTGTCTCTGTCTCTGTCTCTGTCTCTGTCTCTGTCTCTGTCTCTGTCTCCTCTCTGTCTCTGTGTCTCTGTCTCTGTGTCTCTGCCTCTGTGTCTCTGTGTCTCTGTTTCTCTGTCTCTGTCTCTGTCTCTGTCTCTGTCTCTGTCTCTGTCTCTGTCTCTGTCTCTGTCTCTGTCTCTGTCTCTGTCTCTGTCTCTGTCTCTTTATCTGTCTCCGTCTCTGTGTCTCTGTCTCTGTGTCCCTGTCTCTGTCTCTGTCTCTGTCTCTGTCTCTGTCTCTGTCTCTGTCTCTGTCTCTGTCTCTGTCTCTGTCTCTGTCTCTGTCTCTGTCGCCGTCTCTGCCTCTGTCTTTGCCACTGTCGCTGTCTCTGTCTCTGTCTCCGCCCCTGTCTCTGTCTCTGTCTCTGTCTCCGCCCCTGTCTCTGTCTCTGTCTCTGTCTCTGTCTCTGTGTCTCTGTCTCTGTATCTGTGTCCCTGCCTCTGTGCCTATGTCTCTATGTCTCTATCTCTGTGTCTCTGTCTCTATGTCTCTGTCTCAGTGCCTCTGTCTCTGGGTCACTGTCTCTGTGACTCCGTCTCTGTGTCTCTGTCCCTGTTTCTCTGTCTCCGTGTCTCTGTTTCTGTGACTCCGTCTCTGTATATCGGTCTCTGTGTCTCTGTCTATGTGTCTCTGTGTCTCTGTCTCTGTGTCTCTGTCTCTGTGTCTCTGTTTCTGTGTCTCTGTCTCTGTGTCTCTGTCTCTGTGTCTCTGTCTCTGTGTCTCTGTTTCTGTGTCTCTGTCTCTGTGTCTCTGTCTCTGTGTCTCTGTCTCTGTGTCTCTGTCTCTGTGTCTCTGTCTCTGTGTCTCTGTCTCTGTGTCTCTGTCCCTGTGTCTCTGTCTCTGTGTCTCTGTCTCTGTGTCTCTGTCTCTGTGTCTCTGTCTCTGTGTCTCTGTCGCTGTGTCTCTGTGTCTCTGTCGCTGTCTCTGTCTCTGTCTCTGTCTCTGTCTCTGTCTCCGTCTCTGTCACCGTCTCTGTCTCTGTCTCTGTCTCTGTCTCTGCCTCTGTCTCTGTCTCTGTCTCTGTCTACATCTCTGTCTCTGTCTCAGCCTCTGTCTCTGTGTCTCTGTCTCTGTCTCTGTCTCTGTCTCTGTCTCTGTCTCTGTCTCTGTATCTGTCTCTGTCTCTGTCTCTGTCTCTGTCTCTGTCTCTGTCTCTGTCTCTGTCTCTGTCTCTGCCTCTGTCTCTGTCTCTGCCTCTGTCTCGGTCTGTGTCTCCGTCTCTGTGTCCCTGACTCTGTGCCTATGTCTCTATGTCTCTGTCCATGTGACACTGTCTCTATGTCTGTGTCTCGGGGTCTCTGTCTCTGTGTCTCTGACTCTGTGTCTCTGTCTCTGTGTCTCTGTCTCTGTATCTGTGTCCCTGCCTCTGTGCCTATGTCTCTATGTCTCTATGTCTCTGTCTCAGTGCCTCTGTCTCTGGGTCACTGTCTCTGTGACTCCGTCTCTGTGTCTCTGTCCCTGTGTCTCTGTCTCCGTGTCTCTGTCTCTGTGACTCCGTCTCTGTATATCGGTCTCTGTGTATCTGTCTATGTGTCTCTGTGTCTCTGTCTCTGTGTCTCTGTCTCTGTGTCTCTGTCTCTGTGTCTCTGTCTCTGTGTCTCTGTCCCTGTGTCTCTGTCTCTGTGTCTCTGTCGCTGTGTCTCTGTGTCTCTGTCTCTGTCTCTGTCTCTGTCTCCGTCTCTGTCACCGTCTCTGTCTCTGTCTCTGTTTCTGTCTCTGCCTCTGTCTCTGTCTCTGTCTACATCTCTGTCTCTGTCTCTGCCTCTGTCTCTGTCTCTGTCTCTGCCTCTGTCTCTGTGTCTCTGTCTCTGTGTCTCTCTCTCTGTGTCTCTGTGCCTCTGTCTCTGTGTCTCTGTCCATGTGTCACTGTCTCTGTCTCTGTCTCTGTCTCCTTTCCGTCTCCGTGTCTCTGTCTCTGTGTCTCTGTCTCTGTGTCTCTGTGTCTCTGTTTCTCTGTCTCTGTCTCTGTCTCTGTCTCTGTCTCTGTCTCTGTTTCTGTGTCCCTGCCTCTGTTCCTATGTCTCTATGTCACTGTCCATGTGTCACTGTCTCTGTCTCTGTCTCTGTCTCTGTCTCTGTGTCTGTCTCTGTCTCCTCTCTGTCTCTGTGACTCTGTCTCTGTGTCTCTGACTCTGTGTCTCTGTGTCTCTGTTTCTCTGTCTCTGTCTCTGTCTCTGTGTCACTGTCTCTGTGTCTCTGTCTCTGTGTCTCTGTCTCTGTGTCACTGTCTCTGTGTCTCTGTCTCTGTGTCTCTGTCTCTGTGTCTCTGTGTCTCTGTGTCTCTGTCTCTGTGTCTCTGTCTCTGTCTCTGTCTCTGTCTCTGTCTCTGTGTCCCTGCCTCTGTTCCTATGTCTCTATGCCGCTGTCCATGTGTCACTGTCTCTGTCTCTGTCTCTGTCTCTGTCTCTGTCTCTGTCTCTGTCTCTGTCTCCGTCTCTGTCTCTGTCTCTGTCTCTGTCTCTGCCTCTGTCTCTGTCTCTGCCTCTGTCTCGGTCTGTGTCTCCGTCTCTGTGTCCCTGACTCTGTGCCTATGTCTCTATGTCTCTGTCCATGTGACACTGTCTCTATGTCTGTGTCTCGGGGTCTCTGTCTCTGTGTCTCTGACTCTGTGTCTCTGTCTCTGTGTCTCTGTCTCTGTATCTGTGTCCCTGCCTCTGTGCCTATGTCTCTATGTCTCTATCTCTGTGTCTCTGCCTCTGTCTCGGTGTGTCTTAATCTGTTTCTCTGTCTCTGTGTCTCTGTCTCTGTGTCACTGTCTCTGTGTCTCTGTCTCTGTGTCTCTGTCTCTGTGTCTCTGTGTCTCTGTGTCTCTGTCTCTGTGTCTGTCTCTGTATCTGTGTCCCTGCCTCTGTGCCTATGTCTCTATGTCTCTATCTCTGTGTCTCTGTCTCTATGTCTCTGTCTCTGTGTCTCTGTCTCTGTGTCTCTGTTTCTGTGTCTCTGTCTCTGTGTCTCTGTCTCTGTGTCTCTGTCTCTGTGTCTCTGTTTCTGTGTCTCTGTCTCTGTGTCTCTGTCTCTGTGTCTCTGTCTCTGTGTCTCTGTCTCTGTGTCTCTGTCTCTGTCTCTGTGTCTCTGTCCCTGTGTCTCTGTCTCTGTGTCTCTGTCTCTGTGTCTCTGTCTCTGTGTCTCTGTCTCTGTGTCTCTGTCGCTGTGTCTCTGTGTCTCTGTCGCTGTCTCTGTCTCTGTCTCTGTCTCTGTCTCCGTCTCTGTCACCGTCTCTGTCTCTGTCTCTGTCTCTGTCTCTGTCTCTGCCTCTGTCTCTGTCTCTGTCTCAGCCTCTGTCTCTGTCTCTGTCTCAGCCTCTGTCTCTGTCTCTGTCTCTGCCTCTGTCTCTGTGTCTCTGTCTCTGTGTCTCTCTCTCTGTGGCTCTGTGCCTCTGTCTCTGTGTCTCTGTCCATGTGTCACTGTCGCTGTCTCTGTCTCTGTCTCCTCTCTGTCTCTGTGTCTCTGTCTCTGTGTCTCTGTCTCTGTGTCTCTGACTCTGTGTCTCTGTGTCTCTGTTTCTCTGTCTCTGTCTCTGTCTCTGTCTCTGTGTCCCTGCCTCTGTTCCTATGTCTCTATGTCGCTGTCCATGTGTCACTGTCTCTGTCTCTGTCTCTGTCTCTGTCTCTGTCTCTGTCTCTGTCTCTGTCTCTGTCTCTGTCTCTGTCTCTGTCTCCTCTCTGTCTCTGTGTCTCTGTCTCTGTGTCTCTGTCTCTGTGTCTCTGTGTCTCTGTTTCTCTGTTTCTCTGTCTCTGTCTCTGTCTCTGTCTCTGTCTCTGTCTCAGTCTCTGTCTCTGTCTCTGTCTCGGTCTTTTTATCTGTCTCCGTCTCTGTGTCTCTGTCTCTGTGTCTCTGTCTCTGTCTCTGTCTCTGTCTCTGTCTCTGTCTCTGTCTCTGTCTCTGTCTCTGTCTCTGTCTCTGTCTCTGTCTCTGTCTCTGTCTCTGTCTCTGTCTCTGTCTCTGTCTCTGTCTCTGTCTCTGTCTCTGTCTCTGTCTCTGTCTCTGTCTCTGTCTCTGTCTCTGTCTCTGTCTCTGTCTCTGTCTCTGTCTCTGTCTCTGTCTCTGTCTCTGTCTCTGTCTCTGTCTCTGTCTCTGTCTCTGTCTCTGTCTCTGTCTCTGTCTCTGTCTCTGTCTCTGTCTCTGTCTCTGTCTCTGTCTCTGTCTCTGTCTCTGTCTCTGTCTCTGTCTCTGTGTCTCTGTCTCTGTATCTGTGTCCCTGCCTCTGTGCCTATGTCTCTATGTCTCTATCTCTGTGTCTCTGTCTCTATGTCTCTGTCTCAGTGCCTCTGTCTCTGGGTCACTGTCTCTGTGACTCCGTCTCTGTGTCTCTGTCCCTATGTCTCTGTCTCCGTGTCTCTGTTTCTGTGACTCCGTCTCTGTATATCGGTCTCTGTGTCTCTGTCTGTGTGTCTCTGTGTCTCTGTCTCTGTGTCTCTGTCTCTGTGTCTCTGTTTCTGTGTCTCTGTCTCTGTGTCTCTGTCTCTGTGTCTCTGTCTCTGTGTCTCTGTCTCTGTGTCTCTGTTTCTGTGTCTCTGTCTCTGTGTCTCTGTCTCTATGTCTCTGTCTCTGTGTCTCTGTCTCTGTGTCTCTGTCCCTGTGTCTCTGTCTCTGTGTCTCTGTCTCTGTGTCTCTGTCTCTGTGTCTCTGTCTCTGTGTCTCTGTCGCTGTGTCTCTGTGTCTCTGTCGCTGTCTCTGTCTCTGTCTCTGTCTCCGTCTCTGTCACCGTCTCTGTCTCTGTCTCTGTCTCTGTCTCTGCCTCTGTCTCTGTCTCTGTCTCTGTCTACATCTCTGTCTCTGTCTCAGCCTCTGTCTCTGTCTCTGTCTCTGCCTCTGTCTCTGTGTCTCTGTCTCTGTGTCTCTCTCTCTGTGTCTCTGTGCCTCTGTCTCTGTGTCTCTGTCCATGTGTCACTGTCTCTGTCTCTGTCTCTGTCTCCTCTCTGTCTCTGTGTCTCTGTCTCTGTGTCTCTGTCTCTGTGTCTCTGTGTCTCTGTTTCTCTGTCTCTGTCTCTGTCTCTGTCTCTGTCTCTGTCTCTGTCTCTGTCTCCTCTCTGTCTCTGTCTCTGTGTCTCTGTCTCTGTGTCTCTGTGTCTCTGTTTCTCTGTTTCTCTGTCTCTGTCTCTGTCTCTGTCTCTGTCTCTGTCTCTGTCTCTGTCTCTGTCTCTGTCTCTGTCTCTGTCTCTGTCTCTGTCTCGGTCTCTTTATCTGTCTCCGTCTCTCTGTCTCTGTCTCTGTGTCTCTGTCTCTGTCTCTGTCTCTGTCTCTGTCTCTGTCTCTGTCTCTGTCTCTGTATCTGTCTCTGTCTCTGTCTCTGTCTCTGTCTCTGTCTCTGTCTCTGTCTCTGTCTCTGTCTCTGTCTCTGTCTCCTCTCTGTCTCTGTGTCTCTGTCTCTGTGTCTCTGTCTCTGTGTCTCTGTGTCTCTGTTTCTCTGTTTCTCTGTCTCTGTCTCTGTCTCTGTCTCTGTCTCTGTCTCCGTCTCTGTCTCTGTCTCTGTCTCGGTCTTTTTATCTGTCTCCGTCTCTGTGTCTCTGTCTCTGTGTCTCTGTCTCTGTCTCTGTCTCTGTCTCTGTCTCTGTCTCTGTCTCTGTCTCTGTCTCTGTCTCTGTCTCTGTCTCTGTCTCTGTCTCTGTCTCTGTCTCTGTCTCTGTCTCTGTCTCTGTCTCTGTCTCTGTGTCTCTGTCTCTGTATCTGTGTCCCTGCCTCTGTGCCTATGTCTCTATGTCTCTATCTCTGTGTCTCCGTCTCTATGTCTCTGTCTCAGTGCCTCTGTCTCTGGGTCACTGTCTCTGTGACTCCGTCTCTGTGTCTCTGTCCCTGTGTCTCTGTCTCCGTGTCTCTGTTTCTGTGACTCCGTCTCTGTATATCGGTCTCTGTGTCTCTGTCTATGTGTCTCGGTGTCTCTGTCTCTGTGTCTCTGTCTCTGTGTCTCTGTTTCTGTGTCTCTGTCTCTGTGTCTCTGTCTCTGTGTCTCTGTCTCTGTGTCTCTGTCTCTGTGTCTCTGTTTCTGTGTCTCTGTCTCTGTGTCTCTGTCTCTATGTCTCTGTCTCTGTGTCTCTGTCTCTGTGTCTCTGTCCCTGTGTCTCTGTCTCTGTGTCTCTGTCTCTGTGTCTCTGTCTCTGTGTCTCTGTCTCTGTGTCTCTGTCGCTGTGTCTCTGTGTCTCTGTCGCTGTCTCTGTCTCTGTCTCTGTCTCCGTCTCTGTCACCGTCTCTGTCTCTGTCTCTGTCTCTGTCTCTGTCTCTGCCTCTGTCTCTGTCTCTGTCTCTGTCTACATCTCTGTCTCTGTCTCAGCCTCTGTCTCTGTCTCTGTCTCTGCCTCTGTCTCTGTGTCTCTGTCTCTGTGTCTCTCTCTCTGTGTCTCTGTGCCTCTGTCTCTGTGTCTCTGTCCATGTGTCACTGTCTCTGTCTCTGTCTCTGTCTCCTCTCTGTCTCTGTGTCTCTGTCTCTGTGTCTCTGTCTCTGTGTCTCTGTGTCTCTGTTTCTCTGTCTCTGTCTCTGTCTCTGTCTCTGTCCCTGTCTCTGTCTCTGTCTCCTCTCTGTCTCTGTCTCTGTGTCTCTGTCTCTGTGTCTCTGTGTCTCTGTTTCTCTGTTTCTCTGTCTCTGCCTCTGTCTCTGTCTCTGTCTCTGCCTCTGTCTCTGTGTCTCTGTCTCTGTGTCTCTCTCTCTGTGTCTCTGTGCCTCTGTCTCTGTGTCTCTGTCCATGTGTCACTGTCTCTGTCTCTGTCTCTGTCTCCTTTCCGTCTCCGTGTCTCTGTCTCTGTGTCTCTGTCTCTGTGTCTCTGTGTCTCTGTTTCTCTGTCTCTGTCTCTGTCTCTGTCTCTGTCTCTGTCTCTGTCTCTGTTTCTGTGTCCCTGCCTCTGTTCCTATGTCCCTATGTCGCTGTCCATGTGTCACTGTCTCTGTCTCTGTCTCTGTCTCTGTCTCTGTGTCTGTCTCTGTCTCCTCTCTGTCTCTGTGACTCTGTCTCTGTGTCTCTGACTCTGTGTCTCTGTGTCTCTGTTTCTCTGTCTCTGTCTCTGTCTCTGTGTCACTGTCTCTGTGTCTCTGCCTCTGTGTCTCTGTGTCTCTGTTTCTCTGTCTCTGTCTCTGTCTCTGTCTCTGTCTCTGTCTCTGTCTCTGTCTCTGTCTCTGTCTCTGTCTCTGTCTCTTTATCTGTCTCCGTCTCTGTGTCTCTGTCTCTGTGTCCCTGTCTCTGTCTCTGTCTCTGTCTCTGTCTCTGTTTCTGTCTCTGTCTCTGTCTCTGTCTCTGTCGCCGTCTCTGCCTCTGTCTTTGCCACTGTCGCTGTCTCTGTCTCTGTCTCCGCCCCTGTCTCTGTCTCTGTCTCTGTCTCCGCCCCTGTCTCTGTCTCTGTCTCTGTCTCTGCCTCTGTCTCTGTCTCTGTCTCTGTGTCTCTGCCTCTGTGTCTCTCTCTCTGCGTCTCTGTCTCTGTGTCTCTGTCTCCGTGTCTCTGTCTCTGTGTCTCTGTCTCTGTGTCTCGGTCTCTGTGCCTATGACGCTATGTCTCTGTCTCTGTGTCTCTGTCTCCCTGTCCTATCTTTCTGCCTCTGTCTCTGTCGCCGTCTCTGCCTCTGTCTTTGCCACTGTCTCTGTCTCTGTCTCTGTCTCTGTCTGCGTCTCTGTCTCTGTCTCTGTCTCTGCCCCTGTCTCTGTCTCCGTCTCTGTCTCTGTATCTGTCTCTGTCTCTGTCTCTGTCTCTGTCTCTGTCTCTGTCTCTGTCTCTGTCTCTGTCTCTGTCTCTGTCTCTGTCTCTGCATCTGTCTCTGTCTCTGTCTCTGCCTCTGTCTCTGCCTCTGTCTCTGTCTCTGTCTCTGTGTCCCTGCCTCTGTTCCTATGTCTATATGTCTCTGTCCATGTGTCACTGTCTCTGTGAATCTGTCTCTGTGTCTCTGCCTCTGTGTCTCTGTCTCTCTCTTTCTGTCTCCGTGTGTCTTAATCTGTTTCTCTGTCTCTGTGTCTCTGTCTCTGTGTCTCCGTCTCTGTGTCTCTGTCTCTGTGTCTCTGTCTATGTGTCTCTGTGTCTCTGTGTCTCTGTCTCTGTATCTCTGTCTCTGTATCTGTGTCCCTGCCTCTGTGCCTATGTCTCTATGTCTCTATGTCTGTGTCTCTGTCTCTATGTCTCTGTCTCAGTGCCTCTGTCTCTGGGTCTCTGTCTCTGTGACTCCGTCTCTGTGTCTCTGTCCCTGTGTCTCTGTCTCCGTGTCTCTGCCTCTGTGACTCTGTCTCTGTGTCTCTGTCTCTGTATCTCTGTCTCTGTATCTGTGTCCCTGCCTCTGTGCCTATGTCTCTATGTCTCTATCTCTGTGTCTCTGTCTCTATGTCTCTGTCTCAGTGCCTCTGTCTCTGGGTCTCTGTCTCTGTGACTCCGTCTCTGTGTCTCTGTCCCTGTGTCTCTGTCTCCGTGTCTCTGTCTCTGTTTCTGTCTCTGTCTCTGTCTCTGTCTCTGTCTCTGTCTCTGTCTCTGTCTCTGCATCTGTCTCTGTCTCTGTCTCTGCCTCTGTCTCTGCCTCTGTCTCTGTCTCTGTCTCTGTGTCCCTGCCTCTGTTCCTACGTCTATATGTCTCTGTCCATGTGTCACTGTCTCTGTGAATCTGTCTCTGTGTCTCTGCCTCTGTGTCTCTGTCTCTCTCTTTCTGTCTCCGTGTGTCTTAATCTGTTTCTCTGTCTCTGTGTCTCTGTCTCTGTGTCTCCGTCTCTGTGTCTCTGTCTCTGTGTCTCTGTCTATGTGTCTCTGTGTCTCTGTGTCTCTGTCTCTGTATCTCTGTCTCTGTATCTGTGTCCCTGCCTCTGTGCCTATGTCTCTATGTCTCTATGTCTGTGTCTCTGTCTTTATGTCTCTGTCTCAGTGCCTCTGTCTCTGGGTCTCTGTCTCTGTGACTCCGTCTCTGTGTCTCTGTCCCTGTGTCTCTGTCTCCGTGTCTCTGCCTCTGTGACTCTGTCTCTGTGTCTCTGTCTCTGTATCTCTGTCTCTGTATCTGTGTCTCTGCCTCTGTGCCTATGTCTCTATGTCTCTATCTCTGTGTCTCTGTCTCTATGTCTCTGTCTCAGTGCCTCTGTCTCTGGGTCTCTGTCTCTGTGACTCCGTCTCTGTCTCTGTCTCTGTCTCTGTCTCTGTCTCTGTATCTGTCTCTGTCTCTGTCTCTGTCTCTGTCTCTGTCTCTGTCTCTGTCTCTGTCTCTGTCTCTGCCTCTGTCTCTGTCTCTGCCTCTGTCTCTGCCTCTGTCTCTGTCTCTGTCTCTGTGTCCCTGCCTCTGTTCCTATGTCTATATGTCTCTGTCCATGTGTCACTGTCTCTGTGAATCTGTCTCTGTGTCTCTGCCTCTGTGTCTCTGTCTCTCTCTTTCTGTCTCCGTGTGTCTTAATTTGTTTCTCTGTCTCTGTGTCTCTGTCTCTGTGTCTCCGTCTCTGTGTCTCTGTCTCTGTGTCTCTGTCTATGTGTCTCTGTGTCTCTGTGTCTCTGTCTCTGTATCTCTGTCTCTGTATCTGTGTCCCTGCCTCTGTGCCTATATCTCTATGTCTCTATGTCTGTGTCTCTGTCTCTATGTCTCTGTCTCAGTGCCTCTGTCTCTGGGTCTCTGTCTCTGTGACTCCGTCTCTGTGTCTCTGTCCCTGTGTCTCTGTCTCCGTGTCTCTGCCTCTGTGACTCTGTCTCTGTGTCTCTGTCTCTGTATCTCTGTCTCTGTATCTGTGTCCCTGCCTCTGTGCCTATGTCTCTATGTCTCTATCTCTGTGTCTCTGTCTCTATGTCTCTGTCTCAGTGCCTCTGTCTCTGGGTCTCTGTCTCTGTGACTCCGTCTCTGTGTCTCTGTCCCTGTGTCTCTGTCTCCGTGTCTCTGTCTCTGCCTCTGTCTCTGTCTCTGTCTCTGACTCTCTCTCTGTCTCTGTCTCTGTCTCTGTCTCTGTCTCTGTCTCTGTCTCGGTCTCTTTATCTGTCTACGTCTCTGTGTCTCTGTCTCTGTGTCTCTGTCTCTGTCTCTGTCTCTGTCTCTGTCTCTGTCTCTGTCTCTGTCTCTGTCTCTGTCTCTGTCTCTGTCTCTGTCTCCGCCCCTGTCTCTGTCTCTGTCTCTGTCTCTGCCTCTGTCTCTGTCTCTGTCTCTGTGTCTCTGCCTCTGTGTCTCTCTCTCTGCGTCTCTGTCTCTGTGTCTCTGTCTCCGTGTCTCTGTCTCTGTGTCTCTGTCTCTGTGTCTCGGTCTCTGTGCCTATGACGCTATGTCTCTGTCTCTGTGTCTCTGTCTCCCTGTCCTATCTTTCTGCCTCTGTCTCTGTCGCCGTCTCTGCCTCTGTCTTTGCCACTGTCTCTGTCTCTGTCTCTGTCTCTGTCTGCGTCACTGTCTCTGTCTCTGTCTCTGCCCCTGTCTCTGTCTCCGTCTCTGTCTCTGTATCTGTCTCTGTCTCTGTCTCTGTCTCTGTCTCTGTCTCTGTCTCTGTCTCTGTCTCTGTCTCTGTCTCTGTCTCTGTCTCTGTCTCTGTCTCTGTCTCTGCATCTGTCTCTGTCTCTGTCTCTGCCTCTGTCTCTGCCTCTGTCTCTGTCTCTGTCTCTGTGTCCCTGCCTCTGTTCCTATGTCTATATGTCTCTGTCCATGTGTCACTGTCTCTGTGAATCTGTCTCTGTGTCTCTGCCTCTGTGTCTCTGTCTCTCTCTTTCTGTCTCCGTGTGTCTTAATCTGTTTCTCTGTCTCTGTGTCTCTGTCTCTGTGTCTCCGTCTCTGTGTCTCTGTCTCTGTGTCTCTGTCTATGTGTCTCTGTGTCTCTGTGTCTCTGTCTCTGTATCTCTGTCTCTGTATCTGTGTCCCTGCCTCTGTGCCTATGTCTCTATGCCTCTATGTCTGTGTCTCTGTCTCTATGTCTCTGTCTCAGTGCCTCTGTCTCTGGGTCTCTGTCTCTGTGACTCCGTCTCTGTGTCTCTGTCCCTGTGTCTCTGTCTCCGTGTCTCTGCCTCTGTGACTCTGTCTCTGTGTCTCTGTCTCTGTATCTCTGTCTCTGTATCTGTGTCCCTGCCTCTGTGCCTATGTCTCTATGTCTCTATCTCTGTGTCTCTGTCTCTATGTCTCTGTCTCAGTGCCTCTGTCTCTGGGTCTCTGTCTCTGTGACTCCGTCTCTGTGTCTCTGTCCCTGTGTCTCTGTCTCCGTGTCTCTGTCTCTGTCTCTGTCTCTGTCTCTGTCTCTGACTCTCTCTCTGTCTCTGTCTCTGTCTCTGTCTCTGTCTCTGTCTCTGTCTCGGTCTCTTTATCTGTCTCCGTCTCTGTGTCTCTGTCTCTGTGTCTCTGTCTCTGTCTCTGTCTCTGTCTCTGTCTCTGTCTCTGTGTCTCTGTCTCTGTATCTGTGTCCCTGCCTCTGTGCCTATGTCTCTATGTCTCTGTGTCTCTGTCTCAGTGCCTCTGTCTCTGGGTCACTGTCTCTGTGACTCCGTCTCTGTGTCTCTGTCCCTGTGTCTCTGTCTCTGTGACTCCGTCTCTGTATATCGGTCTCTGTGTATCTGTCTATGTGTCTCTGTGTCTCTGTCTCTGTGTCTCTGTCTCTGTGTCTCTGTCCCTGTGTCTCTGTGTCTCTGTCGCTGTGTCTCTGTGTCTCTGTCTCTGTCTCTGTCTCTGTCTCCGTCTCTGTCACCGTCTCTGTCTCTGTCTCTGTGTCTGTCTCTGCCTCTGTCTCTGTCTCTGTCTACATCTCTGTCTCTGTCTCTGCCTCTGTCTCTGTCTCTGTCTCTGCCTCTGTCTCTGTGTCTCTGTCTCTGTGTCTCTCTCTCTGTGTCTCTGTGCCTCTGTCTCTGTGTCTCTGTCCATGTGTCACTGTCTCTGTCTCTGTCTCTGTCTCCTTTCCGTCTCCGTGTCTCTGTCTCTGTGTCTCTGTCTCTGTGTCTCTGTGTCTCTGTTTCTCTGTCTCTGTCTCTGTCTCTGTCTCTGTCTCTGTCTCTGTTTCTGTGTCCCTGCCTCTGTTCCTATGTCTCTATGTCGCTGTCCATGTGTCACTGTCTCTGTCTCTGTCTCTGTGTCTGTCTCTGTCTCCTCTCTGTCTCTGTGACTCTGTCTCTGTGTCTCTGTCTCTGTGTCTCTGTGTCTCTGTTTCTCTCTCTCTGTCTCTGTCTCTGTGTCACTGTCTCTGTGTCTCTGTCTCTGTGTCTCTGTCTCTGTGTCACTGTCTCTGTGTCTCTGTCTCTGTGTCTCTGTCTCTGTGTCTCTGTGTCTCTGTGTCTCTGTCTCTGTGTCTCTGTGTCTCTGTCTCTGTCTCTGTCTCTGTCTCTGTCTCTGTCTCTGTCTCCTCTCTGTCTCCGTGTCTCTGTCTCTGTGTCTCTGTCTCTGTGTCTCTGTGTCTCTGTTTCTCTGTCTCTGTCTCTGTCTCTGTCTCTGTCTCTGTCTCTGTCTCTGTCTCTGTCTCTGTCTCTGTCTCTGTCTCTGTCTCTGTCTCTGTGTCCCTGCCTCTGTTCCTATGTCTCTATGTCGCTGTCCATGTGTCACTGTCTCTGTCTCTGTCTCTGTCTCTGTCTCTGTCTCTGTCTCTGTCTCTGTCTCTGTCTCTGTCTCTGTCTCTGTCTCTGTCTCTGCCTCTGTCTCTGTCTCTGCCTCTGTCTCGGTCTGTGTCTCCGTCTCTGTGTCCCTGACTCTGTGCCTATGTCTCTATGTCTCTGTCCATGTGACACTGTCTCTATGTCTGTGTCTCGGGGTCTCTGTCTCTGTGTCTCTGACTCTGTGTCTCTGTCTCTGTGTCTCTGTCTCTGTATCTGTGTCCCTGCCTCTGTGCCTATGTCTCTATGTCTCTATCTCTGTGTCTCTGCCTCTGTCTCGGTGTGTCTTAATCTGTTTCTCTGTCTCTGTGTCTCTGTCTCTGTGTCACTGTCTCTGTGTCTCTGTCTCTGTGTCTCTGTCTCTGTGTCTCTGTGTCTCTGTGTCTCTGTCTCTGTGTCTCTGTCTCTGTATCTGTATCCCTGCCTCTGTGCCTATGTCTCTATGTCTCTATCTCTGTGTCTCTGTCTCTATGTCTCTGTCTCTGTGTCTCTGTCTCTGTGTCTCTGTTTCTGTGTCTCTGTCTCTGTGTCTCTGTCTCTGTGTCTCTGTCTCTGTGTCTCTGTTTCTGTGTCTCTGTCTCTGTGTCTCTGTCTCTGTGTCTCTGTCTCTGTGTCTCTGTCTCTGTGTCTCTGTCTCTGTGTCTCTGTCTCTGTGTCTCTGTCCCTGTGTCTCTGTCTCTGTGTCTCTGTCTCTGTGTCTCTGTCTCTGTGTCTCTGTCTCTGTGTCACTGTCTCTGTCTCTGTCTCTGTCTCCTCTCTGTCTCTGTGTCTCTGTCTCTGTGTCTCTGTCTCTGTGTCTCTGACTCTGTGTCTCTGTGTTTCTGTTTCTCTGTCTCTGTCTCTGTCTCTGTCTCTGTGTCCCTGCCTCTGTTCCTATGTCTCTATGTCGCTGTCCATGTGTCACTGTCTCTGTCTCTGTCTCTGTCTCTGTCTCTGTCTCTGTCTCTGTCTCTGTCTCTGTCTCTGTCTCTGTCTCTGTCTCTGTCTCTGCCTCTGTCTCTGTCTCTGTCTCTGTGTCTCTGTCTCTGTATCTGTGTCCCTGCCTCTGTGCCTATGTCTCTATGTCTCTATCTCTGTGTCTCTGCCTCTGTCTCGGTGTGTCTTAATCTGTTTCTCTGTCTCTGTGTCTCTGTCCCTGTGTCTCTGTCTCTGTGTCTCTGTCTCTGTGTCTCTGTCTCTGTGTCTCTGTCTCTGTGTCACTGTCTCTGTCTCTGTCTCTGTCTCCTCTCTGTCTCTGTGACTCCGTCTCTGTATATCGGTCTCTGTGTATCTGTCTATGTGTCTCTGTGTCTCTGTCTCTGTGTCTCTGTCTCTGTGTCTCTGTCTCTGTGTCTCTGTCCCTGTGTCTCTGTGTCTCTGTCGCTGTGTCTCTGTGTCTCTGTCTCTGTCTCTGTCTCTGTCTCTGTTTCTGTGTCCCTGCCTCTGTTCCTATGTCTCTATGTCGCTGTCCATGTGTCACTGTCTCTGTCTCTGTCTCTGTGTCTGTCTCTGTCTCCTCTCTGTCTCTGTGACTCTGTCTCTGTGCCTCTGTCTCTGTGTTTCTGTGTCTCTGTTTCTCTGTCTCTGTCTCTGTCTCTGTGTCACTGTCTCTGTGTCTCTGTCTCTGTGTCTCTGTCTCTGTGTCACTGTCTCTCTGTCTCTGTCTCTGTGTCTCTGCCTCTGTGTCTCTGTGTCTCTGTGTCTCTGTCTCTGTGTCTCTGTCTCTGTCTCTGTCTCTGTCTCTGTCTCTGTCTCTGTCTCCTCTCTGTCTCCGTGTCTCTGTCTCTGTGTCTCTGTCTCTGTGTCTCTGTGTCTCTGTTTCTCTGTCTCTGTCTCTGTCTCTGTCTCTGTCTCTGTCTCTGTCTCTGTCTCTGTCTCTGTCTCTGTCTCTGTCTCGGTCTCTGTCTCTGCCTCTGTCTCTGTCTCTGCCTCTGTCTCGGTCTGTGTCTCCGTCTCTGTGTCCCTGACTCTGTGCCTATGTCTCTATGTCTCTGTCCATGTGACACTGTCTCTATGTCTGTGTCTCGGGGTCTCTGTCTCTGTGTCTCTGACTCTGTGTCTCTGTCTCTGTGTCTCTGTCTCTGTATCTGTGTCCCTGCCTCTGTGCCTATGTCTCTATGTCTCTATCTCTGTGTCTCTGCCTCTGTCTCGGTGTGTCTTAATCTGTTTCTCTGTCTCTGTGTCTCTGTCTCTGTGTCTCTGTCTCTGTGTCACCGTCTCTGTGTCTCTGTCTCTGTGTCTCTGTCTCTGTGTCTCTGTGTCTCTGTGTCTCTGTGTCTCTGCGTCTCTGTCTCCGTCTCTGTCTCTGCCTCTGTCTCTGTCTCCGTCACTGTCGCTGTACCTGTCTCTGTCTCCGTCTCTGCCTCTGTCTGTGTCTCTGTCTCTGTCTCTGTCTCTGTCCCTGTCTCTGTCTCTGTCTCTGTCTCTGTCTCTGTCTCTGTCTCTGTCTCTGTCTCTGTCCCTGTCTCTGTCTCTGTCTCTGTCTCTGTCTTTGTCTCTGTCTCTGTCTCTGCGTCCCTGCCTCTGTGCCTATGTCTCTATGTCTCTGTCCATGTGACACTGTCTCTATGTGTGTGTCTCGGGGTCTCCGTCTCTGTGTCTCTGACTCTGTGTCTCTGTCTCTGTGTCTCTGTCTCTGTGTCTCCGCCTCTGTGTCTCCGTCTCAGTGTCTCTGTCTCTGTGTCTCTGTCTCCGTGTCTCTGTCTCTGTGTCTCTGTCTCTGTGTCTCTGTCTCTGTCTCTGTCTCTGTCTCTGTCTCTGTCTCTGTCTCTGTCTCTGTCTCTCTCTCTGTCTCTGTCTCTGTCTCTGTCTCTGTCTCTGTCTCGGTCTCTTTATCTGTCTCCGTCTCTGTGTCTCTGTCTCTGTGTCTCTGTCTCTGTCTCTGTCTCTGTCTCTGTCTCTGTCTCTGTCTCTGTCTCTGTCTCTGTCTCTGTCTCTGTCTCTGTCTCTGTCTCTGTCTCTGTCTCTGCCTCTGTCTCTGTCTCTGCCTCTGTCTCGGTCTGTGTCTCCGTCTCTGTGTCCCTGACTCTGTGCCTATGTCTCTATGTCTCTGTCCACGTGACACTGTCTCTATGTCTGTGTCTCGGGGTCTCTGTGTCTCTGTGTCTCTGTGTCTCTGCGTCTCTGTCTCCGTCTCTGTCTCTGCCTCTGTCTCTGTCTCCGTCACTGTCTCTGTACCTGTCTCTGTCTCCGTCTCTGCCTCTGTCTGTGTCTCTGTCTCTGTCTCTGTCTCTGTCTCTGTCTCTGTCTCTGTCTCTGTCTCTGTCTCTGTCTCTGTCTCTGACTCTGTCTCTGTCTCTGTCTCTGTCTCTGTCTCTGTCTCTGTCTCTGTCTCTGTCTCTGTCTCTGTCTCTGTCTCTGTCTTTGTCTCTGTCTCTGTCTCTGCGTCCCTGCCTCTGTGCCTATGTCTCTATGTCTCTGTCCATGTGACACTGTCTCTATGTGTGTGTCTCGGGGTCTCTGTCTCTGTGTCTCTGACTCTGTGTCTCTGTCTCTGTGTCTCTGTCTCTGTGTCTCCGCCTCTGTGTCTCCGTCTCAGTGTCTCTGTCTCTGTGTCTCTGTCTCCGTGTCTCTGTCTCTGTGTCTCTGTCTCTGTGTCTCTGTCTCTGTCTCTGTCTCTGTCTCTGTCTCTGTCACTGTCTCTCTCTCTGTCTCTGTCTCTGTCTCTGTCTCTGTCTCTGTCTCGGTCTCTTTATCTGTCTCCGTCTCTGTGTCTCTGTCTCTGTGTCTCTGTCTCTGTCTCTGTCTCTGTCTCTGTCTCTGTCTCTGTCTCTGTCTCTGTCTCTGTCTCTGTCTCTGTCTCTGTCTCTGTCTCTGCCTCTGTCTCTGTCTCTGCCTCTGTCTCGGTCTGTGTCTCCGTCTCTGTGTCCCTGACTCTGTGCCTATGTCTCTATGTCTCTGTCCACGTGACACTGTCTCTATGTCTGTGTCTCGGGGTCTCTGTGTCTGTGTCTCTGACTCTGTGTCTCTGTCTCTGTGTCTCTGTCTCTGTATCTGTGTCCCTGCCTCTGTGCCTATGTCTCTATGTCTCTGTGTCTCTGTCTCAGTGCCTCTGTCTCTGGGTCACTGTCTCTGTGACTCCGTCTCTGTGTCTCTGTCCCTGTGTCTCTGTCTCTGTGACTCCGTCTCTGTATATCGGTCTCTGTGTATCTGTCTATGTGTCTCTGTGTCTCTGTCTCTGTGTCTCTGTCTCTGTGTCTCTGTCTCTGTGTCTCTGTCCCTGTGTCTCTGTGTCTCTGTCGCTGTGTCTCTGTGTCTCTGTCTCTGTCTCTGTCTCTGTCTCTGTTTCTGTGTCCCTGCCTCTGTTCCTATGTCTCTATGTCGCTGTCCATGTGTCACTGTCTCTGTCTCTGTCTCTGTGTCTGTCTCTGTCTCCTCTCTGTCTCTGTGACTCTGTCTCTGTGTCTCTGTCTCTGTGTCTCTGTGTCTCTGTTTCTCTGTCTCTGTCTCTGTCTCTGTGTCACTGTCTCTGTGTCTCTGTCTCTGTGTCTCTGTCTCTGTGTCACTGTCTCTCTGTCTCTGTCTCTGTGTCTCTGCCTCTGTGTCTCTGTGTCTCTGTGTCTCTGTCTCTGTGTCTCTGTCTCTGTCTCTGTCTCTGTCTCTGTCTCTGTCTCTGTCTCCTCTCTGTCTCCGTGTCTCTGTCTCTGTGTCTCTGTCTCTGTGTCTCTGTGTCTCTGTTTCTCTGTCTCTGTCTCTGTCTCTGTCTCTGTCTCTGTCTCTGTCTCTGTCTCTGTCTCTGTCTCTGTCTCTGTCTCTGTCTCGGTCTCTGTCTCTGCCTCTGTCTCTGTCTCTGCCTCTGTCTCGGTCTGTGTCTCCGTCTCTGTGTCCCTGACTCTGTGCCTATGTCTCTATGTCTCTGTCCATGTGACACTGTCTCTATGTCTGTGTCTCGGGGTCTCTGTCTCTGTGTCTCTGACTCTGTGTCTCTGTCTCTGTGTCTCTGTCTCTGTATCTGTGTCCCTGCCTCTGTGCCTATGTCTCTATGTCTCTATCTCTGTGTCTCTGCCTCTGTCTCGGTGTGTCTTAATCTGTTTCTCTGTCTCTGTGTCTCTGTCTCTGTGTCTCTGTCTCTGTGTCACCGTCTCTGTGTCTCTGTCTCTGTGTCTCTGTCTCTGTGTCTCTGTGTCTCTGTGTCTCTGTGTCTCTGCGTCTCTGTCTCCGTCTCTGTCTCTGCCTCTGTCTCTGTCTCCGTCACTGTCTCTGTACCTGTCTCTGTCTCCGTCTCTGCCTCTGTCTGTGTCTCTGTCTCTGTCTCTGTCTCTGTCCCTGTCTCTGTCTCTGTCTCTGTCTCTGTCTCTGTCTCTGTCTCTGTCTCTGTCTCTGTCTCTGTCTCTGTCCCTGTCTCTGTCTCTGTCTCTGTCTCTGTCTTTGTCTCTGTCTCTGTCTCTGCGTCCCTGCCTCTGTGCCTATGTCTCTATGTCTCTGTCCATGTGACACTGTCTCTATGTGTGTGTCTCGGGGTCTCCGTCTCTGTGTCTCTGACTCTGTGTCTCTGTCTCTGTGTCTCTGTCTCTGTGTCTCCGCCTCTGTGTCTCCGTCTCAGTGTCTCTGTCTCTGTGTCTCTGTCTCCGTGTCTCTGTCTCTGTGTCTCTGTCTCTGTGTCTCTGTCTCTGTCTCTGTCTCTGTCTCTGTCTCTATCTCTGTCTCTGTCTCTGTCTCTCTCTCTGTCTCTGTCTCTGTCTCTGTCTCTGTCTCTGTCTCGGTCTCTTTATCTGTCTCCGTCTCTGTGTCTCTGTCTCTGTGTCTCTGTCTCTGTCTCTGTCTCTGTCTCTGTCTCTGTCTCTGTCTCTGTCTCTGTCTCTGTCTCTGTCTCTGTCTCTGTCTCTGCCTCTGTCTCTGTCTCTGCCTCTGTCTCGGTCTGTGTCTCCGTCTCTGTGTCCCTGACTCTGTGCCTATGTCTCTATGTCTCTGTCCACGTGACACTGTCTCTATGTCTGTGTCTCGGGGTCTCTGTGTCTCTGTGTCTCTGTGTCTCTGCGTCTCTGTCTCCGTCTCTGTCTCTGCCTCTGTCTCTGTCTCCGTCACTGTCTCTGTACCTGTCTCTGTCTCCGTCTCTGCCTCTGTCTGTGTCTCTGTCTCTGTCTCTGTCTCTGTCTCTGTCTCTGTCTCTGTCTCTGTCTCTGTCTCTGTCTCTGTCTCTGTCTCTGTCTCTGTCTCTGTCTCTGTCTCTGTCTCTGTCTCTGTCTCTGTCTCTGTCTCTGTCTCTGTCTCTGTCTTTGTCTCTGTCTCTGTCTCTGCGTCCCTGCCTCTGTGCCTATGTCTCTATGTCTCTGTCCATGTGACACTGTCTCTATGTGTGTGTCTCGGGGTCTCCGTCTCTGTGTCTCTGACTCTGTGTCTCTGTCTCTGTGTCTCTGTCTCTGTGTCTCCGCCTCTGTGTCTCCGTCTCAGTGTCTCTGTCTCTGTGTCTCTGTCTCCGTGTCTCTGTCTCTGTGTCTCTGTCTCTGTGTCTCTGTGTCTCTGTGTCTCTGTCTCTGTGTCTCTGTCTCTGTCTCTGTCTCTGTCTCTGTCTCTGTCTCTGTCTCCTCTCTGTCTCCGTGTCTCTGTCTCTGTGTCTCTGTCTCTGTGTCTCTGTGTCTCTGTTTCTCTGTCTCTGTCTCTGTCTCTGTCTCTGTCTCTGTCTCTGTCTCTGTCTCTGTCTCTGTCTCTGTCTCTGTCTCTGTCTCTGTCTCTGTCTCTGTGTCCCTGCCTCTGTTCCTATGTCTCTATGTCGCTGTCCATGTGTCACTGTCTCTGTCTCTGTCTCTGTCTCTGTCTCTGTCTCTGTCTCTGTCTCTGTCTCTGTCTCTGTCTCTGTCTCTGTCTCTGCCTCTGTCTCTGTCTCTGCCTCTGTCTCGGTCTGTGTCTCCGTCTCTGTGTCCCTGACTCTGTGCCTATGTCTCTATGTCTCTGTCCATGTGACACTGTCTCTATGTCTGTGTCTCGGGGTCTCTGTCTCTGTGTCTCTGACTCTGTGTCTCTGTCTCTGTGTCTCTGTCTCTGTATCTGTGTCCCTGCCTCTGTGCCTATGTCTCTATGTCTCTATCTCTGTGTCTCTGCCTCTGTCTCGGTGTGTCTTAATCTGTTTCTCTGTCTCTGTGTCTCTGTCTCTGTGTCACTGTCTCTGTGTCTCTGTCTCTGTGTCTCTGTCTCTGTGTCTCTGTGTCTCTGTCTCTGTGTCTCTGTCTCTGTATCTGTGTCCCTGCCTCTGTGCCTATGTCTCTATGTCTCTATCTCTGTGTCTCTGTCTCTATGTCTCTGTCTCTGTGTCTCTGTCTCTGTGTCTCTGTTTCTGTGTCTCTGTCTCTGTGTCTCTGTCTCTGTGTCTCTGTCTCTGTGTCTCTGTTTCTGTGTCTCTGTCTCTGTGTCTCTGTCTCTGTGTCTCTGTCTCTGTGTCTCTGTCTCTGTGTCGCTGTCTCTGTGTCTCTGTCCCTGTGTCTCTGTCTCTGTGTCTCTGTCTCTGTGTCTCTGTCTCTGTGTCTCTGTCTCTGTGTCACTGTCTCTGTCTCTGTCTCTGTCTCCTCTCTGTCTCTGTGTCTCTGTCTCTGTGTCTCTGTCTCTGTGTCTCTGACTCTGTGTCTCTGTGTCTCTGTTTCTCTGTCTCTGTCTCTGTCTCTGTCTCTGTCTCTGTCTCTGCCTCTGTCTCTGTCTCTGCCTCTGTCTCGGTCTGTGTCTCCGTCTCTGTGTCCCTGACTCTGTGCCTATGTCTCTATGTCTCTGTCCACGTGACACTGTCTCTATGTCTGTGTCTCGGGGTCTCTGTGTCTCTGTGTCTCTGTGTCTCTGCGTCTCTGTCTCCGTCTCTGTCTCTGCCTCTGTCTCTGTCTCCGTCACTGTCTCTGTACCTGTCTCTGTCTCCGTCTCTGCCTCTGTCTGTGTCTCTGTCTCTGTCTCTGTCTCTGTCTCTGTCTCTGTCTCTGTCTCTGTCTCTGTCTCTGTCTCTGTCTCTGTCTCTGTCTCTGTCTCTGTCTCTGTCTCTGTCTCTGTCTCTGTCTCTGTCTCTGTCTCTGTCTTTGTCTCTGTCTCTGTCTCTGCGTCCCTGCCTCTGTGCCTATGTCTCTATGTCTCTGTCCATGTGACACTGTCTCTATGTGTGTGTCTCGGGGTCTCCGTCTCTGTGTCTCTGACTCTGTGTCTCTGTCTCTGTGTCTCTGTCTCTGTGTCTCCGCCTCTGTGTCTCCGTCTCAGTGTCTCTGTTTCTGTGTCTCTGTCTCCGTGTCTCTGTCTCTGTGTCTCTGTCTCTGTGTCTCTGTGTCTCTGTGTCTCTGTCTCTGTGTCTCTGTCTCTGTCTCTGTCTCTGTCTCTGTCTCTGTCTCTGTCTCCTCTCTGTCTCCGTGTCTCTGTCTCTGTGTCTCTGTCTCTGTGTCTCTGTGTCTCTGTTTCTCTGTCTCTGTCTCTGTCTCTGTCTCTGTCTCTGTCTCTGTCTCTGTCTCTGTCTCTGTCTCTGTCTCTGTCTCTGTCTCTGTGTCCCTGCCTCTGTTCCTATGTCTCTATGTCGCTGTCCATGTGTCACTGTCTCTGTCTCTGTCTCTGTCTCTGTCTCTGTCTCTGTCTCTGTCTCTGTCTCTGTCTCTGTCTCTGTCTCTGTCTCTGTCTCTGCCTCTGTCTCTGTCTCTGCCTCTGTCTCGGTCTGTGTCTCCGTCTCTGTGTCCCTGACTCTGTGCCTATGTCTCTATGTCTCTGTCCATGTGACACTGTCTCTATGTCTGTGTCTCGGGGTCTCTGTCTCTGTGTCTCTGACTCTGTGTCTCTGTCTCTGTGTCTCTGTCTCTGTATCTGTGTCCCTGCCTCTGTGCCTATGTCTCTATGTCTCTATCTCTGTGTCTCTGCCTCTGTCTCGGTGTGCCTTAATCTGTTTCTCTGTCTCTGTGTCTCTGTCTCTGTGTCTCTGTCTCTGTGTCACTGTCTCTGTGTCTCTGTCTCTGTGTCTCTGTCTCTGTGTCTCTGTGTCTCTGTCTCTGTGTCTCTGTCTCTGTATCTGTGTCCCTGCCTCTGTGCCTATGTCTCTATGTCTCTATCTCTGTGTCTCTGTCTCTATGTCTCTGTCTCTGTGTCTCTGTCTCTGTGTCTCTGTTTCTGTGTCTCTGTCTCTGTGTCTCTGTCTCTGTGTCTCTGTCTCTGTGTCTCTGTTTCTGTGTCTCTGTCTCTGTGTCTCTGTCTCTGTGTCTCTGTCTCTGTGTCTCTGTCTCTGTGTCTCTGTCCCTGTGTCTCTGTCTCTGTGTCTCTGTCTCTGTGTCTCTGTCTCTGTGTCTCTGTCTCTGTGTCACTGTCTCTGTCTCTGTCTCTGTCTCCTCTCTGTCTCTGTGTCTCTGTCTCTGTGTCTCTGTCTCTGTGTCTCTGACTCTGTGTCTCTGTGTCTCTGTTTTCTGTCTCTGTCTCTGTCTCTGTCTCTGTGTCCCTGCCTCTGTTCCTATGTCTCTATGTCGCTGTCCATGTGTCACTGTCTCTGTCTCTGTCTCTGTCTCTGTCTCTGTCTCTGTCTCTGTCTCTGTCTCTGTCTCTGTCTCTGTCTCTGTCTCTGTCTCTGTCTCTGTCTCTGTCTCTGTCTCTGTCTCTGTCTCTGTCTCTGTCTCTGTCTCTGTGTCTCTGTCTCTGTATCTGTGTCCCTGCCTCTGTGCCTATGTCTCTATGTCTCTGTCCATGTGACACTGTCTCTATGTCTCTGTCTCTGTGTCTCTGTCTCTGTGTCTCTGTTTCTGTGTCTCCGTCTCTGTGTCTCTGTCTCTGTGTCTCTGTCTCTGTGTCTCTGTTTCTGTGTCTCTGTCTCTGTGTCTCTGTCTCTGTGTCTCTGTCTCTGTGTCTCTGTCTCTGTGTCTCTGTCCCTGTGTCTCTGTCTCTGTGTCTCTGTCTCTGTGTCTCTGTCTCTGTGTCTCTGTCTCTGTGTCACTGTCTCTGTCTCTGTCTCTGTCTCCTCTCTGTCTCTGTGTCTCTGTCTCTGTGTCTCTGTCTCTGTGTCTCTGACTCTGTGTCTCTGTGTCTCTGTTTCTCTGTCTCTGTCTCTGTCTCTGTCTCTGTCTCTGTCTCTGCCTCTGTCTCTGTCTCTGCCTCTGTCTCGGTCTGTGTCTCCGTCTCTGTGTCCCTGACTCTGTGCCTATGTCTCTATGTCTCTGTCCACGTGACACTGTCTCTATGTCTGTGTCTCGGGGTCTCTGTGTCTCTGTGTCTCTGTGTCTCTGCGTCTCTGTCTCCGTCTCTGTCTCTGCCTCTGTCTCTGTCTCCGTCACTGTCTCTGTACCTGTCTCTGTCTCCGTCTCTGCCTCTGTCTGTGTCTCTGTCTCTGTCTCTGTCTCTGTCTCTGTCTCTGTCTCTGTCTCTGTCTCTGTCTCTGTCTCTGTCTCTGTCTCTGTCTCTGTCTCTGTCTCTGTCTCTGTCTCTGTCTCTGTCTCTGTCTCTGTCTCTGTCTCTGTCTCTGTCTCTGTCTTTGTCTCTGTCTCTGTCTCTGCGTCCCTGCCTCTGTGCCTATGTCTCTATGTCTCTGTCCATGTGACACTGTCTCTATGTGTGTGTCTCGGGGTCTCCGTCTCTGTGTCTCTGACTCTGTGTCTCTGTCTCTGTGTCTCTGTCTCTGTGTCTCCGCCTCTGTGTCTCCGTCTCAGTGTCTCTGTTTCTGTGTCTCTGTCTCCGTGTCTCTGTCTCTGTGTCTCTGTCTCTGTGTCTCTGTGTCTCTGTGTCTCTGTCTCTGTGTCTCTGTCTCTGTCTCTGTCTCTGTCTCTGTCTCTGTCTCTGTCTCCTCTCTGTCTCCGTGTCTCTGTCTCTGTGTCTCTGTCTCTGTGTCTCTGTGTCTCTGTTTCTCTGTCTCTGTCTCTGTCTCTGTCTCTGTCTCTGTCTCTGTCTCTGTCTCTGTCTCTGTCTCTGTCTCTGTCTCTGTCTCTGTCTCTGTCTCTGTCTCTGTGTCCCTGCCTCTGTTCCTATGTCTCTATGTCGCTGTCCATGTGTCACTGTCTCTGTCTCTGTCTCTGTCTCTGTCTCTGTCTCTGTCTCTGTCTCTGTCTCTGTCTCTGTCTCTGTCTCTGTCTCTGTCTCTGTCTCTGCCTCTGTCTCTGTCTCTGCCTCTGTCTCGGTCTGTGTCTCCGTCTCTGTGTCCCTGACTCTGTGCCTATGTCTCTATGTCTCTGTCCATGTGACACTGTCTCTATGTCTGTGTCTCGGGGTCTCTGTCTCTGTGTCTCTGACTCTGTGTCTCTGTCTCTGTGTCTCTGTCTCTGTATCTGTGTCCCTGCCTCTGTGCCTATGTCTCTATGTCTCTATCTCTGTGTCTCTGCCTCTGTCTCGGTGTGTCTTAATCTGTTTCTCTGTCTCTGTTTCTCTGTCTCTGTGTCACTGTCTCTGTGTCTCTGTCTCTGTGTCTCTGTCTCTGTGTCTCTGTGTCTCTGTCTCTGTGTCTCTGTCTCTGTATCTGTGTCCCTGCCTCTGTGCCTATGTCTCTATGTCTCTATCTCTGTGTCTCTGTCTCTATGTCTCTGTCTCTGTGTCTCTGTCTCTGTGTCTCTGTTTCTGTGTCTCTGTCTCTGTGTCTCTGTCTCTGTGTCTCTGTCTCTGTGTCTCTGTTTCTGTGTCTCTGTCTCTGTGTCTCTGTCTCTGTGTCTCTGCCTCTGTGTCTCTGTCTCTGTGTCTCTGTCCCTGTGTCTCTGTCTCTGTGTCTCTGTCTCTGTGTCTCTGTCTCTGTGTCTCTGTCTCTGTGTCACTGTCTCTGTCTCTGTCTCTGTCTCCTCTCTGTCTCTGTGTCTCTGTCTCTGTGTCTCTGTCTCTGTGTCTCTGACTCTGTGTCTCTGTGTCTCTGTTTCTCTGTCTCTGTCTCTGTCTCTGTCTCTGTCTCTGTGTCCCTGCCTCTGTTCCTATGTCTCTATGTCGCTGTCCATGTGTCACTGTCTCTGTCTCTGTCTCTGTCTCTGTCTCTGTCTCTGTCTCTGTCTCTGTCTCTGTCTCTGTCTCTGTCTCTGTCTCTGTCTCTGTCTCTGTCTCTGTCTCTGTCTCTGTCTCTGTCTCTGTCTCTGTCTCTGTGTCTCTGTCTCTGTATCTGTGTCCCTGCCTCTGTGCCTATGTCTCTATGTCTCTGTCCATGTGACACTGTCTCTATGTCTGTGTCTCGGGGTCTCTGTCTCTGTGTCTCTGACTCTGTGTCTCTGACTCTGTGTCTCTGTCTCTGTGTCTCTGTCTCTGTATCTGTGTCCCTGCCTCTGTGCCTATGTCTCTATGTCTCTATGTCTCTGCCTCAGTGCCTCTGTCTCTGGGTCACTGTCTCTGTGACTCCGTCTCTGTGTCTCTGTCCCTGTGTCTCTGTCTCCGTGTCTCTGTCTCTGTGACTCCGTCTCTGTATATCGGTCTCTGTGTATCTGTCTATGTGTCGCTGTGTCTCTGTCTCTGTGTCTCTGTCTCTGTGTCTCTGTCTCTGTCTCTGTCTCTGTCTCTGTCTCTGTCTCTGTGTCCCTGCCTCTGTTCCTATGTCTCTATGTCGCTGTCCATGTGTCACTGTCTCTGGCTCTGTCTCTGTCTCTGTCTCTGTGTCTGTCTCTGTCTCCTCTCTGTCTCTGTGACTCTGTCTCTGTGTCTCTGTCTCTGTATCTGTGTCCCTGCCTCTGTGCCTATGTCTCTATGTCTCTATCTCTGTGTCTCTGCCTCTGTCTCGGTGTGTCTTAATCTGTTTCTCTGTCTCTGTGTCTCTGTCTCTGTGTCACTGTCTCTGTGTCTCTGTCTCTGTGTCTCTGTCTCTGTGTCTCTGTGTCTCTGTGTCTCTGTCTCTGTGTCTCTGTCTCTGTATCTGTGCCCTGCCTCTGGGCCTATGTCTCTATGTCTCTATTTCTGTGTCTCTGTCTCTATGTCTCTGTCTCAGTGCCTCTGTCTCTGGGTCACTGTCTCTGTGACTCCGTCTCTGTGTCTCTGTCCCTGTGTCTCTGTCTCCGTGTCTCTGTTTCTGTGACTCCGTCTCTGTATATCGGTCTCTGTGTCTCTTTCTATGTGTCTCTGTGTCTCTGTCTCTGTGTCTCTGTCTCTGTGTCTCTGTCTCTGTCTCTCTGTCTCTGTGTCTCTGTCTCTGTGTCTCTGTCTCTGTGTCTCTGTCTCTGTGTCTCTGTCTCTGTGTCTCTGTCTCTGTGTCTCTGTCTCTGTGTCTCTGTCTCTGTGTCTCTGTCTCTGTGTCTCTGTCTCTGTGTCTCTGTCTCTGTGTCTCTGTCTCTGTGTCTCTGTCTCTGTGTCTCTGTCTCTATGTCTCTGTCTCTGTGTCTCTGTCTCTGTGTCTCTGACTCTGTGTCTCTGTCGCTGTGTCTCTGTGTCTCTGTCTCTGTCTCTGTCTCTGTCTCCGTCTCTGTCACCGTCTCTGACTCTGTCTCTGTCTCTGTCTCTGTCTCTGTCTCTGTCTACATCTCTGTCTCTGTCTCTGCCTCTGTCTCTGTCTCTGTCTCTGCCTCTGTCTCTGTGTCTCTGTCTCTGTGTCTCTCTCTCTGTGTCTCTGTGCCTCTGTCTCTGTGTCACTGTCTCTGTCTCTGTCTCTGTCTCCTCTCCGTCTCTGTGTCTCTGTCTCTGTGTCTCTGTCTCTGTGTCTCTGTGTCTCTGTTTCTCTGTCTCTGTCTCTGTCTCTGTCTCTGTCTCTGTCTCTGTCTCTGTGACTCCGCCTCTGTATATTGGTCTCTGTGTCTCTGTCTATGTGTCTCTGTGTCTCTGTCTCTGCGTCTCTGTCTCTGTGTCTCTGTCTCTGTGTCTCTGTCTCTGTGTCTCGGTCTCTGTGCCTATGACGCTCTGTATCTGTTTCTGTCTCTGTGTCTCTGTCTCTGTGTCTCTGTGTCTCTGTTTCTCTGTCTCTGTCTCTGTCTCTGTCTCTGTCTCTGTCTCTGTCTCTGTCTCTGTCTCTGTCTGTGTCTCTGTCTCTGTCTCTGTCTCTGTCTCTGTCTCTGTCTCTGCCTCTGTCTCGGTCTGTGTCTCCGTCTCTGTGTCCCTGACTCTGTGCCTATGTCTCAATGTCTCTGTCCATGTGACACTGTCTCTATGTCTGTGTCTCGGGGTCTCTGTCTCTGTATCTCTGACTCTGTGTCTCTGTCTCTGTGTCTCTGTCTCTGTATCTGTGTCCCTGCCTCTGTGCCTATGTCTCTATGTCTCTATGTCTCTGTCTCAGTGCCTCTGTCTCTGTGACTCCGTCTCTGTGACTCTGTCCCTGTGTCTCTGTCTCCGTGTCTCTGTCTCTGTGACTCCGTCTCTGTATATCGGTCTCTGTGTCTCTGTCTCTGTGTCTCTGTCTCTGTGTCTCTGTCTCTGTGTCTCTGTCTCTGTGTCTCTGTCTCTGTCCCTGTGTCTCTGTCTCTGTGTCTCTGTCTCTGTGTCTCTGTCTCTGTGTCTCTGTCTCTGTGTCACTGTCTCTGTCTCTGTCTCTGTCTCCTCTCTGTCTCTGTGTCTCTGTCTCTGTGTCTCTGTCTCTGTGTCTCTGACTCTGTGTCTCTGTGTCTCTGTTTCTCTGTCTCTGTCTCTGTCTCTGTCTCTGTGTCCCTGCCTCTGTTCCTATGTCTCTATGTCGCTGTCCATGTGTCACTGTCTCTGTGTCTCTGTCTCTGTGTCTCTGTCTCTGTGTCTCTGTGTCTCTGTGTCTCTGTCTCTGTGTCTCTGTCTCTGTGTCTCTGTCTCTGTCTCTGTGTCTCTGTCTCTGTGCCTCTGTCTCTGTGTCTCTGTCTCTGTGTCTCTGTCTCTGTGTCTCTGTCTCTGTGTCTCTGTCTCTGTGTCTCTGTCTCCGTGTCTCTGTCTCTGTGTCTCTGTCTCTGTGTCTCTGTCTCCGTGTCTCTGTCTCTGTGTCTCTGTCTCTGTGTCTCTGTCTCCCTGTCCTGTCTTTCTGCCTCTGTCTCTGTCTCTGTCTCTGTCTACATCTCTGTCTCTGCCTCTGCCTCTGTCTCTGTCTCTGCCTCTGTCTCTGTCTCTGTGTCTCTGTCTCTGTCTCTGTGTCTCCGTCTCTGTGTCTCTGTCTCTGTATCTCTGTCTCTGTGTCTCTGTCTCTGTTTCTCTCTCTCTGTGTCTCTGTGTCTCTGTATCTGTGTCCCTGCCTCTGTGCCTATGTCTCTATGTCTCTATCTCTGTGTCTCTGCCTCTGTCTCGGTGTGTCTTAATCTGTTTCTCTGTCTCTGTGTCTCCGTCTCTGTGTCTCTGTCTCTGTGCCTCTGTCTCTGTGTCTCTGTGTCTCTGTGCCTATGACGCTCTGTCTCTGCCTCTGTGTCTCTGTCTCCCTGTCCTGTCTTTCTGCCTCTGTCTCTGTCGCCGTCTCTGTCTCTGTCTTTGCCACTGTCTCTGTCTCTGTCTCTGTCTCTGTATCTGTCTGCGTCTCTGTCTCTGTCTCTGTCTCTGCCTCTGTCTCTGTCTCCGTCACTGTCTCTGTCTCTGTCTCTGCCTCTGTCTCTGTCTCTGTCTCTGTCTCTGTCTCTGTCTCTGTCTCTGTCTCTGCCTCTGTCTCTGTGTCTGTCTCTGTCTCTGTCTCTGTCTCTGTCTCTGTCTCTGTCACTGTCTCTGTGTCCCTGCCTCTGTTCCTATGTCTCTATGTCGCTGTCCATGTGTCACTGTCTCTGTCTCTGTCTCTGTCTCTGTCTCTGTCTCTGTCTCTGTCTCTGTCTCCTCTCTGTCTCTGTCTCTGTCTCTGTGTCTCTGTGTCTCTGTGTCTGTGTCTCTGTCTCTGTATCTGTGTCCCTGCCTCTGTGCCTATGTCTCTATGTCTCTATCTCTGTGTCTCTGTCTCTATGTCTCTGTCTCTGTGTCTCTGTCTCTGTTTGTCTCTCTCTGTGTCTCTGTGTCTCTGTATCTGTGTCCCTGCCTCTGTGCCTATGTCTCTATGTCTCTAGCTCTGTGTCTCTGCCTCTGTCTCGGTGTGTCTTAATCTGTTTCTCTGTCTCTGTGTCTCCGTCTCTGTGTCTCTGTCTCTGTGTCTCTGTCTCTGTGTCTCTGTGTCTCTGTGCCTATGACGCTCTGTCTCTGCCTCTGTGTCTCTGTCTCCCTGTCCTGTCTTTCTGCCTCTGTCTCTGTCGCCGTCTCTGTCTCTGTCTTTGCCACTGTCTCTGTCTCTGTCTCTGTCTCTGTCTCTGTATCTGTCTGCGTCTCTGTCTCTGTCTCTGTCTCTGCCTCTGTCTCTGTCTCCGTCACTGTCTCTGTCTCTGTCTCTGTCACTGTCTCTGTCTCTGTCTCTGTCTCTGTCTCTGTCTCCTCTCTGACTCTGTGTCTCTGTCTCTGTGTCTCTGTGTCTCTGTTTCTCTGTCTCTGTCTCTGTCTCTGTCTCTGTCTCTGTCTCTGTGTCCCTGCCTCTGTTCCTATGTCTCTATGTCGCTGTCCATGTGTCACTGTCTCTGTCTCTGTCTCTGTCTCTGTCTCTGTCTCTGTCTCTGTCTCTGTCTCCTCTCTGTCTCTGTGTCTCTGTCTCTGTGTCTCTGTGTCTCTGTTTCTCTGTCTCTGTCTCAGTCTCTGTCTCTGTCTCTGTCTCTGTCTCTGTCTCTGTCTCTGTCTCTGTCTCTGTCTCTGTCTCTGCCTCTGTCTCGGTCTGTGTCTCCGTCTCTGTGTCCCTGACTCTGTGCCTATGTCTCTATGTCTCTGTCCATGTGACACTGTCTCTATGTCTGTGTCTCGGGGTCTCTGTCTCTGTGTCTCTGCCTCTGTCTCGGTGTGTCTTAATCTGTTTCTCTGTCTCTGTGTCTCTGTCTCTGTGTCTCCGTCTCTGTGTCTCTGTCTCTGTCTCTGTATCTGTCTCTGTCTCTGTGTCCCTGCCTCTGTTCCTATGTCTCTATGTCGCTGTCCATGTGTCACTGTCTCTGTCTCTGTCTCAGTCTCTGTCTCTGTCTCTGTCTCCTCTCTGTCTCTGTGTCTCTGTCTCTGTGTCTCTGTGTCTCTGTGTCTCTGTCTCTGTCTCTGTCTCTGTCTCTGTCTCTGTCTCTGTCTCTGTCTCTGTCTCTGTCTCTGTCTCTGTCTCTGTCTCTGTCTCTGTCTCTGTCTCTGTCTCTGCCTCTGTCTCGGTCTGTGTCTCCGTCTCTGTGTCCCTGACTCTGTGCCTATGTCTCTATGTCTCTGCCAATGTGACACTGTCTCTATGTCTGTGTCTCGGGGTCTCTGTCTCTGTGTCTCTGCCTCTGTCTCGGTGTGTCTTAATCTGTTTCTCTGTCTCTGTGTCTCTGTCTCTGTGTCTCCGTCTCTGTGTCTCTGTCTCTGTGTCTCTGTCTCTGTGTCTCTGTGTCTCTGTGCCTATGACGCTCTGTCTCTGCCTCTGTGTCTCTGTCTCCCTGTCCTGTCTTTCTGCCTCTGTCTCTGTCGCCGTCTCTGTCTCTGTCTTTGCCACTGTCTCTGTCTCTGTATCTGTCTGCGTGTCTGTCTCTGTCTCTGTCTCTGCCTCTGTCTCTGTCTCCGTCACTGTCTCTGTCTCTGTCTCTGCCTCTGTCTCTGTCTCTGTCTCTGTCTCTGTCTCTGTCTCTGTCTCTGTCTCTGTCTCTGTCTCTGTGTCTGTCTCTGTCTCTGTCTCTGTCTCTGTCTCTGTCACTGTCTCTGTGTCCCTGCATCTGTTCCTATGTCTCTATGTCGCTGTCCATGTGTCACTGTCTCTGTCTCTGTCTCTGTCTCTGTCTCTGTCTCTGTCTCTGTCTCTGTCTCCTCTCTGTCTCTGTCTCTGTCTCTGTGTCTCTGTGTCTCTGTCTCTGTGTCTCTGTCTCTGTATCTGTGTCCCTGCCTCTGTGCCTATGTCTCTATGTCTCTATCTCTGTGTCTCTGTCTCTATGTCTCTGTCTCTGTGTCTCTGTCTCTGTTTCTCTCTCTCTGTGTCTCTGTGTCTCTGTATCTGTGTCCCTGCCTCTGTGCCTATGTCTCTATGTCTCTATCTCTGTGTCTCTGCCTCTGTCTCGGTGTGTCTTAATCTGTTTCTCTGTCTCTGTGTCTCTGTCTCTGTGTCTCCGTCTCTGTGTCTCTGTCTCTGTGTCTCTGTCTCTGTGTCTCTGTGTCTCTGTGCCTATGACGCTCTGTCTCTGCCTCTGTGTCTCTGTCTCCCTGTCCTGTCTTTCTGCCTCTGTCTCTGTCGCCGTCTCTGTCTCTGTCTTTGCCACTGTCTCTGTCTCTGTCTCTGTCTCTGTATCTGTCTGCGTCTCTGTCTCTGTCTCTGTCTCTGCCTCTGTCTCTGTCTCCGTCTCTGTCTCTGTCGCTGTCTCTGTCTCTGTCTCTGTCTCTGTCTCTGTCTCCTCTCTGTCTCTGTGTCTCTGTCTCTGTGTCTCTGTGTCTCTGTTTCTCTGTCTATGTCTCTGTCTCTGTCTCTGTCTCTGTCTCTGTCTCTGTGTCCCTGCCTCTGTTCCTATGTCTCTATGTCGCTGTCCATGTGTCACTGTCTCTGTCTCTGTCTCAGTCTCTGTCTCTGTCTCTGTCTCCTCTCTGTCTCTGTGTCTCTGTCTCTGTGTCTCTGTGTCTCTGTGTCTCTGTCTCTGTCTCTGTCTCTGTCTCTGTCTCTGTCTCTGTCTCTGTCTCTGTCTCTGTCTCTGTCTCTGTCTCTGTCTCTGCCTCTGTCTCGGTCTGTGTCTCCGTCTCTGTGTCCCTGACTCTGTGCCTATGTCTCTATGTCTCTGTCCATGTGACACTGTCTCTATGTCTGTGTCTCGGGGTCTCTGTCTCTGTGTCTCTGCCTCTGTCTCGGTGTGTCTTAATCTGTTTCTCTGTCTCTGTGTCCCTGTCTCTGTGTCTCCATCTCTGTGTCTCTGTCTCTGTGTTTCTGTCTCTGTGTCTCTGTGTCTCTGTGCCTATGACGCTCTGTCTCTGCCTCTGTGTCTCTGTCTCCCTGTCCTGTCTTTCTGCCTCTGTCTCTGTCGCCGTCTCTGTCTCTGTCTTTGCCACTGTCTCTGTCTCTGTCTCTGTCTCTGTATCTGTCTGCGTCTCTGTCTCTGCCTCTGTCTCTGCCTCTGTTCTGTCTCCGTCACTGTCTCTGTCTCTGTCTCTGTCTCTGTCTCTGTCTCTGTCTCTGTCTCTGTCTCTGTCTCTGTCTCTGTCTCTGTCTCTGTCTCTGTCTCTGTCTCTGTCACTGTCTCTGTCTCTGTCTCTGTCTCTGTCTCTGTCTCTGTCTCTGTCTCTGTCTCTGTCTCTGTCTCTGTCTCTGTCTCTGTCTCTGTCTCTGTCTCTGTCTCTGTCTCTGTCTCTGTCTCTGTCTCTGTCTCTGTCTCTTTATCTGTCTCCGTCTCTGTGTCTCTGTCTCTGTGTCTCTGTCTCTGTCTCTGTCTCTGTCTCTGTCTCTGCCTCTGTCTCTGTCTCTGTCTCTGTCTCTGTCTCTGTCTCTGTCTCTGTCTCTGCCTCTGTCTCTGTCTCTGTGTCTCTGTCTCTGTCTCTGTCTCTGTGTCTCTGTGTCTCTGTCTCTGTCTCTGTGTCTCTGTCTCTGTCTCTGTCTCTGTCTCTGTCTCTGTCTCTGTCTCTGTCTCTGTCTCTGTCTCTGTCGCTGTCTCTGTCTCTGTCTCTGTCTCTGTCTCTGTCTCTGTCTCTGTCTCTGTCTCTGTGTCTGTCTCTGTCTCTGTCTCTGTCTCTGTCTCTGTGTCTCTGTGTCTCTGTCTCTGTGTCTCTGTCTCTGTATCTGTGTCCCTGCCTCTGTGCCTATGTCTCTATGTCTCTATCTCTGTGTCTCTGTCTCTATGTCTCTGTCTCTGTGTCTCTGTCTCTGTTTCTCTCTCTCTGTGTCTCTGTGTCTCTGTATCTGTGTCCCTGCCTCTGTGCCTATGTCTCTATGTCTCTATCTCTGTGTCTCTGCCTATGTCTCGGTGTGTCTTAATCTGTTTCTCTGTCTCTGTGTCTCTGTCTCTGTGTCTCTGTGTCTCTGTTTCTCTGTCTATGTCTCTGTCTCTGTCTCTGTCTCTGTCTCTGTCTCTGTGTCCCTGCCTCTGTTCCTATGTCTCTATGTCGCTGTCCATGTGTCACTGTCTCTGTCTCTGTCTCAGTCTCTGTCTCTGTCTCTGTCTCCTCTCTGTCTCTGTGTCTCTGTCTCTGTGTCTCTGTGTCTCTGTGTCTCTGTGTCTCTGTCTCTGTCTCTGTCTCTGTCTCTGTCTCTGTCTCTGTCTCTGTCTCTGTCTCTGTCTCTGTCTCTGTCTCTGTCTCTGCCTCTGTCTCGGTCTGTGTCTCCGTCTCTGTGTCCCTGACTCTGTGCCTATGTCTCTATGTCTCTGTCCATGTGACACTGTCTCTATGTCTGTGTCTCGGGGTCTGTGTCTCTGTGTCTCTGCCTCTGTCTCGGTGTGTCTTAATCTGTTTCTCTGTCTCTGTGTCTCTGTCTCTGTGTCTCCAACTCTGTGTCTCTGTCTCTGTGTCTCTGTGTCTCTGTGCCTATGACGCTCTGTCTCTGCCTCTGTGTCTCTGTCTCCCTGTCCTGTCTTTCTGCCTCTGTCTCTGTCGCCGTCTCTGTCTCTGTCTTTGCCACTGTCTCTGTCTCTGTCTCTGTCTCTGTATCTGTCTGCGTCTCTGTCTCTGTCTCTGTCTCTGCCTCTGTCTCTGTCTCCGTCACTGTCTCTGTCTCTGTCTCTGTCTCTGTCTCTGTCTCTGTCTCTGTCTCTGTCTCTGTCTCTGTCTCTGTCTCTGTCTCTGTCTCTGTCTCTGTCTCTGTCTCTGTCACTGTCTCTGTCTCTGTCTCTGTCTCTGTCTCTGTCTCTGTCTCTGTCTCTGTCTCTGTCTCTGTCTCTGTCTCTGTCTCTGTCTCTTTATCTGTCTCCGTCTCTGTGTCTCTGTCTCTGTGTCTCTGTCTCTGTCTCTGTCTCTGTCTCTGTCTCTGCCTCTGTCTCTGTCGCTGTCTCTGTCTCTGTCTCTGTCTCTGTCTCGGTCTCTGCCTCTGTCTCTGTCTCTGTGTCTCTGTCTCTGTCTCTGTCTCTGTGTCTCTGTCTCTGTGTCTCTGTCTCTGTGTCTCTGTCTCTGTGTCTCTGTGTCTGTGTCTCTGTCTCTGTGTCTCTGTCTCTGTGTCTCTGTCTCTGTGTCTCTGTCTCTGTGTCTCTGTCCATGTGTCACTGTCTCTGTCTCTGTCTCTGTCTCCTCTCTGTCTCTGTGTCTCTGTCTCTGTGTCTCTGTCTCTGTGTCTCTGTCTCTGTGTCTCTGTCTCTGTGTCTCTGTGTCTCTGTTTCTCTGTCTCTGTCTCTGTCTCTGTCTCAGTCTCTGTCTCTGTGTCCCTGCCTCTGTTCCTATGTCTCTATGTCGCTGTCCATGTGTCACTGTCTCTGTCTCTGTCTCTGTCTCTGTCTCTGTCTCTGTCTCTGTCTCTGTCTCCTCTCTGTCTCTGTGTCTCTGTCTCTGTGTCTCTGTGCCTCTGTTTCTCTGTCTCTGTCTCTGTCTCTGTCTCTGTCTCTGTCTCTGTCTCTGTCTCTGTCCCTGTCTCTGTCTCTGTCTCTGTCTCTGTCTCTGTCTCTGTCTCTGTCTCTGTCTCTGTGTCTCGGTGTCTCTGTCTCTGTGTCTCTGTCTCTGTATCTGTGTCCCTGCCTCTGTGCCTATGTCTCTATGTCTCTATCTCTGTGTCTCTGTCTCTATGTCTCTGTCTCAGTGCCTCTGTCTCTGGGTCACTGTCTCTGTCACTCCGTCTCTGTGTCTCTGTCCCTGTGTCTCTGTCTCCGTGTCTCTGTCCCTGTGACTCCGTCTCTGTATATCGGTCTCTGTGTCTCTGTCTATGTGTCTCTGTGTCTCTGTCTCTGTGTCTCTGTCTCTGTGTCTCTGTCTCTGTGTCTCTGTCTCTGTGTCTCTGTCTCTGTGTCTCTGTCTCTGTGTCTCTGTCTCTGTGTCTCTGTCTCTGTGTCTCTGTCCCTGTGTCTCTGTCTCTGTGTCTCTGTCTCTGTGTCTCTGTCTCTGTGTCTCTGTCTCTGTGTCTCTGTCTCTGTGTCTCTGTCTCTGTGTCTCTGTCTCTGTGTCTCTGTCTCTGTGTCTCTGTCTCTGTGTCTCTGTCTCTGTGTCTCTGTCTCTGTGTCTCTGTCTCTGTGTCTCTGTCTCTGTGTCTCTGTCGCTGTGTCTCTGTGTCTCTGTCTCTGTCTCTGTCTCTGTCTCTGTCTCTGTCTCTGTCTCTGTCTCCATCTCTGTCTCTGTGTCTGTCTCTGTCTCTGTGTCTCTGTCTCTGTGCCTATGTCTCTATGTCTCTGTCCATGTGACACTGTCTCTATGTCTGTGTCTCGGGGTCTCTGTCTCTGTGTCTCTGCCTCTGTCTCGGTGTGTCTTAATCTGTTTCTCTGTCTCTGTGTCTCTGTCTCTGTGTCTCCGTCTCTGTGTCTCTGTCTCTGTGTCTCTGTCTCTGTGTCTCCGTCTCTGTGTCTCTGTCTCTGTATCTCTGTCTCTGTGTCTCTGTCTCTGTGTCTCTGTGTCTCTGTGCCTATGACGCTCTGTCTCTGCCTCTGTGTCTCTGCCTCCCTGTCCTGTCTTTCTGCCTCTGTCTCTGTCGCCGTCTCTGTCTCTGTCTTTGCCACTGTCTCTGTCTCTGTCTCTGTCTCTGTATCTGTCTGCGTCTCTGTCTCTGTCTCTGTCTCTGTCTCTGCCTCTGTCTCTGTCTCCGTCACTGTCTCTGTCTCTGTCTCTGTCTCTGTCTCTGTCTCTGTCTCTGTCTCTGTCTCTGTCTCTGTCTCTGTCTCTGTCACTGTCTCTGTCTCTGTCTCTGTCTCTGTCTCTGTCTCTGTCTCTGTCTCTGTCTCTGTCTCTGTCTCTGTCTCTGTCTCTGTCTCTGTCTCTGTCTCTTTATCTGTCTCCGTCTCTGTGTCTCTGTCTCTGTGTCTCTGTCTCTGTCTCTGTCTCTGTCTCTGTCTCTGTCTCTGTCTCTGTCTCTGTCTCTGTCTCTGTCTCTGTCTCTGCCTCTGTCTCTGTCTCTGTGTCTCTGTCTCTGTCTCTGTCTCTCTCTCTGTCTCTGTCTCTGTCTCTGTCTCTGTCTCTGTCTCTGTGTCTCTGTGTCTCTGTCTCTGTGTCTCTGTCTCTGTATCTGTGTCCCTGCCTCTGTGCCTATGTCTCTATGTCTCTATCTCTGTGTCTCTGCCTCTGTCTCGGTGTGTCTTAATCTGTTTCTCTGTCTCTGTGTCTCTGTCTCTGTGTCACTGTCTCTGTGTCTCTGTCTCTGTGTCTCTGTGTCTCTGTGTCTCTGTCTCTGTGTCTCTGTCTCTGTATCTGTGTCCCTGCCTCTGTGCCTATGTCTCTATGTCTCTATCTCTGTGTCTCTGTCTCTATGTCTCTGTCTCAGTGTCTCTGTCTCTGGGTCACTGTCTCTGTGACTCCGTCTCTGTGTCTCTGTCCCTGTGTCTCTGTCTCCGTGTCTCTGTCCCTGTGACTCCGTCTCTGTATATCGGTCTCTGTGTCTCCGTCTATGTGTCTCTGTGTCTCTGTCTCTGTGTCTCTGTCTCTGTGTCTCTGTCTCTGTGTCTCTGTCTCTGTGTCTCTGTCTCTGTGTCTCTGTCTCTGTGTCTCTGTCTCTGTGTCTCTGTCTCTGTGTCTCTGTCTCTGTGTCTCTGTCTCTGTGTCTCTGTCTCTGTGTCTCTGTCGCTGTGTCTCTGTGTCTCTGTCTCTGTCTCTGTCTCTGTCTCTGTCTCTGTCTCTGTCTCCGTCTCTGTCACCGTCTCTGTCTCTGTCTCTGTCTCTGTCTCTGTCTCTGTCTCTGTCTCTGTCTATGTCTACATCTCTGTCTCTGTCTCTGCCTCTGTCTCTGTCTCTGTCTCTGCCTCTGTCTCTGTGTCTCTGTCTCTGTGTCCCTCTCTCTGTGTCTCTGTGCCTCTGTCTCTGTGTCTCTGTCCATGTGTCACTGTCTCTCTCTCTGTCTCTGTCTCCTCTCTGTCCATGTGTCTCTGTCTCTGTGTCTCTGTCTCTGTGTCTCTGTCTCTGTGTCTCTGTCTCTGTCTCTGTCTCTGTCTCTGTGTCTGTCTCTGTCTCTGTCTCCTCTCTGTCTCTGTGTCTCTGTCTCTGTGTCTCTGTGTCTCTGTTTCTCTGTCTCTGTCTCTGTCTCTGTCTCTGTCTCTGTCTCTGTCTCTGTCTCTGTCTCTGTCTCTGTCTCTGTCTCTGTCTCTGTCTCTGTCTCTGTCTCTTTATCTGTCTCCGTCTCTTTATCTGTCTCCGTCTCTGTGTCTCTGTCTCTGTGTCTCTGTCTCTGTCTCTGTCTCTGTCTCTGTCTCTGTCTCTGTCTCTGTCTCTGTCTCTGTCTCTGTCTCTGTCTCTGTCTCTGTCTCTGTCTCTGTCTCTGTCTCTGTCTCTGTCTCTGTCTCTGTCTCTGTCTCTGTCTCTGTCTCTGTCTCTGTCTCTGTCTCTGTCTCTGTCTCTGTCTCTGTCTCTGTCTCTGTCTCTGTCTCTGTCTCTGTCTCTGTCTCTGTCTCTGTGTCTCTGTGTCTCTGTCTCTGTATCTGTGTCCCTGCCTCTGTGCCTATGTCTCTATGTCTCTATCTCTGTGTCTCTGTCTCTATGTCTCTGTCTGAGTGCCTCTGTCTCTGGGTCACTGTCTCTGTGACTCCGTCTCTGTGTCTCTGTCCCTGTGTCTCTGTCTCCGTGTCTCTGTCCCTGTGACTCCGTCTCTGTATATCGGTCTCTGTGTCTCTGTGTCTCTGTCTCTGTGTCTCTGTCTCTGTGTCTCTGTCTCTGTGTCTCTGTCTCTGTGTCTCTGTCTCTGTGTCTCTGTCTCTGTGTCTCTGTCTCTGTGTCTCTGTCTCTGTGTCTCTGTCTCTGTGTCTCTGTCTCTGTGTCTCTGTCTCTGTGTCTCTGTCTCTGTGTCTCTGTCTCTGTGTCTCTGTCGCTGTGTCTCTGTGTCTCTGTCTCTGTCTCTGTCTCTGTCTCTGTCTCCGTCTCTGTCTCTGTGTCTGTCTCTGTCTCTGTGTCTCTGTCTCTGTGTCTCTGTCTCTGTGTCTCTGTCGCTGTGTCTCTGTGTCTCTGTCTCTGTCTCTGACTCTGTCTCTGTCTCTGTCTCCGTCTCTGTCACCGTCTCTGTCGCTGCCTCTGTCTCTGTCTCTGTCTCTGTCTACATCTCTGTCTCTGTCTCTGCCTCTGTCTCTGCCTCTGTCTCTGCCTCTGTCTCTGTGTCTCTGTCTCTGTGTCTCTCTCTCTGTGTCTCTGTGCCTCTGTCTCTGTGTCTCTGTCCATGTGTCACTGTCTGTGTCTCTGTCTCTGTCTCCTCTCTGTCTCTGTGTCTCTGTCTCTGTGTCTCTGTGTCTCTGTTTCTCTGTCTCTGTCTCTGTCTCTGTCTCTGTCTCTGTCTCTGTCTCTGTCTCTGTCTCTGTCTCTGTCTCTGTCACTGTCTCTGTCTCTGTCTCTGCCTCTGTCTCGGTCTGTGTCTCCGTCTCTGTGTCCCTGACTCTGTGCCTATGTCTCTATGTCTCTGTCCATGTGACACTGTCTCTATGTCTGTGTCTCGGGGTCTCTGTCTCTGTGTCTCTGCCTCTGTCTCGGTGTGTCTTAATCTGTTTCTCTGTCTCTGTGTCTCTGTCTCTGTGTCTCCGTCTCTGTGTCTCTGTCTCTGTGTCTCTGTCTCTGTGTCTCTGTGTCTCTGTGCCTATGACGCTCTGTCTCTGCCTCTGTGCCTCTGTCTCCCTGTCCTGTCTTTCTGCCTCTGTCTCTGTCGCCGTCTCTGTCTCTGTCTTTGCCACGGTCTCTGTCTCTGTCTCTGTCTCTGTATCTGTCTGCGTCTCTGTCTCTGTCTCTGTCTGTGCCTCTGTCTCTGTCTCCGTCACTGTCTCTGTCTCTGTCTCTGTCTCTGTCTCTGTCTCTGTCTCTGTCACTGTCTCTGTCTCTGTCACTGTCTCTGTCTCTGTCTCTGTCTCTGTCTCTGTCTCTGTCTCTGTCTCTGTCTCTGTCTCTGTCTCTGTCTCTGTCTCTGTCTCTGTCTCTTTATCTGTCTCCGTCTCTGTGTCTCTGTCTCTGTGTCTCTGTCTCTGTCTCTGTCTCTGTCTCTGCCTCTGTCTCTGTCTCTGTCTCTGTCTCTGTCTCTGTCTCTGTCTCTGTCTCTGCCTCTGTCTCTGTCTCTGTGTCTCTGTCTCTGTCTCTGTCTCTGTGTCTCTGTGTATGTGTCTCTGTCTCTGTGTCTCTGTCTCTGTGTCTCTGTCTCTGTCTCTGCCTCTGTCTCTGTCTCCGTCACTGTCTCTGTCTCTGTCTCTGTCTCTGTCTCTGTCTCTGTCTCTGTCTCTGTCTCTGTCTCTGTCTCTGTCTCTGTCTCTGTCTCTGTCTCTGTCTCTGTCTCTGTCTCTGTCTCTGTCTCTGTCTCTGTCTCTGTCTCTTTATCTGTCTCCGTCTCTGTGTCTCTGTCTCTGTGTCTCTGTCTCTGTCTCTGTCTCTGTCTCTGCCTCTGTCTCTGTCTCTGTCTCTGTCTCTGTCTCTGTCTCTGTCTCTGTCTCTGTGTCTCTGTCTCTGTGTCTCTGTCTCTGTGTCTCTGTGTATGTGTCTCTGTCTCTGTGTCTCTGTCTCTGTGTCTCTGTCTCTGTGTCTCTGTCTCTGTGTCTCTGTCTCTGTGTCTCTGTCTCTGTGTCTCTGTCTCTGTGTCTCTGTCTCTGTGTCTCTGTCCATGTGTCACTGTCTCTGTGTCTCTGTCCCTGTGTCTCTGTGTCTCTGTTTCTCTGTCTCTGTCTCTGTCTCTGTCTCTGTCTCTGTCTCTGTCTCTGTCTCTGTCTCTGTCTCTGTGTCCCTGCCTCTGTTCCTATGTCTCTATGTCGCTGTCCATGTGTTACTGTCTCTGTCTCTGTCTCTGTCTCTGCCTCTGTCTCCTCTCTGTCTCTGTGTCTCTGTGTCTCTGTCTCTGTGTCTCTGTGTCTCTGTGTCTCTGTTTCTCTGTCTCTGTCTCTGTCTCTGTCTCTGTCTCTGTCTCTGTCTCTGTCTCTGTCTCTGTCTCTGTCTCTGTGTCTCTGTGTCTCTGTCTCTGTCTCTGTGTCTCTGTCTCTGTATCTGTGTCCCTGCCTCTGTGCCTATGTCTCTATGTCTCTATCTCTGTGTCTCTGTATCTATGTCTCTCTCTCAGTGCCTCTGTCTCTGGGTCACTGTCTCTGTGACTCCGTCTCTGTGTCTCTGTCTATGTGTCTCTGTGTCTCTGTCTCTGTGTCTCTGTCTCTGTGTCTCTGTCTCTGTGTCTCTGTCTCTGTGTCTCTGTCTCTGTGTCTCTGTCTCTGTGTCTCTGTCTCTGTGTCTCTGTCTCTGTGTCTCTGTCTCTGTGTCTCTGTCTCTGTGTCTCTGTCTCTGTGTCTCGGTCTCTGTGTCTCTGTCTCTGTGTCTCTGTCTCTGTGTCTCTGTCTCTGTGTCTCTGTCTCTGTGTCTCTGTCTCTGTGTCTCTGTCTCTGTGTCTCTGTCTCTGTGTCTCTGTCTCTGTGTCTCTGTCTCTGTGTCTCTGTCTCTGTGTCTCTGTCTCTGTGTCTCTGTCGCTGTGTCTCTGTTTCTCTGTCTCTGTCTCTGTCTCTGTCTCTGTCTCTGTCTCTGTCTCTGTGTCCCTGCCTCTGTTCCTATGTCTCTATGTCGCTGTCCATGTGTCACTGTCTCTGTCTCTGTCTCTGTCTCTGCCTCTGTCTCCTCTCTGTCTCTGTGTCTCTGTGTCTCTGTCTCTGTGTCTCTGTGTCTCTGTGTCTCTGTTTCTCTGTCTCTGTCTCTGTCTCTGTCTCTGTCTCTGTCTCTGTCTCTGTCTCTGTCTCTGTCTCTGTCTCTGTCTCTGTCTCTGCCTCTGCCTCTGCCTCTGTCTCTGTCTCTGCCTCTGTCTCGGTCTGTGTCTCCGTCTCTGTGTCCCTGACTCTGTGCCTATGTCTCTATGTCTCTGTCCATGTGACACTGTCTCTATGTCTGTGTCTCGGGGTCTCTGTCTCTGTGTCTCTGACTCTGTGTCTCTGTCTCTGTGTCTCTGTCTCTGTATCTGTGTCCCTGCCTCTGTGCCTATGTCTCTATGTCTCTATCTCTGTGTCTCTGCCTCTGTCTCGGTGTGTCTTAATCTGTTTCTCTGTCTCTGTGTCTCTGTCTCTGTCTCTGTCTCTGTCTCTGTCTCTGTCTCTGTCTCTGTCTCTGTCTCTGTCTCTGTCTCTGTCTCTGTCTCTGTCTCTTTATCTGTCTCCGTCTCTGTGTCTCTGTCTCTGTGTCTCTGTCTCTGTCTCTGTCTCTGTCTCTGTCTCTGTCTCTGTCTCTGTCTCTGTCTCTGTCTCTGTCTCTGTCTCTGTCTCTGTCTCTGTCTCTGTCTCTGTCTCTGTGTCTCTGTCTCTGTGTCTCTGTCTCTGTGTCTCTGTCTCTGTGTCTCTGTCTCTGTGTCTCTGTCCATGTGTCACTGTCTCTGTGTCTCTGTCCCTGTGTCTCTGTGTCTCTGTTTCTCTGTCTCTGTCTCTGTCTCTGTCTCTGTCTCTGTCTCTGTCTCTGTCTCTGTCTCTGTCTCTGTCTCTGTCTCTGCCTCTGCCTCTGCCTCTGTCTCTGTCTCTGCCTCTGTCTCGGTCTGTGTCTCCGTCTCTGTGTCCCTGACTCTGTGCCTATGTCTCTATGTCTCTGTCCATGTGACACTGTCTCTATGTCTGTGTCTCGGGGTCTCTGTCTCTGTGTCTCTGACTCTGTGTCTCTGTCTCTGTGTCTCTGTCTCTGTATCTGTGTCCCTGCCTCTGTGCCTATGTCTCTATGTCTCTATCTCTGTGTCTCTGCCTCTGTCTCGGTGTGTCTTAATCTGTTTCTCTGTCTCTGTGTCTCTGTCTCTGTGTCACTGTCTCTGTGTCTCTGTCTCTGTGTCTCTGTCTCTGTGTCTCTGTCTCTGTGTCTCTGTGTCTCTGTGTCTCTGTCTCTGTATCTGTGTCCCTGCCTCTGTGCCTATGTCTCTATGTCTCTATCTCTGTGTCTCTGTCTCCCTGTCCTGTCTTTCTGCCTCTGTCTCTGTCGCCGTCTCTGTCTCTGTCTTTGCCACTGTCTCTGTCTCTGTCTCTGTCTCTGTATCTGTCTGCGTCTCTGTCTCTGTCTCTGCCTCTGCCTCTGTCTCTGTCTCCGTCACTGTCTCTGTCTCTGTCACTGTCTCTGTCTCTGTCTCTGTCTCTGTCTCTGTCTCCTCTCTGTCTCTGTGTCTCTGTCTCTGTGTCTCTGTGTCTCTGTTTCTCCGTCTCTGTCTCTGTCTCTGTCTCTGTCTCTGTCTCTGTCTCTGTCTCTGTGTCCCTGCCTCTGTTCCTATGTCTCTATGTCGCTGTCCATGTGTCACTGTCTCTGTCTCTGTCTCTGTCTCTGTCTCTGTCTCTGTCTCCTCTCTGTCTCTGTGTCTCTGTCTCTGTGTCTCTGTGTCTCTGTTTCTCTGTCTCTGTCTCTGTCTCTGTCTCTGTCTCTGTCTCTGTCTCTGTCTCTATCTCTGTCTCTGTCTCTGTCTCTGTCTCTGTCTCTGTCTCTGTCTCTGTCTCTGTCTCTGTCTCTGCCTCTGTCTCGGTCTGTGTCTCCGTCTCTGTGTCCCTGACTCTGTGCCTATGTCTCTATGTCTCTGTCCATGTGACACTGTCTCTATGTCTGTGTCTCGGGGTCTCTGTCTCTGTGTCTCTGCCTCTGTCTCGGTGTGTCTTAATCTGTTTCTCTGTCTCTGTGTCTCTGTCTCTGTGTCTCCGTCTCTGTGTCTCTGTCTCTGCGTCTCTGTCTCTGTGTCTCTGTGTCTCTGTGCCTATGACGCTCTGTCTCTGCCTCTGTGTCTCTGTCTCCCTGTCCTGTCTTTCTGCCTCTGTCTCTGTCGCCGTCTCTGTCTCTGTCTTTGCCACTGTCTCTGTCTCTGTCTCTGTCTCTGTATCTGTCTGCGTCTCTGTCTCTGTCTCTGTCTCTGCCTCTGTCTCTGCCTCTGTCTCGGTCTGTGTCTCCGTCTCTGTGTCCCTGACTCTGTGCCTATGTCTCTATGTCTCTGTCCATGTGACACTGTCTCTATGTCTGTGTCTCGGGGTCTCTGTCTCTGTGTCTCTGCCTCTGTCTCGGTGTGTCTTAATCTGTTTCTCTGTCTCTGTGTCTCTGTCTCTGTGTCTCCGTCTCTGTGTCTCTGTCTCTGCGTCTCTGTCTCTGTGTCTCTGTGTCTCTGTGCCTATGACGCTCTGTCTCTGCCTCTGTGTCTCTGTCTCCCTGTCCTGTCTTTCTGCCTCTGTCTCTGTCGCCGTCTCTGTCTCTGTCTTTGCCACTGTCTCTGTCTCTGTATCTGTCTGCGTCTCTGTCTCTGTCTCTGTCTCTGCCTCTGTCTCTGTCTCCGTCACTGTCTCTGTCTCCGTCTCTGTGTCTCTGTCTCTGTGTCTCTGTCTCTGTCTCTGTCTCTGTCTCTGTCTCTGTCTCTGTCTCTGTCTCTGTCTCTGTCTCTGTCTCTGTCACTGTCTCTGTCTCTGCCTCTGTCTCTGTCTCTGTCTCTGTGTCTCTGTCTCTGTCTCTGTCTCTGTGTCTCTGTCGCTGTGTCTCTGTCTCTGTGTCTCTGTGTCTGTGTCTCTGTCTCTGTGTCTCTGTCTCTGTGTCTCTGTCTCTGTGTCTCTGTCCATGTGTCACTGTCTCTGTCTCTGTCTCTGTCTCCTCTCTGTCTCTGTGTCTCTGTCTCTGTGTCTCTGTCTCTGTGTCTCTGTGTCCCTGTTTCTCTGTCTCTGTCTCTGTCTCTGTCTCTTTATCTGTCTCCGTCTCTGTGTCTCTGTCTCTGTGTCTCTGTCTCTGTCTCTGTCTCTGTCGCCGTCTCTGTCTCTGTCTTTGCCACTGTCTCTGTCTCTGTCTCTGTCTCTGTCTCTGTCTCTGTCTCTGTCTCTGTCTCTGTCTCTGTCTCTGTCTCTGTCTCTGTCTCTTTATCTGTCTCTGTCTCTTTATCTGTCTCCGTCTCTGTGTCTCTGTCTCTGTGTCTCTGTCTCTGTGTCTGTCTCTGTCTCTGTCTCTGTCTCTGTCTCTGTCTCTGTCTCTGTCTCTGTCTCTGTCTCTGTCTCTGTCTCTGTCTCTGTCTCTGTCTCTGTCTCTGTCTCTGTCTCTGTGTCTCTGTGTCTCTGTCTCTGTCTCTGTGTCTCTGTCTCTGTATCTGTGTCCCTGCCTCTGTGCCTATGTCTCTATGTCTCTATCTCTGTGTCTCTGTATCTATGTCTCTGTCTCAGTGCCTCTGTCTCTGGGTCACTGTCTCTGTGACTCCGTCTCTGTGTCTCTGTCTATGTGTCTCTGTGTCTCTGTCTCTGTGTCTCTGTCTCTGTGTCTCTGTCTCTGTGTCTCTGTCTCTGTGTCTCGGTCTCTGTGTCTCTGTCTCTGTGTCTCTGTCTCTGTGTCTCTGTCTCTGTGTCTCTGTCTCTGTGTCTCTGTCTCTGTGTCTCTGTCTCTGTGTCTCTGTCTCTGTGTCTCTGTCGCTGTGTCTCTGTTTCTCTGTCTCTGTCTCTGTCTCTGTCTCTGTCTCTGTCTCTGTGTCCCTGCCTCTGTTCCTATGTCTCTATGTCGCTGTCCATGTGTCACTGTCTCTGTCTCTGTCTCTGTCTCTGCCTCTGTCTCCTCTCTGTCTCTGTGTCTCTGTGTCTCTGTCTCTGTGTCTCTGTGTCTCTGTGTCTCTGTTTCTCTGTCTCTGTCTCTGTCTCTGTCTCTGTCTCTGTCTCTGTCTCTGTCTCTGTCTCTGTCTCTGTCTCTGTCTCTGTCTCTGCCTCTGCCTCTGCCTCTGTCTCTGTCTCTGCCTCTGTCTCGGTCTGTGTCTCCGTCTCTGTGTCCCTGACTCTGTGCCTATGTCTCTATGTCTCTGTCCATGTGACACTGTCTCTATGTCTGTGTCTCGGGGTCTCTGTCTCTGTGTCTCTGACTCTGTGTCTCTGTCTCTGTGTCTCTGTCTCTGTATCTGTGTCCCTGCCTCTGTGCCTATGTCTCTATGTCTCTATCTCTGTGTCTCTGCCTCTGTCTCGGTGTGTCTTAATCTGTTTCTCTGTCTCTGTGTCTCTGTCTCTGTCTCTGTCTCTGTCTCTGTCTCTGTCTCTGTCTCTGTCTCTGTCTCTGTCTCTGTCTCTGTCTCTGTCTCTGTCTCTTTATCTGTCTCCGTCTCTGTGTCTCTGTCTCTGTGTCTCTGTCTCTGTCTCTGTCTCTGTCTCTGTCTCTGTCTCTGTCTCTGTCTCTGTCTCTGTCTCTGTCTCTGTCTCTGTCTCTGTCTCTGTCTCTGTCTCTGTCTCTGTCTCTGTCTCTGTCTCTGTCTCTGTCTCTGTCTCTTTATCTGTCTCCGTCTCTGTGTCTCTGTCTCTGTGTCTCTGTCTCTGTCTCTGTCTCTGTCTCTGTCTCTGTCTCTGTCTCTGTCTCTGTCTCTGTCTCTGTCTCTGTCTCTGTCTCTGTCTCTGTCTCTGTCTCTGTCTCTGCCTCTGTCTCTGTCTCTGTCTCTGTGTCTCTGTCTCTGTCTCTGTCTCTGTGTCTCTGTCTCTGTGTCTCTGTCTCTGTGTCTCTGTGTCTGTGTCTCTGTCTCTGTGTCTCTGTCTCTGTGTCTCTGTCTCTGTGTCTCTGTCCATGTGTCACTGTCTCTGTCTCTGTCTCTGTCTCCTCTCTGTCTCTGTGTCTCTGTCTCTGTGTCTCTGTCTCTGTGTCTCTGTGTCCCTGTTTCTCTGTCTCTGTCTCTGTCTCTGTCTCTTTATCTGTCTCCGTCTCTGTGTCTCTGTCTCTGTGTCTCTGTCTCTGTCTCTGTCTCTGTCGCCGTCTCTGTCTCTGTCTTTGCCACTGTCTCTGTCTCTGTCTCTGTCTCTGTCTCTGTCTCTGTCTCTGTCTCTGTCTCTGTCTCTGTCTCTGTCTCTTTATCTGTCTCTGTCTCTTTATCTGTCTCCGTCTCTGTGTCTCTGTCTCTGTGTCTCTGTCTCTGTCTCTGTCTCTGTCTCTGTCTCTGTTTCTGTCTCTGTCTCTGTCTCTGTCTCTGTCTCTGTCTCTGTCTCTGTCTCTGTCTCTGTCTCTGTCTCTGTCTCTGTCTCTGTCTCTGTCTCTGTCTCTGTCTCTGTCTCTGTCTCTGTCTCTGTCTCTGTGTCTCTGTGTCTCTGTCTCTGTCTCTGTGTCTCTGTCTCTGTATCTGTGTCCCTGCCTCTGTGCCTATGTCTCTATGTCTCTATCTCTGTGTCTCTGTATCTATGTCTCTGTCTCAGTGCCTCTGTCTCTGGGTCACTGTCTCTGTGACTCCGTCTCTGTGTCTCTGTCTATGTGTCTCTGTGTCTCTGTCTCTGTGTCTCTGTCTCTGTGTCTCTGTCTCTGTGTCTCTGTCTCTGTGTCTCTGTCTCTGTGTCTCTGTCTCTGTGTCTCTGTCTCTGTGTCTCCGTCTCTGTGTCTCTGTCTCTGTGTCTCTGTCGCTGTGTCTCTGTTTCTCTGTCTCTGTCTCTGTCTCTGTCTCTGTCTCTGTCTCTGTGTCCCTGCCTCTGTTCCTATGTCTCTATGTCGCTGTCCATGTGTCACTGTCTCTGTCTCTGTCTCTGTCTCTGCCTCTGTCTCCTCTCTGTCTCTGTGTCTCTGTGTCTCTGTCTCTGTGTCTCTGTGTCTCTGTGTCTCTGTTTCTCTGTCTCTGTCTCTGTCTCTGTCTCTGTCTCTGTCTCTGTCTCTGTCTCTGTCTCTGTCTCTGTCTCTGTCTCTGTCTCTGCCTCTGCCTCTGCCTCTGTCTCTGTCTCTGCCTCTGTCTCGGTCTGTGTCTCCGTCTCTGTGTCCCTGACTCTGTGCCTATGTCTCTATGTCTCTGTCCATGTGACACTGTCTCTATGTCTGTGTCTCGGGGTCTCTGTCTCTGTGTCTCTGACTCTGTGTCTCTGTCTCTGTGTCTCTGTCTCTGTATCTGTGTCCCTGCCTCTGTGCCTATGTCTCTATGTCTCTATCTCTGTGTCTCTGCCTCTGTCTCGGTGTGTCTTAATCTGTTTCTCTGTCTCTGTGTCTCTGTCTCTGTCTCTGTCTCTGTCTCTGTCTCTGTCTCTGTCTCTGTCTCTGTCTCTGTCTCTGTCTCTGTCTCTGTCTCTGTCTCTGTCTCTGTCTCTGTCTCTTTATCTGTCTCCGTCTCTGTGTCTCTGTCTCTGTGTCTCTGTCTCTGTCTCTGTCTCTGTCTCTGTCTCTGTCTCTGTCTCTGTCTCTGTCTCTGTCTCTGTCTCTGTCTCTGTCTCTGTCTCTGTCTCTGTCTCTTTATCTGTCTCCGTCTCTGTGTCTCTGTCTCTGTGTCTCTGTCTCTGTCTCTGTCTCTGTCTCTGTCTCTGTCTCTGTCTCTGTCTCTGTCTCTGTCTCTGTCTCTGTCTCTGTCTCTGTCTCTGTCTCTGTCTCTGTCTCTGTCTCTGTCTCTGTCTCTGTCTCTGTCTCTGTCTCTGTCTCTGTCTCTGTGTCTCTGTGTCTCTGTCTCTGTCTCTGTGTCTCTGTCTCTGTATCTGTGTCCCTGCCTCTGTGCCTATGTCTCTATGTCTCTATCTCTGTGTCTCTGTATCTATGTCTCTGTCTCAGTGCCTCTGTCTCTGGGTCACTGTCTCTGTGACTCCGTCTCTGTGTCTCTGTCTATGTGTCTCTGTGTCTCTGTCTCTGTGTCTCTGTCTCTGTGTCTCTGTCTCTGTGTCTCTGTCTCTGTGTCTCTGTCTCTGTGTCTCTGTCTCTGTGTCTCGGTCTCTGTGTCTCTGTCTCTGTGTCTCTGTGTCTCTGTCTCTGTGTCTCTGTCTCTGTGTCTCTGTCTCTGTGTCTCTGTCTCTGTGTCTCTGTCTCTGTGTCTCTGTCTCTGTGTCTCTGTCTCTGTGTCTCTGTCGCTGTGTCTCTGTTTCTCTGTCTCTGTCTCTGTCTCTGTCTCTGTCTCTGTCTCTGTCTCTGTGTCCCTGCCTCTGTTCCTATGTCTCTATGTCGCTGTCCATGTGTCACTGTCTCTGTCTCTGTCTCTGTCTCTGCCTCTGTCTCCTCTCTGTCTCTGTGTCTCTGTGTCTCTGTCTCTGTGTCTCTGTGTCTCTGTGTCTCTGTTTCTCTGTCTCTGTCTCTGTCTCTGTCTCTGTCTCTGTCTCTGTCTCTGTCTCTGTCTCTGTCTCTGTCTCTGTCTCTGTCTCTGTCTCTGCCTCTGCCTCTGCCTCTGTCTCTGTCTCTGCCTCTGTCTCGGTCTGTGTCTCCGTCTCTGTGTCCCTGACTCTGTGCCTATGTCTCTATGTCTCTGTCCATGTGACACTGTCTCTATGTCTGTGTCTCGGGGTCTCTGTCTCTGTGTCTCTGACTCTGTGTCTCTGTCTCTGTGTCTCTGTCTCTGTATCTGTGTCCCTGCCTCTGTGCCTATGTCTCTATGTCTCTATCTCTGTGTCTCTGCCTCTGTCTCGGTGTGTCTTAATCTGTTTCTCTGTATCTGTGTCTCTGTCTCTGTGTCACTGTCTCTGTGTCTCTGTCTCTGTGTCTCTGTCTCTGTGTCTCTGTGTCTCTGTCTCTGTATCTGTGTCCCTGCCTCTGTGCCTATGTCTCTATGTCTCTATCTCTGTGTCTCTGTCTCCCTGTCCTGTCTTTCTGCCTCTGTCTCTGTCGCCGTCTCTGTCTCTGTCTTTGCCACTGTCTCTGTCTCTGTCTCTGTCTCTGTATCTGTCTGCGTCTCTGTCTCTGTCTCTGCCTCTGCCTCTGTCTCTGTCTCCGTCACTGTCTCTGTCTCTGTCACTGTCTCTGTCTCTGTCTCTGTCTCTGTCTCTGTCTCTGTCTCCTCTCTGTCTCTGTGTCTCTGTCTCTGTGTCTCTGTGTCTCTGTTTCTCCGTCTCTGTCTCTGTCTCTGTCTCTGTCTCTGTCTCTGTCTCTGTCTCTGTGTCCCTGCCTCTGTTCCTATGTCTCTATGTCGCTGTCCATGTGTCACTGTCTCTGTCTCTGTCTCTGTCTCTGTCTCTGTCTCTGTCTCTGTCTCCTCTCTGTCTCTGTGTCTCTGTCTCTGTGTCTCTGTGTCTCTGTTTCTCTGTCTCTGTCTCTGTCTCTGTCTCTGTCTCTGTCTCTGTCTCTGTCTCTGTCTCTATCTCTGTCTCTGTCTCTGTCTCTGTCTCTGTCTCTGTCTCTGTCTCTGTCTCTGTCTCTGTCTCTGTCTCTGCCTCTGTCTCGGTCTGTGTCTCCGTCTCTGTGTCCCTGACTCTGTGCCTATGTCTCTATGTCTCTGTCCATGTGACACTGTCTCTATGTCTGTGTCTCGGGGTCTCTGTCTCTGTGTCTCTGCCTCTGTCTCGGTGTGTCTTAATCTGTTTCTCTGTCTCTGTGTCTCCGTCTCTGTGTCTCTGTCTCTGCGTCTCTGTCTCTGTGTCTCTGTGTCTCTGTGCCTATGACGCTCTGTCTCTGCCTCTGTGTCTCTGTCTCCCTGTCCTGTCTTTCTGCCTCTGTCTCTGTCGCCGTCTCTGTCTCTGTCTTTGCCACTGTCTCTGTCTCTGTCTCTGTCTCTGTATCTGTCTGCGTCTCTGTCTCTGTCTCTGTCTCTGCCTCTGTCTCTGCCTCTGTCTCGGTCTGTGTCTCCGTCTCTGTGTCCCTGACTCTGTGCCTATGTCTCTATGTCTCTGTCCATGTGACACTGTCTCTATGTCTGTGTCTCGGGGTCTCTGTCTCTGTGTCTCTGCCTCTGTCTCGGTGTGTCTTAATCTGTTTCTCTGTCTCTGTGTCTCTGTCTCTGTGTCTCCGTCTCTGTGTCTCTGTCTCTGCGTCTCTGTCTCTGTGTCTCTGTGTCTCTGTGCCTATGACGCTCTGTCTCTGCCTCTGTGTCTCTGTCTCCCTGTCCTGTCTTTCTGCCTCTGTCTCTGTCGCCGTCTCTGTCTCTGTCTTTGCCACTGTCTCTGTCTCTGTATCTGTCTGCGTCTCTGTCTCTGTCTCTGTCTCTGCCTCTGTCTCTGTCTCCGTCACTGTCTCTGTCTCCGTCTCTGTGTCTCTGTCTCTGTGTCTCTGTCTCTGTCTCTGTCTCTGTCTCTGTCTCTGTCTCTGTCTCTGTCTCTGTCTCTGTCTCTGTCTCTGTCTCTGTCTCTGTCTCTGTCTCTGTCTCTGCCTCTGTCTCTGTCTCTGTGTCTCTGTCTCTGTCTCTGTCTCTGTCTCTGTGTCTCTGTCTCTGTGTCTCTGTCTCTGCGTCTCTGTCTCTGTGTCTCTGTGTCTGTGTCTCTGTCTCTGTGTCTCTGTCTCTGTGTCTCTGTCTCTGTGTCTCTGTCCATGTGTCACTGTCTCTGTCTCTGTCTCTGTCTCCTCTCTGTCTCTGTGTCTCTGTCTCTGTGTCTCTGTCTCTGTGTCTCTGTCTCTGTGTCTCTGTCTCTGTGTCTCTGTCTCTGTGTCTCTGTCTCTGTGTCTCTGTGTCCCTGTTTCTCTGTCTCTGTCTCTGTCTCTGTCTCTTTATCTGTCTCCGTCTCTGTGTCTCTGTCTCTGTGTCTCTGTCTCTGTCTCTGTCTCTGTCGCCGTCTCTGTCTCTGTCTTTGCCACTGTCTCTGTCTCTGTCTCTGTCTCTGTATCTGTCTGCGTCTCTGTCTCTGTCTCTGTCTCTGCCTCTGTCTCTGTCTCCGTCACTGTCTCTGTCTCTGTCTCTGTCTCTGTCTCTGTCTCTGTCTCTGTCTCTGTCTCTGTCTCTGTCTCTGTCTCTGTCTCTGTCACTGTCTCTGTCTCTGTCTCTGTCTCTGTCTCTGTCTCTGTCTCTGTCTCTGTCTCTGTCTCTGTCTCTGTCTCTGTCTCTGTCTCTTTATCTGTCTCCGTCTCTGTGTCTCTGTCTCTGTGTCTCTGTCTCTGTCTCTGTCTCTGTCTCTGTCTCTGTCTCTGTCTCTGTCTCTGTCTCTGCCTCTGTCTCTGTCTCTGTGTCTCTGTCTCTGTCTCTGTCTCTGTGTCTCTGTCTCTGTGTCTCTGTCTCTGTGTCTCTGTCTCTGTGTCTCTGTCTCTGTGTCTCTGTCCATGTGTCACTGTCTCTGTCTCTGTCTCTGTCTCCTCTCTGTCTCTGTGTCTCTGTCTCTGTGTCTCTGTCTCTGTGTCTCTGTCTCTGTGTCTCTGTGTCCCTGTTTCTCTGTCTCTGTCTCTGTCTCTGTCTCTTTATCTATCTCCGTCTCTGTGTCTCTGTCTCTGTGTCTCTGTCTCTGTCTCTGTCTCTGTCTCTGTCTCTGTCTCTGTCTCTGTCTCTGTCTCTGTCTCTGTCTCTGTCTCTGTCTCTGTCTCTGTCTCTGTCTCTGTCTCTGTCTCTGTCTCTGTCTCTGTCTCTGTCTCTGTCTCTGTCTCTGTCTCTGTCTCTGTCTCTGTCTCTGTCTCTGTCTCTGTCTCTGTCTCTGTCTCTGTGTCTCTGTGTCTCTGTCTCTGTGTCTCTGTCTCTGTATCTGTGTCCCTGCCTCTGTGCCTATGTCTCTATGTCTCTATCTCTGTGTCTCTGTCTCTATGTCTCTGTCCCTGTGTCTCTGTCTCTGTTTCTCTCTCTCTGTGTCTCTGTGTCTCTGTATCTGTGTCCCTGCCTCTGTGCCTATGTCTCTATGTCTCTATCTCTGTGTCTCTGCCTCTGTCTCGGTGTGTCTTAATCTGTTTCTCTGTCTCTGTGTCTCTGTCTCTGTGTCTCCGTCTCTGTGTCTCTGTCTCTGTGTCTCTGTCTCTGTGTCTCTGTGTCTCTGTGCCTATGACGCTCTGTCTCTGCCTCTGTGTCTCTGTCTCCCTGTCCTGTCTTTCTGCCTCTGTCTCTGTCGCCGTCTCTGTCTCTGTCTTTGCCACTGTCTCTGTCTCTGTCTCTGTCTCTGTCTCTGTATCTGTCTGCGTCTCTGTCTCTGTCTCTGTCTCTGCCTCTGTCTCTGTCTCCGTCACTGTCCCTGTCTCTGTCTCTGTCTCTGTCTCTGTCTCTGTCTCTGTCTCTGTCTCTGTCTCTCTCTCTGTCTCTGCCTCTGTCTCTGTCTCTGTCACTGTCTCTGTCTCTGTCTCTGTCTCTGTCTCTGTCTCTGTCTCTGTCTCTGTCTCTGTCTCTGTCTCTGTCTCTTTATCTGTCTCCGTCTCTGTGTCTCTGTCTCTGTGTCTCTGTCTCTGTTTCTGTCTCTGTCTCTGTCTCTGTCTCTGTCTCTGTCTCTGTCTCTGTGTCTCGGTCTATGTGCCTATGACGCTCTGACTCTGCCTCTGTGTCTCTGTCTCCCTGTCCTGTCTTTCTGCCTCTGTCTCTGTCTCTGCCTCTGTCTCTGTCTCTGTGTCTCTGTCTCTGTCTCTGTGTCTCCGTCTCTGTGTCTCTGTCTCTGTATCTCTGTCTCTGTGCCTCTGTCTCTGTTTCTCTCTCTCTGTGTCTCTGTGTCTCTGTATCTGTGTCCCTGCCTCTGTGCCTATGTCTCTATGTCTCTATCTCTGTGTCTCTGCCTCTGTCTCGGTGTGTCTTAATCTGTTTCTCTGTCTCTGTGTCTCCGTCTCTGTGTCTCTGTCTCTGTGTCTCTGTCTCTGTGTCTCTGTGTCTCTGTGCCTATGACGCTCTGTCTCTGCCTCTGTGTCTCTGTCTCCCTGTCCTGTCTTTCTGCCTCTGTCTCTGTCGCCGTCTCTGTCTCTGTCTTTGCCACTGTCTCTGTCTCTGTCTCTGTCTCTGTCTCTGTATCTGTCTGCGTCTCTGTCTCTGTCTCTGTCTCTGCCTCTGTCTCTGTCTCCGTCACTGTCTCTGTCTCTGTCTCTGTCACTGTCTCTGTCTCTGTCTCTGTCTCTGTCTCTGTCTCCTCTCTGACTCTGTGTCTCTGTCTCTGTGTCTCTGTGTCTCTGTTTCTCTGTCTCTGTCTCTGTCTCTGTCTCTGTCTCTGTCTCTGTCTCTGTGTCCCTGCCTCTGTTCCTATGTCTCTATGTCGCTGTCCATGTGTCACTGTCTCTGTCTCTGTCTCTGTCTCTGTCTCTGTCTCTGTCTCTGTCTCTGTCTCTGTCTCCTCTCTGTCTCTGTGTCTCTGTCTCTGTGTCTCTGTGTCTCTGTTTCTCTGTCTCTGTCTCAGTCTCTGTCTCTGTCTCTGTCTCTGTCTCTGTCTCTGTCTCTGTCTCTGTCTCTGCCTCTGTCTCGGTCTGTGTCTCCGTCTCTGTGTCCCTGACTCTGTGCCTATGTCTCTATGTCTCTGTCCATGTGACACTGTCTCTATGTCTGTGTCTCGGGGTCTCTGTCTCTGTGTCTCTGCCTCTGTCTCGGTGTGTCTTAATCTGTTTCTCTGTCTCTGTGTCTCTGTCTCTGTGTCTCCGTCTCTGTGTCTCTGTCTCTGTCTCTGTATCTGTCTCTGTCTCTGTGTCCCTGCCTCTGTTCCTATGTCTCTATGTCGCTGTCCATGTGTCACTGTCTCTGTCTCTGTCTCAGTCTCTGTCTCTGTCTCTGTCTCCTCTCTGTCTCTGTGTCTCTGTCTCTGTGTCTCTGTGTCTCTGTGTCTCTGTCTCTGTCTCTGTCTCTGTCTCTGTCTCTGTCTCTGTCTCTGTCTCTGTCTCTGTCTCTGTCTCTGTCTCTGTCTCTGTCTCTGTCTCTGTCTCTGCCTCTGTCTCGGTCTGTGTCTCCGTCTCTGTGTCCCTGACTCTGTGCCTATGTCTCTATGTCTCTGCCAATGTGACACTGTCTCTATGTCTGTGTCTCGGGGTCTCTGTCTCTGTGTCTCTGCCTCTGTCTCGGTGTGTCTTAATCTGTTTCTCTGTCTCTGTGTCTCTGTCTCTGTGTCTCTGTGTCTCTGTGCCTATGACGCTCTGTCTCTGCCTCTGTGTCTCTGTCTCCCTGTCCTGTCTTTCTGCCTCTGTCTCCGTCACTGTCTCTGTCTCTGTCTCTGCCTCAGTCTCTGTCTCTGTCTCTGTCTCTGTCTCTGTCTCTGTCTCTGTCTCTGTCTCTGTCTCTGTCTCTGTCTCTGTCTCTGTGTCTGTCTCTGTCTCTGTCTCTGTCTCTGTCTCTGTCACTGTGTCCCTGCATCTGTTCCTATGTCTCTATGTCGCTGTCCATGTGTCACTGTCTCTGTCTCTGTCTCTGTCTCTGTCTCTGTCTCTGTCTCTGTCTCTGTCTCTGTCTCTGTCTCCTCTCTGTCTCTGTCTCTGTCTCTGTGTCTCTGCGTCTCTGTCTCTGTGTCTCTGTCTCTGTATCTGTGTCCCTGCCTCTGTGCCTATGTCTCTATGTCTCTATCTCTGTGTCTCTGCCTCTGTCTCGGTGTGTCTTAATCTGTTTCTCTGTCTCTGTGTCTCTGTCTCTGTGTCTCCGTCTCTGTGTCTCTGTCTCTGTCTCTGTCTCTGTCTCTGTCTCTGTCTCCTCTCTGTCTCTGTCTCTGTCTCTGTGTCTCTGTGTCTCTGTCTCTGTGTCTCTGTCTCTGTGTCTCTGTCTCTGTGTCTCTGTCTCTGTTTGTCTCTCTCTGTGTCTCTGTGTCTCTGTATCTGTGTCCCTGCCTCTGTGCCTATGTCTCTATGTCTCTAGCTCTGTGTCTCTGCCTCTGTCTCGGTGTGTCTTAATCTGTTTCTCTGTCTCTGTGTCTCTGTCTCTGTGTCTCCGTCTCTGTGTCTCTGTCTCTGTGTCTCTGTCTCTGTGTCTCTGTGTCTCTGTGCCTATGACGCTCTGTCTCTGCCTCTGTGTCTCTGTCTCCCTGTCCTGTCTTTCTGCCTCTGTCTCTGTCGCCGTCTCTGTCTCTGTCTTTGCCACTGTCTCTGTCTCTGTCTCTGTCTCTGTCTCTGTATCTGTCTGCGTCTCTGTCTCTGTCTCTGTCTCTGCCTCTGTCTCTGTCTCCGTCACTGTCCCTGTCTCTGTCTCTGTCTCTGTCTCTGTCTCTGTCTCTGTCTCTGTCTCTGTCTCTCTCTCTGTCTCTGCCTCTGTCTCTGTCTCTGTCACTGTCTCTGTCTCTGTCTCTGTCTCTGTCTCTGTCTCTGTCTCTGTCTCTGTCTCTGTCTCTGTCTCTGTCTCTTTATCTGTCTCCGTCTCTGTGTCTCTGTCTCTGTGTCTCTGTCTCTGTTTCTGTCTCTGTCTCTGTCTCTGTCTCTGTCTCTGTCTCTGTCTCTGTGTCTCGGTCTATGTGCCTATGACGCTCTGACTCTGCCTCTGTGTCTCTGTCTCCCTGTCCTGTCTTTCTGCCTCTGTCTCTGTCTCTGTCTCTGTCTACATCTCTGTCTCTGCTTCTGCCTCTGTCTCTGTCTCTGCCTCTGTCTCTGTCTCTGTGTCTCTGTCTCTGTCTCTGTGTCTCCGTCTCTGTGTCTCTGTCTCTGTATCTCTGTCTCTGTGCCTCTGTCTCTGTTTCTCTCTCTCTGTGTCTCTGTGTCTCTGTATCTGTGTCCCTGCCTCTGTGCCTATGTCTCTATGTCTCTATCTCTGTGTCTCTGCCTCTGTCTCGGTGTGTCTTAATCTGTTTCTCTGTCTCTGTGTCTCCGTCTCTGTGTCTCTGTCTCTGTGTCTCTGTCTCTGTGTCTCTGTGTCTCTGTGCCTATGACGCTCTGTCTCTGCCTCTGTGTCTCTGTCTCCCTGTCCTGTCTTTCTGCCTCTGTCTCTGTCGCCGTCTCTGTCTCTGTCTTTGCCACTGTCTCTGTCTCTGTCTCTGTCTCTGTCTCTGTATCTGTCTGCGTCTCTGTCTCTGTCTCTGTCTCTGCCTCTGTCTCTGTCTCCGTCACTGTCTCTGTCTCTGTCTCTGTCACTGTCTCTGTCTCTGTCTCTGTCTCTGTCTCTGTCTCCTCTCTGACTCTGTGTCTCTGTCTCTGTGTCTCTGTGTCTCTGTTTCTCTGTCTCTGTCTCTGTCTCTGTCTCTGTCTCTGTCTCTGTGTCCCTGCCTCTGTTCCTATGTCTCTATGTCGCTGTCCATGTGTCACTGTCTCTGTCTCTGTCTCTGTCTCTGTCTCTGTCTCTGTCTCTGTCTCTGTCTCTGTCTCCTCTCTGTCTCTGTGTCTCTGTCTCTGTGTCTCTGTGTCTCTGTTTCTCTGTCTCTGTCTCAGTCTCTGTCTCTGTCTCTGTCTCTGTCTCTGTCTCTGTCTCTGTCTCTGTCTCTGCCTCTGTCTCGGTCTGTGTCTCCGTCTCTGTGTCCCTGACTCTGTGCCTATGTCTCTATGTCTCTGTCCATGTGACACTGTCTCTATGTCTGTGTCTCGGGGTCTCTGTCTCTGTGTCTCTGCCTCTGTCTCGGTGTGTCTTAATCTGTTTCTCTGTCTCTGTGTCTCTGTCTCTGTGTCTCCGTCTCTGTGTCTCTGTCTCTGTCTCTGTATCTGTCTCTGTCTCTGTGTCCCTGCCTCTGTTCCTATGTCTCTATGTCGCTGTCCATGTGTCACTGTCTCTGTCTCTGTCTCAGTCTCTGTCTCTGTCTCTGTCTCCTCTCTGTCTCTGTGTCTCTGTCTCTGTGTCTCTGTGTCTCTGTGTCTCTGTCTCTGTCTCTGTCTCTGTCTCTGTCTCTGTCTCTGTCTCTGTCTCTGTCTCTGTCTCTGTCTCTGTCTCTGTCTCTGTCTCTGTCTCTGTCTCTGTCTCTGTCTCTGTCTCTGTCTCTGTCTCTTTATCTGTCTCCGTCTCTGTGTCTCTGTCTCTGTGTCTCTGTCTCTGTCTCTGTCTCTGTCTCTGTCTCTGTCTCTGTCTCTGTCTCTGTCTCTGTCTCTGTCTCTGTCTCTGTCTCTGTCTCTGTCTCTGTCTCTGTCTCTGCCTCTGTCTCTGTCTCTGTCTCTGTGTCTCTGTCTCTGTCTCTGTCTCTGTGTCTCTGTCTCTGTGTCTCTGTCTCTGTGTCTCTGTGTCTGTGTCTCTGTCTCTGTGTCTCTGTCTCTGTGTCTCTGTCTCTGTGTCTCTGTCCATGTGTCACTGTCTCTGTCTCTGTCTCTGTCTCCTCTCTGTCTCTGTGTCTCTGTCTCTGTGTCTCTGTCTCTGTGTCTCTGTGTCCCTGTTTCTCTGTCTCTGTCTCTGTCTCTGTCTCTTTATCTGTCTCCGTCTCTGTGTCTCTGTCTCTGTGTCTCTGTCTCTGTCTCTGTCTCTGTCGCCGTCTCTGTCTCTGTCTTTGCCACTGTCTCTGTCTCTGTCTCTGTCTCTGTCTCTGTCTCTGTCTCTGTCTCTGTCTCTGTCTCTGTCTCTGTCTCTGTCTCTTTATCTGTCTCTGTCTCTTTATCTGTCTCCGTCTCTGTGTCTCTGTCTCTGTGTCTCTGTCTCTGTCTCTGTCTCTGTCTCTGTCTCTGTTTCTGTCTCTGTCTCTGTCTCTGTCTCTGTCTCTGTCTCTGTCTCTGTCTCTGTCTCTGTCTCTGTCTCTGTCTCTGTCTCTGTCTCTGTCTCTGTCTCTGTCTCTGTCTCTGTCTCTGTCTCTGTGTCTCTGTGTCTCTGTCTCTGTCTCTGTGTCTCTGTCTCTGTATCTGTGTCCCTGCCTCTGTGCCTATGTCTCTATGTCTCTATCTCTGTGTCTCTGTATCTATGTCTCTGTCTCAGTGCCTCTGTCTCTGGGTCACTGTCTCTGTGACTCCGTCTCTGTGTCTCTGTCTATGTGTCTCTGTGTCTCTGTCTCTGTGTCTCTGTCTCTGTGTCTCTGTCTCTGTGTCTCTGTCTCTGTGTCTCTGTCTCTGTGTCTCTGTCTCTGTGTCTCTGTCTCTGTGTCTCCGTCTCTGTGTCTCTGTCTCTGTGTCTCTGTCGCTGTGTCTCTGTTTCTCTGTCTCTGTCTCTGTCTCTGTCTCTGTCTCTGTCTCTGTGTCCCTGCCTCTGTTCCTATGTCTCTATGTCGCTGTCCATGTGTCACTGTCTCTGTCTCTGTCTCTGTCTCTGCCTCTGTCTCCTCTCTGTCTCTGTGTCTCTGTGTCTCTGTCTCTGTGTCTCTGTGTCTCTGTGTCTCTGTTTCTCTGTCTCTGTCTCTGTCTCTGTCTCTGTCTCTGTCTCTGTCTCTGTCTCTGTCTCTGTCTCTGTCTCTGTCTCTGTCTCTGCCTCTGCCTCTGCCTCTGTCTCTGTCTCTGCCTCTGTCTCGGTCTGTGTCTCCGTCTCTGTGTCCCTGACTCTGTGCCTATGTCTCTATGTCTCTGTCCATGTGACACTGTCTCTATGTCTGTGTCTCGGGGTCTCTGTCTCTGTGTCTCTGACTCTGTGTCTCTGTCTCTGTGTCTCTGTCTCTGTATCTGTGTCCCTGCCTCTGTGCCTATGTCTCTATGTCTCTATCTCTGTGTCTCTGCCTCTGTCTCGGTGTGTCTTAATCTGTTTCTCTGTCTCTGTGTCTCTGTCTCTGTCTCTGTCTCTGTCTCTGTCTCTGTCTCTGTCTCTGTCTCTGTCTCTGTCTCTGTCTCTGTCTCTGTCTCTGTCTCTGTCTCTGTCTCTGTCTCTTTATCTGTCTCCGTCTCTGTGTCTCTGTCTCTGTGTCTCTGTCTCTGTCTCTGTCTCTGTCTCTGTCTCTGTCTCTGTCTCTGTCTCTGTCTCTGTCTCTGTCTCTGTCTCTGTCTCTGTCTCTGTCTCTGTCTCTTTATCTGTCTCCGTCTCTGTGTCTCTGTCTCTGTGTCTCTGTCTCTGTCTCTGTCTCTGTCTCTGTCTCTGTCTCTGTCTCTGTCTCTGTCTCTGTCTCTGTCTCTGTCTCTGTCTCTGTCTCTGTCTCTGTCTCTGTCTCTGTCTCTGTCTCTGTCTCTGTCTCTGTCTCTGTCTCTGTCTCTGTCTCTGTGTCTCTGTGTCTCTGTCTCTGTCTCTGTGTCTCTGTCTCTGTATCTGTGTCCCTGCCTCTGTGCCTATGTCTCTATGTCTCTATCTCTGTGTCTCTGTATCTATGTCTCTGTCTCAGTGCCTCTGTCTCTGGGTCACTGTCTCTGTGACTCCGTCTCTGTGTCTCTGTCTATGTGTCTCTGTGTCTCTGTCTCTGTGTCTCTGTCTCTGTGTCTCTGTCTCTGTGTCTCTGTCTCTGTGTCTCTGTCTCTGTGTCTCTGTCTCTGTGTCTCGGTCTCTGTGTCTCTGTCTCTGTGTCTCTGTGTCTCTGTCTCTGTGTCTCTGTCTCTGTGTCTCTGTCTCTGTGTCTCTGTCTCTGTGTCTCTGTCTCTGTGTCTCTGTCTCTGTGTCTCTGTCTCTGTGTCTCTGTCGCTGTGTCTCTGTTTCTCTGTCTCTGTCTCTGTCTCTGTCTCTGTCTCTGTCTCTGTCTCTGTGTCCCTGCCTCTGTTCCTATGTCTCTATGTCGCTGTCCATGTGTCACTGTCTCTGTCTCTGTCTCTGTCTCTGCCTCTGTCTCCTCTCTGTCTCTGTGTCTCTGTGTCTCTGTCTCTGTGTCTCTGTGTCTCTGTGTCTCTGTTTCTCTGTCTCTGTCTCTGTCTCTGTCTCTGTCTCTGTCTCTGTCTCTGTCTCTGTCTCTGTCTCTGTCTCTGTCTCTGTCTCTGTCTCTGTCTCTGCCTCTGCCTCTGCCTCTGTCTCTGTCTCTGCCTCTGTCTCGGTCTGTGTCTCCGTCTCTGTGTCCCTGACTCTGTGCCTATGTCTCTATGTCTCTGTCCATGTGACACTGTCTCTATGTCTGTGTCTCGGGGTCTCTGTCTCTGTGTCTCTGACTCTGTGTCTCTGTCTCTGTGTCTCTGTCTCTGTATCTGTGTCCCTGCCTCTGTGCCTATGTCTCTATGTCTCTATCTCTGTGTCTCTGCCTCTGTCTCGGTGTGTCTTAATCTGTTTCTCTGTATCTGTGTCTCTGTCTCTGTGTCACTGTCTCTGTGTCTCTGTCTCTGTGTCTCTGTCTCTGTGTCTCTGTGTCTCTGTCTCTGTATCTGTGTCCCTGCCTCTGTGCCTATGTCTCTATGTCTCTATCTCTGTGTCTCTGTCTCCCTGTCCTGTCTTTCTGCCTCTGTCTCTGTCGCCGTCTCTGTCTCTGTCTTTGCCACTGTCTCTGTCTCTGTCTCTGTCTCTGTATCTGTCTGCGTCTCTGTCTCTGTCTCTGCCTCTGCCTCTGTCTCTGTCTCCGTCACTGTCTCTGTCTCTGTCACTGTCTCTGTCTCTGTCTCTGTCTCTGTCTCTGTCTCTGTCTCCTCTCTGTCTCTGTGTCTCTGTCTCTGTGTCTCTGTGTCTCTGTTTCTCCGTCTCTGTCTCTGTCTCTGTCTCTGTCTCTGTCTCTGTCTCTGTCTCTGTGTCCCTGCCTCTGTTCCTATGTCTCTATGTCGCTGTCCATGTGTCACTGTCTCTGTCTCTGTCTCTGTCTCTGTCTCTGTCTCTGTCTCTGTCTCCTCTCTGTCTCTGTGTCTCTGTCTCTGTGTCTCTGTGTCTCTGTTTCTCTGTCTCTGTCTCTGTCTCTGTCTCTGTCTCTGTCTCTGTCTCTGTCTCTGTCTCTATCTCTGTCTCTGTCTCTGTCTCTGTCTCTGTCTCTGTCTCTGTCTCTGTCTCTGTCTCTGTCTCTGTCTCTGCCTCTGTCTCGGTCTGTGTCTCCGTCTCTGTGTCCCTGACTCTGTGCCTATGTCTCTATGTCTCTGTCCATGTGACACTGTCTCTATGTCTGTGTCTCGGGGTCTCTGTCTCTGTGTCTCTGCCTCTGTCTCGGTGTGTCTTAATCTGTTTCTCTGTCTCTGTGTCTCCGTCTCTGTGTCTCTGTCTCTGCGTCTCTGTCTCTGTGTCTCTGTGTCTCTGTGCCTATGACGCTCTGTCTCTGCCTCTGTGTCTCTGTCTCCCTGTCCTGTCTTTCTGCCTCTGTCTCTGTCGCCGTCTCTGTCTCTGTCTTTGCCACTGTCTCTGTCTCTGTCTCTGTCTCTGTATCTGTCTGCGTCTCTGTCTCTGTCTCTGTCTCTGCCTCTGTCTCTGCCTCTGTCTCGGTCTGTGTCTCCGTCTCTGTGTCCCTGACTCTGTGCCTATGTCTCTATGTCTCTGTCCATGTGACACTGTCTCTATGTCTGTGTCTCGGGGTCTCTGTCTCTGTGTCTCTGCCTCTGTCTCGGTGTGTCTTAATCTGTTTCTCTGTCTCTGTGTCTCTGTCTCTGTGTCTCCGTCTCTGTGTCTCTGTCTCTGCGTCTCTGTCTCTGTGTCTCTGTGTCTCTGTGCCTATGACGCTCTGTCTCTGCCTCTGTGTCTCTGTCTCCCTGTCCTGTCTTTCTGCCTCTGTCTCTGTCGCCGTCTCTGTCTCTGTCTTTGCCACTGTCTCTGTCTCTGTATCTGTCTGCGTCTCTGTCTCTGTCTCTGTCTCTGCCTCTGTCTCTGTCTCCGTCACTGTCTCTGTCTCCGTCTCTGTGTCTCTGTCTCTGTGTCTCTGTCTCTGTCTCTGTCTCTGTCTCTGTCTCTGTCTCTGTCTCTGTCTCTGTCTCTGTCTCTGTCTCTGTCTCTGTCTCTGTCTCTGTCTCTGTCTCTGCCTCTGTCTCTGTCTCTGTGTCTCTGTCTCTGTCTCTGTCTCTGTCTCTGTGTCTCTGTCTCTGTGTCTCTGTCTCTGCGTCTCTGTCTCTGTGTCTCTGTGTCTGTGTCTCTGTCTCTGTGTCTCTGTCTCTGTGTCTCTGTCTCTGTGTCTCTGTCCATGTGTCACTGTCTCTGTCTCTGTCTCTGTCTCCTCTCTGTCTCTGTGTCTCTGTCTCTGTGTCTCTGTCTCTGTGTCTCTGTCTCTGTGTCTCTGTCTCTGTGTCTCTGTCTCTGTGTCTCTGTCTCTGTGTCTCTGTGTCCCTGTTTCTCTGTCTCTGTCTCTGTCTCTGTCTCTTTATCTGTCTCCGTCTCTGTGTCTCTGTCTCTGTGTCTCTGTCTCTGTCTCTGTCTCTGTCGCCGTCTCTGTCTCTGTCTTTGCCACTGTCTCTGTCTCTGTCTCTGTCTCTGTATCTGTCTGCGTCTCTGTCTCTGTCTCTGTCTCTGCCTCTGTCTCTGTCTCCGTCACTGTCTCTGTCTCTGTCTCTGTCTCTGTCTCTGTCTCTGTCTCTGTCTCTGTCTCTGTCTCTGTCTCTGTCTCTGTCTCTGTCACTGTCTCTGTCTCTGTCTCTGTCTCTGTCTCTGTCTCTGTCTCTGTCTCTGTCTCTGTCTCTGTCTCTGTCTCTGTCTCTGTCTCTTTATCTGTCTCCGTCTCTGTGTCTCTGTCTCTGTGTCTCTGTCTCTGTCTCTGTCTCTGTCTCTGTCTCTGTCTCTGTCTCTGTCTCTGTCTCTGCCTCTGTCTCTGTCTCTGTGTCTCTGTCTCTGTCTCTGTCTCTGTGTCTCTGTCTCTGTGTCTCTGTCTCTGTGTCTCTGTCTCTGTGTCTCTGTCTCTGTGTCTCTGTCCATGTGTCACTGTCTCTGTCTCTGTCTCTGTCTCCTCTCTGTCTCTGTGTCTCTGTCTCTGTGTCTCTGTCTCTGTGTCTCTGTCTCTGTGTCTCTGTGTCCCTGTTTCTCTGTCTCTGTCTCTGTCTCTGTCTCTTTATCTATCTCCGTCTCTGTGTCTCTGTCTCTGTGTCTCTGTCTCTGTCTCTGTCTCTGTCTCTGTCTCTGTCTCTGTCTCTGTCTCTGTCTCTGTCTCTGTCTCTGTCTCTGTCTCTGTCTCTGTCTCTGTCTCTGTCTCTGTCTCTGTCTCTGTCTCTGTCTCTGTCTCTGTCTCTGTCTCTGTCTCTGTCTCTGTCTCTGTCTCTGTCTCTGTCTCTGTCTCTGTCTCTGTCTCTGTGTCTCTGTGTCTCTGTCTCTGTGTCTCTGTCTCTGTATCTGTGTCCCTGCCTCTGTGCCTATGTCTCTATGTCTCTATCTCTGTGTCTCTGTCTCTATGTCTCTGTCCCTGTGTCTCTGTCTCTGTTTCTCTCTCTCTGTGTCTCTGTGTCTCTGTATCTGTGTCCCTGCCTCTGTGCCTATGTCTCTATGTCTCTATCTCTGTGTCTCTGCCTCTGTCTCGGTGTGTCTTAATCTGTTTCTCTGTCTCTGTGTCTCTGTCTCTGTGTCTCCGTCTCTGTGTCTCTGTCTCTGTGTCTCTGTCTCTGTGTCTCTGTGTCTCTGTGCCTATGACGCTCTGTCTCTGCCTCTGTGTCTCTGTCTCCCTGTCCTGTCTTTCTGCCTCTGTCTCTGTCGCCGTCTCTGTCTCTGTCTTTGCCACTGTCTCTGTCTCTGTCTCTGTCTCTGTCTCTGTATCTGTCTGCGTCTCTGTCTCTGTCTCTGTCTCTGCCTCTGTCTCTGTCTCCGTCACTGTCCCTGTCTCTGTCTCTGTCTCTGTCTCTGTCTCTGTCTCTGTCTCTGTCTCTGTCTCTCTCTCTGTCTCTGCCTCTGTCTCTGTCTCTGTCACTGTCTCTGTCTCTGTCTCTGTCTCTGTCTCTGTCTCTGTCTCTGTCTCTGTCTCTGTCTCTGTCTCTGTCTCTTTATCTGTCTCCGTCTCTGTGTCTCTGTCTCTGTGTCTCTGTCTCTGTTTCTGTCTCTGTCTCTGTCTCTGTCTCTGTCTCTGTCTCTGTCTCTGTGTCTCGGTCTATGTGCCTATGACGCTCTGACTCTGCCTCTGTGTCTCTGTCTCCCTGTCCTGTCTTTCTGCCTCTGTCTCTGTCTCTGCCTCTGTCTCTGTCTCTGTGTCTCTGTCTCTGTCTCTGTGTCTCCGTCTCTGTGTCTCTGTCTCTGTATCTCTGTCTCTGTGCCTCTGTCTCTGTTTCTCTCTCTCTGTGTCTCTGTGTCTCTGTATCTGTGTCCCTGCCTCTGTGCCTATGTCTCTATGTCTCTATCTCTGTGTCTCTGCCTCTGTCTCGGTGTGTCTTAATCTGTTTCTCTGTCTCTGTGTCTCCGTCTCTGTGTCTCTGTCTCTGTGTCTCTGTCTCTGTGTCTCTGTGTCTCTGTGCCTATGACGCTCTGTCTCTGCCTCTGTGTCTCTGTCTCCCTGTCCTGTCTTTCTGCCTCTGTCTCTGTCGCCGTCTCTGTCTCTGTCTTTGCCACTGTCTCTGTCTCTGTCTCTGTCTCTGTCTCTGTATCTGTCTGCGTCTCTGTCTCTGTCTCTGTCTCTGCCTCTGTCTCTGTCTCCGTCACTGTCTCTGTCTCTGTCTCTGTCACTGTCTCTGTCTCTGTCTCTGTCTCTGTCTCTGTCTCCTCTCTGACTCTGTGTCTCTGTCTCTGTGTCTCTGTGTCTCTGTTTCTCTGTCTCTGTCTCTGTCTCTGTCTCTGTCTCTGTCTCTGTCTCTGTGTCCCTGCCTCTGTTCCTATGTCTCTATGTCGCTGTCCATGTGTCACTGTCTCTGTCTCTGTCTCTGTCTCTGTCTCTGTCTCTGTCTCTGTCTCTGTCTCTGTCTCCTCTCTGTCTCTGTGTCTCTGTCTCTGTGTCTCTGTGTCTCTGTTTCTCTGTCTCTGTCTCAGTCTCTGTCTCTGTCTCTGTCTCTGTCTCTGTCTCTGTCTCTGTCTCTGTCTCTGCCTCTGTCTCGGTCTGTGTCTCCGTCTCTGTGTCCCTGACTCTGTGCCTATGTCTCTATGTCTCTGTCCATGTGACACTGTCTCTATGTCTGTGTCTCGGGGTCTCTGTCTCTGTGTCTCTGCCTCTGTCTCGGTGTGTCTTAATCTGTTTCTCTGTCTCTGTGTCTCTGTCTCTGTGTCTCCGTCTCTGTGTCTCTGTCTCTGTCTCTGTATCTGTCTCTGTCTCTGTGTCCCTGCCTCTGTTCCTATGTCTCTATGTCGCTGTCCATGTGTCACTGTCTCTGTCTCTGTCTCAGTCTCTGTCTCTGTCTCTGTCTCCTCTCTGTCTCTGTGTCTCTGTCTCTGTGTCTCTGTGTCTCTGTGTCTCTGTCTCTGTCTCTGTCTCTGTCTCTGTCTCTGTCTCTGTCTCTGTCTCTGTCTCTGTCTCTGTCTCTGTCTCTGTCTCTGTCTCTGTCTCTGTCTCTGTCTCTGCCTCTGTCTCGGTCTGTGTCTCCGTCTCTGTGTCCCTGACTCTGTGCCTATGTCTCTATGTCTCTGCCAATGTGACACTGTCTCTATGTCTGTGTCTCGGGGTCTCTGTCTCTGTGTCTCTGCCTCTGTCTCGGTGTGTCTTAATCTGTTTCTCTGTCTCTGTGTCTCTGTCTCTGTGTCTCTGTGTCTCTGTGCCTATGACGCTCTGTCTCTGCCTCTGTGTCTCTGTCTCCCTGTCCTGTCTTTCTGCCTCTGTCTCCGTCACTGTCTCTGTCTCTGTCTCTGCCTCAGTCTCTGTCTCTGTCTCTGTCTCTGTCTCTGTCTCTGTCTCTGTCTCTGTCTCTGTCTCTGTCTCTGTCTCTGTCTCTGTGTCTGTCTCTGTCTCTGTCTCTGTCTCTGTCTCTGTCACTGTGTCCCTGCATCTGTTCCTATGTCTCTATGTCGCTGTCCATGTGTCACTGTCTCTGTCTCTGTCTCTGTCTCTGTCTCTGTCTCTGTCTCTGTCTCTGTCTCTGTCTCTGTCTCCTCTCTGTCTCTGTCTCTGTCTCTGTGTCTCTGCGTCTCTGTCTCTGTGTCTCTGTCTCTGTATCTGTGTCCCTGCCTCTGTGCCTATGTCTCTATGTCTCTATCTCTGTGTCTCTGCCTCTGTCTCGGTGTGTCTTAATCTGTTTCTCTGTCTCTGTGTCTCTGTCTCTGTGTCTCCGTCTCTGTGTCTCTGTCTCTGTCTCTGTCTCTGTCTCTGTCTCTGTCTCCTCTCTGTCTCTGTCTCTGTCTCTGTGTCTCTGTGTCTCTGTCTCTGTGTCTCTGTCTCTGTGTCTCTGTCTCTGTGTCTCTGTCTCTGTTTGTCTCTCTCTGTGTCTCTGTGTCTCTGTATCTGTGTCCCTGCCTCTGTGCCTATGTCTCTATGTCTCTAGCTCTGTGTCTCTGCCTCTGTCTCGGTGTGTCTTAATCTGTTTCTCTGTCTCTGTGTCTCTGTCTCTGTGTCTCCGTCTCTGTGTCTCTGTCTCTGTGTCTCTGTCTCTGTGTCTCTGTGTCTCTGTGCCTATGACGCTCTGTCTCTGCCTCTGTGTCTCTGTCTCCCTGTCCTGTCTTTCTGCCTCTGTCTCTGTCGCCGTCTCTGTCTCTGTCTTTGCCACTGTCTCTGTCTCTGTCTCTGTCTCTGTCTCTGTATCTGTCTGCGTCTCTGTCTCTGTCTCTGTCTCTGCCTCTGTCTCTGTCTCCGTCACTGTCCCTGTCTCTGTCTCTGTCTCTGTCTCTGTCTCTGTCTCTGTCTCTGTCTCTGTCTCTCTCTCTGTCTCTGCCTCTGTCTCTGTCTCTGTCACTGTCTCTGTCTCTGTCTCTGTCTCTGTCTCTGTCTCTGTCTCTGTCTCTGTCTCTGTCTCTGTCTCTGTCTCTTTATCTGTCTCCGTCTCTGTGTCTCTGTCTCTGTGTCTCTGTCTCTGTTTCTGTCTCTGTCTCTGTCTCTGTCTCTGTCTCTGTCTCTGTCTCTGTGTCTCGGTCTATGTGCCTATGACGCTCTGACTCTGCCTCTGTGTCTCTGTCTCCCTGTCCTGTCTTTCTGCCTCTGTCTCTGTCTCTGTCTCTGTCTACATCTCTGTCTCTGCTTCTGCCTCTGTCTCTGTCTCTGCCTCTGTCTCTGTCTCTGTGTCTCTGTCTCTGTCTCTGTGTCTCCGTCTCTGTGTCTCTGTCTCTGTATCTCTGTCTCTGTGCCTCTGTCTCTGTTTCTCTCTCTCTGTGTCTCTGTGTCTCTGTATCTGTGTCCCTGCCTCTGTGCCTATGTCTCTATGTCTCTATCTCTGTGTCTCTGCCTCTGTCTCGGTGTGTCTTAATCTGTTTCTCTGTCTCTGTGTCTCCGTCTCTGTGTCTCTGTCTCTGTGTCTCTGTCTCTGTGTCTCTGTGTCTCTGTGCCTATGACGCTCTGTCTCTGCCTCTGTGTCTCTGTCTCCCTGTCCTGTCTTTCTGCCTCTGTCTCTGTCGCCGTCTCTGTCTCTGTCTTTGCCACTGTCTCTGTCTCTGTCTCTGTCTCTGTCTCTGTATCTGTCTGCGTCTCTGTCTCTGTCTCTGTCTCTGCCTCTGTCTCTGTCTCCGTCACTGTCTCTGTCTCTGTCTCTGTCACTGTCTCTGTCTCTGTCTCTGTCTCTGTCTCTGTCTCCTCTCTGACTCTGTGTCTCTGTCTCTGTGTCTCTGTGTCTCTGTTTCTCTGTCTCTGTCTCTGTCTCTGTCTCTGTCTCTGTCTCTGTGTCCCTGCCTCTGTTCCTATGTCTCTATGTCGCTGTCCATGTGTCACTGTCTCTGTCTCTGTCTCTGTCTCTGTCTCTGTCTCTGTCTCTGTCTCTGTCTCTGTCTCCTCTCTGTCTCTGTGTCTCTGTCTCTGTGTCTCTGTGTCTCTGTTTCTCTGTCTCTGTCTCAGTCTCTGTCTCTGTCTCTGTCTCTGTCTCTGTCTCTGTCTCTGTCTCTGTCTCTGCCTCTGTCTCGGTCTGTGTCTCCGTCTCTGTGTCCCTGACTCTGTGCCTATGTCTCTATGTCTCTGTCCATGTGACACTGTCTCTATGTCTGTGTCTCGGGGTCTCTGTCTCTGTGTCTCTGCCTCTGTCTCGGTGTGTCTTAATCTGTTTCTCTGTCTCTGTGTCTCTGTCTCTGTGTCTCCGTCTCTGTGTCTCTGTCTCTGTCTCTGTATCTGTCTCTGTCTCTGTGTCCCTGCCTCTGTTCCTATGTCTCTATGTCGCTGTCCATGTGTCACTGTCTCTGTCTCTGTCTCAGTCTCTGTCTCTGTCTCTGTCTCCTCTCTGTCTCTGTGTCTCTGTCTCTGTGTCTCTGTGTCTCTGTGTCTCTGTCTCTGTCTCTGTCTCTGTCTCTGTCTCTGTCTCTGTCTCTGTCTCTGTCTCTGTCTCTGTCTCTGTCTCTGTCTCTGTCTCTGTCTCTGTCTCTGCCTCTGTCTCGGTCTGTGTCTCCGTCTCTGTGTCCCTGACTCTGTGCCTATGTCTCTATGTCTCTGCCAATGTGACACTGTCTCTATGTCTGTGTCTCGGGGTCTCTGTCTCTGTGTCTCTGCCTCTGTCTCGGTGTGTCTTAATCTGTTTCTCTGTCTCTGTGTCTCTGTCTCTGTGTCTCTGTGTCTCTGTGCCTATGACGCTCTGTCTCTGCCTCTGTGTCTCTGTCTCCCTGTCCTGTCTTTCTGCCTCTGTCTCCGTCACTGTCTCTGTCTCTGTCTCTGCCTCAGTCTCTGTCTCTGTCTCTGTCTCTGTCTCTGTCTCTGTCTCTGTCTCTGTCTCTGTCTCTGTCTCTGTCTCTGTCTCTGTGTCTGTCTCTGTCTCTGTCTCTGTCTCTGTCTCTGTCACTGTCTCTGTGTCCCTGCATCTGTTCCTATGTCTCTATGTCGCTGTCCATGTGTCACTGTCTCTGTCTCTGTCTCTGTCTCTGTCTCTGTCTCTGTCTCTGTCTCTGTCTCTGTCTCTGTCTCTGTCTCCTCTCTGTCTCTGTCTCTGTCTCTGTGTCTCTGCGTCGCTGTCTCTGTGTCTCTGTCTCTGTATCTGTGTCCCTGCCTCTGTGCCTATGTCTCTATGTCTCTATCTCTGTGTCTCTGTCTCTATGTCTCTGTCTCTGTGTCTCTGTCTCTGTTTCTCTCTCTCTGTGTCTCTGTGTCTCTGTATCTGTGTCCCTGCCTCTGTGCCTATGTCTCTATGTCTCTATCTCTGTGTCTCTGCCTCTGTCTCGGTGTGTCTTAATCTGTTTCTCTGTCTCTGTGTCTCTGTCTCTGTGTCTCCGTCTCTGTGTCTCTGTCTCTGTGTCTCTGTCTCTGTGTCTCTGTGTCTCTGTGCCTATGACGCTCTGTCTCTGCCTCTGTGTCTCTGTCTCCCTGTCCTGTCTTTCTGCCTCTGTCTCTGTCGCCGTCTCTGTCTCTGTCTTTGCCACTGTCTCTGTCTCTGTCTCTGTCTCTGTATCTGTCTGCGTCTCTGTCTCTGTCTCTGTCTCTGCCTCTGTCTCTGTCTCCGTCTCTGTCTCTGTCACTGTCTCTGTCTCTGTCTCTGTCTCTGTCTCTGTCTCCTCTCTGTCTCTGTGTCTCTGTCTCTGTGTCTCTGTGTCTCTGTTTCTCTGTCTATGTCTCTGTCTCTGTCTCTGTCTCTGTCTCTGTCTCTGTGTCCCTGCCTCTGTTCCTATGTCTCTATGTCGCTGTCCATGTGTCACTGTCTCTGTCTCTGTCTCAGTCTCTGTCTCTGTCTCTGTCTCCTCTCTGTCTCTGTGTCTCTGTCTCTGTGTCTCTGTGTCTCTGTGTCTCTGTCTCTGTCTCTGTCTCTGTCTCTGTCTCTGTCTCTGTCTCTGTCTCTGTCTCTGTCTCTGTCTCTGTCTCTGTCTCTGCCTCTGTCTCGGTCTGTGTCTCCGTCTCTGTGTCCCTGACTCTGTGCCTATGTCTCTATGTCTCTGTCCATGTGACACTGTCTCTATGTCTGTGTCTCGGGGTCTCTGTCTCTGTGTCTCTGCCTCTGTCTCGGTGTGTCTTAATCTGTTTCTCTGTCTCTGTGTCCCTGTCTCTGTGTCTCCGTCTCTGTGTCTCTGTCTCTGTGTCTCTGTCTCTGTGTCTCTGTGTCTCTGTGCCTATGACGCTCTGTCTCTGCCTCTGTGTCTCTGTCTCCCTGTCCTGTCTTTCTGCCTCTGTCTCTGTCGCCGTCTCTGTCTCTGTCTTTGCCACTGTCTCTGTCTCTGTCTCTGTCTCTGTATCTGTCTGCGTCTCTGTCTCTGCCTCTGTCTCTGCCTCTGTCTCTGTCTCCGTCACTGTCTCTGTCTCTGTCTCTGTCTCTGTCTCTGTCTCTGTCTCTGTCTCTGTCTCTGTCTCTGTCTCTGTCTCTGTCTCTGTCTCTGTCTCTGTCTCTGTCACTGTCTCTGTCTCTGTCTCTGTCTCTGTCTCTGTCTCTGTCTCTGTCTCTGTCTCTGTCTCTGTCTCTGTCTCTGTCTCTTTATCTGTCTCCGTCTCTGTGTCTCTGTCTCTGTGTCTCTGTCTCTGTCTCTGTCTCTGTCTCTGTCTCTGCCTCTGTCTCTGTCTCTGTCTCTGTCTCTGTCTCTGTCTCTGTCTCTGTCTCTGCCTCTGTCTCTGTCTCTGTGTCTCTGTCTCTGTCTCTGTCTCTGTGTCTCTGTGTCTCTGTCTCTGTCTCTGTGTCTCTGTCTCTGTCTCTGTCTCTGTCTCTGTCTCTGTCTCTGTCTCTGTCTCTGTCTCTGTCTCTGTCGCTGTCTCCGTCTCTGTCTCTGTCTCTGTCTCTGTCTCTGTCTCTGTCTCTGTCTCTGTCTCTGTCTCTGTCTCTTTATCTGTCTCCGTCTCTGTGTCTCTGTCTCTGTGTCTCTGTCTCTGTCTCTGTCTCTGTCTCTGTCTCTGCCTCTGTCTCTGTCTCTGTCTCTGTCTCTGTCTCTGTCTCTGTCTCTGTCTCTGTCTCTGTCTCTGTCTCTGTCTCTGTCTCTGTCTCTGTCTCTGTCTCTGTCTCTGTCTCTGTCTCTGTCTCTGTCTCTGTCTCTGTCTCTGTCTCTGTCTCTGTCACTGTCTCTGTCTCTGTCTCTGTCTCTGTCTCTGTCTCTGTCTCTGTCTCTGTCTCTGTCTCTGTCTCTGTCTCTGTCTCTTTATCTGTCTCCGTCTCTGTGTCTCTGTCTCTGTGTCTCTGTCTCTGTCTCTGTCTCTGTCTCTGTCTCTGCCTCTGTCTCTGTCTCTGTCTCTGTCTCTGTCTCTGTCTCTGTCTCTGTCTCTGCCTCTGTCTCTGTCTCTGTGTCTCTGTCTCTGTCTCTGTCTCTGTGTCTCTGTGTCTCTGTCTCTGTCTCTGTGTCTCTGTCTCTGTCTCTGTCTCTGTCTCTGTCTCTGTCTCTGTCTCTGTCTCTGTCTCTGTCTCTGTCGCTGTCTCCGTCTCTGTCTCTGTCTCTGTCTCTGTCTCTGTCTCTGTCTCTGTCTCTGTCTCTGTCTCTGTCTCTGTCTCTGTCTCTGTCTCTGTCTCTGTCTCTGTCTCTGTGTCTCTGTGTCTCTGTCTCTGTGTCTCTGTCTCTGTATCTGTGTCCCTGCCTCTGTGCCTATGTCTCTATGTCTCTATCTCTGTGTCTCTGTCTCTATGTCTCTGTCTCTGTGTCTCTGTCTCTGTTTCTCTCTCTCTGTGTCTCTGTGTCTCTGTATCTGTGTCCCTGCCTCTGTGCCTATGTCTCTATGTCTCTATCTCCGTGTCTCTGCCTCTGTCTCGGTGTGTCTTAATCTGTTTCTCTGTCTCTGTGTCTCTGTCTCTGTGTCTCTGTGTCTCTGTTTCTCTGTCTATGTCTCTGTCTCTGTCTCTGTCTCTGTCTCTGTCTCTGTGTCCCTGCCTCTGTTCCTATGTCTCTATGTCGCTGTCCATGTGTCACTGTCTCTGTCTCTGTCTCAGTCTCTGTCTCTGTCTCTGTCTCCTCTCTGTCTCTGTGTCTCTGTCTCTGTGTCTCTGTGTCTCTGTGTCTCTGTCTCTGTCTCTGTCTCTGTCTCTGTCTCTGTCTCTGTCTCTGTCTCTGTCTCTGTCTCTGTCTCTGTCTCTGTCTCTGTCTCTGTCTCTGTCTCTGTCTCTGTCTCTGTCTCTGCCTCTGTCTCGGTCTGTGTCTCCGTCTCTGTGTCCCTGACTCTGTGCCTATGTCTCTATGTCTCTGTCCATGTGACACTGTCTCTATGTCTGTGTCTCGGGGTCTCTGTCTCTGTGTCTCTGCCTCTGTCTCGGTGTGTCTTAATCTGTTTCTCTGTCTCTGTGTCTCTGTCTCTGTGTCTCCGTCTCTGTGTCTCTGTCTCTGTGTCTCTGTCTCTGTGTCTCTGTGTCTCTGTGCCTATGACGCTCTGTCTCTGCCTCTGTGTCTCTGTCTCCCTGTCCTGTCTTTCTGCCTCTGTCTCTGTCGCCGTCTCTGTCTCTGTCTTTGCCACTGTCTCTGTCTCTGTATCTGTCTGCGTCTCTGTCTCTGTCTCTGTCTCTGCCTCTGTCTCTGTCTCCGTCACTGTCTCTGTCTCTGTCTCTGCCTCTGTCTCTGTCTCTGTCTCTGTCTCTGTCTCTGTCTCTGTCTCTGTCTCTGTCTCTGTCTCTGTCTCTGTCTCTGTCTCTGTCTCTGTGTCTGTCTCTGTCTCTGTCTCTGTCTCTGTCTCTGTCACTGTCTCTGTGTCCCTGCCTCTGTTCCTATGTCTCTATGTCGCTGTCCATGTGTCACTGTCTCTGTCTCTGTCTCTGTCTCTGTCTCTGTCTCTGTCTCTGTCTCTGTCTCCTCTCTGTCTCTGTGTCTCTGTCTCTGTGTCTCTGTGTCTCTGTTTCTCTGTCTCTGTCTCAGTCTCTGTCTCTGTCTCTGTCTCTGTCTCTGTCTCTGTCTCTGTCTCTGTCTCTGTCTCTGTCTCTGCCTCTGTCTCGGTCTGTGTCTCCGTCTCTGTGTCCCTGACTCTGTGCCTATGTCTCTATGTCTCTGTCCATGTGACACTGTCTCTATGTCTGTGTCTCGGGGTCTGTGTCTCTGTGTCTCTGCCTCTGTCTCGGTGTGTCTTAATCTGTTTCTCTGTCCCTGTGTCTCTGTCTCTGTATCTGTGTCCCTGCCTCTGTGCCTATGTCTCTATGTCTCTGTCCATGTGACACTGTCTCTATGTCTGTGTCTCGGGGTCTCTGTCTCTGTGTCTCTGACTCTGTGTCTCTGTCTCTGTGTCTCTGTCTCTGTATCTGTGTCCCTGCCTCTGTGCCTATGTCTCTATGTCTCTATGTCTCTGCCTCAGTGCCTCTGTCTCTGGGTCACTGTCTCTGTGACTCCGTCTCTGTGTCTCTGTCCCTGTGTCTCTGTCTCCGTGTCTCTGTCTCTGTGACTCCGTCTCTGTATATCGGTCTCTGTGTATCTGTCTATGTGTCGCTGTGTCTCTGTCTCTGTGTCTCTGTCTCTGTGTCTCTGTCTCTGTCTCTGTCTCTGTCTCTGTCTCTGTGTCCCTGCCTCTGTTCCTATGTCTCTATGTCGCTGTCCATGTGTCACTGTCTCTGGCTCTGTCTCTGTCTCTGTCTCTGTGTCTGTCTCTGTCTCCTCTCTGTCTCTGTGACTCTGTCTCTGTGTCTCTGTCTCTGTATCTGTGTCCCTGCCTCTGTGCCTATGTCTCTATGTCTCTATCTCTGTGTCTCTGCCTCTGTCTCGGTGTGTCTTAATCTGTTTCTCTGTCTCTGCGTCTCTGTCTCTGTGTCACTGTCTCTGTGTCTCTGTCTCTGTGTCTCTGTCTCTGTGTCTCTGTGTCTCTGTGTCTCTGTCTCTGTGTCTCTGTCTCTGTATCTGTGCCCTGCCTCTGTGCCTATGTCTCTATGTCTCTATTTCTGTGTCTCTGTCTCTATGTCTCTGTCTCAGTGCCTCTGTCTCTGGGTCACTGTCTCTGTGACTCCGTCTCTGTGTCTCTGTCCCTGTGTCTCTGTCTCCGTGTCTCTGTTTCTGTGACTCCGTCTCTGTATATCGGTCTCTGTGTCTCTTTCTATGTGTCTCTGTGTCTCTGTCTCTGTGTCTCTGTGTCTCTGTTTCTCTGTCTATGTCTCTGTCTCTGTCTCTGTCTCTGTCTCTGTCTCTGTGTCCCTGCCTCTGTTCCTATGTCTCTATGTCGCTGTCCATGTGTCACTGTCTCTGTCTCTGTCTCAGTCTCTGTCTCTGTCTCTGTCTCCTCTCTGTCTCTGTGTCTCTGTCTCTGTGTCTCTGTGTCTCTGTGTCTCTGTCTCTGTCTCTGTCTCTGTCTCTGTCTCTGTCTCTGTCTCTGTCTCTGTCTCTGTCTCTGTCTCTGTCTCTGTCTCTGTCTCTGTCTCTGTCTCTGCCTCTGTCTCGGTCTGTGTCTCCGTCTCTGTGTCCCTGACTCTGTGCCTATGTCTCTATGTCTCTGTCCATGTGACACTGTCTCTATGTCTGTGTCTCGGGGTCTCTGTCTCTGTGTCTCTGCCTCTGTCTCGGTGTGTCTTAATCTGTTTCTCTGTCTCTGTGTCTCTGTCTCTGTGTCTCCGTCTCTGTGTCTCTGTCTCTGTGTCTCTGTCTCTGTGTCTCTGTGTCTCTGTGCCTATGACGCTCTGTCTCTGCCTCTGTGTCTCTGTCTCCCTGTCCTGTCTTTCTGCCTCTGTCTCTGTCGCCGTCTCTGTCTCTGTCTTTGCCACTGTCTCTGTCTCTGTATCTGTCTGCGTCTCTGTCTCTGTCTCTGTCTCTGCCTCTGTCTCTGTCTCCGTCACTGTCTCTGTCTCTGTCTCTGCCTCTGTCTCTGTCTCTGTCTCTGTCTCTGTCTCTGTCTCTGTCTCTGTCTCTGTCTCTGTCTCTGTCTCTGTCTCTGTCTCTGTGTCTGTCTCTGTCTCTGTCTCTGTCTCTGTCTCTGTCACTGTCTCTGTGTCCCTGCCTCTGTTCCTATGTCTCTATGTCGCTGTCCATGTGTCACTGTCTCTGTCTCTGTCTCTGTCTCTGTCTCTGTCTCTGTCTCTGTCTCTGTCTCCTCTCTGTCTCTGTGTCTCTGTCTCTGTGTCTCTGTGTCTCTGTTTCTCTGTCTCTGTCTCAGTCTCTGTCTCTGTCTCTGTCTCTGTCTCTGTCTCTGTCTCTGTCTCTGTCTCTGTCTCTGTCTCTGCCTCTGTCTCGGTCTGTGTCTCCGTCTCTGTGTCCCTGACTCTGTGCCTATGTCTCTATGTCTCTGTCCATGTGACACTGTCTCTATGTCTGTGTCTCGGGGTCTGTGTCTCTGTGTCTCTGCCTCTGTCTCGGTGTGTCTTAATCTGTTTCTCTGTCCCTGTGTCTCTGTCTCTGTGTCTCCGTCTCTGTGTCTCTGTCTCTGTGTCTCTGTGTCTCTGTGCCTATGACGCTCTGTCTCTGCCTCTGTGTCTCTGTCTCCCTGTCCTGTCTTTCTGCCTCTGTCTCTGTCGCCGTCTCTGTCTCTGTCTTTGCCACTGTCTCTGTCTCTGTCTCTGTCTCTGTCTCTGTCTCTGTCTCCTCTCTGTCTCTGTGTCTCTGTCTCTGTGTCTCTGTCTCTGTGTCTCTGTGTCTCTGTTTCTCTGTTTCTCTGTTTCTCTGTCTCTGTCTCTGTCTCTGTCTCTGTCTCTGTCTCTGTCTCTGTCTCTGTCTCTGTCTCTGTCTCTGTCTCGGTCTCTTTATCTGTCTCCGTCTCTGTGTCTCTGTCTCTGTGTCTCTGTCTCTGTCTCTGTCTCTGTCTCTGTCTCTGTCTCTGTCTCTGTCTCTGTCTCTGTCTCTGTCTCTGTCTCTGTCTCTGTCTCTGTCTCTGTCTCTGTCTCTGTCTCTGTCTCTGTCTCTGTCTCTGTCTCTGTCTCTGTCTCTGTCTCTGTCTCTGTCTCTGTCTCTGTCTCTGTCTCTGTCTCTGCCTCTGTCTCTGTCTCTGTGTCTCTGTCTCTGTATCTGTGTCCCTGCCTCTGTGCCTATGTCTCTATGTCTCTGTCCATGTGACACTGTCTCTATGTCTGTGTCTCGGGGTCTCTGTCTCTGTGTCTCTGACTCTGTGTCTCTGTCTCTGTGTCTCTGTCTCTGTATCTGTGTCCCTGCCTCTGTGCCTATGTCTCTATGTCTCTATGTCTCTGCCTCAGTGCCTCTGTCTCTGGGTCACTGTCTCTGTGACTCCGTCTCTGTGTCTCTGTCCCTGTGTCTCTGTCTCCGTGTCTCTGTCTCTGTGACTCCGTCTCTGTATATCGGTCTCTGTGTATCTGTCTATGTGTCGCTGTGTCTCTGTCTCTGTGTCTCTGTCTCTGTGTCTCTGTCTCTGTCTCTGTCTCTGTCTCTGTCTCTGTGTCCCTGCCTCTGTTCCTATGTCTCTATGTCGCTGTCCATGTGTCACTGTCTCTGGCTCTGTCTCTGTCTCTGTCTCTGTGTCTGTCTCTGTCTCCTCTCTGTCTCTGTGACTCTGTCTCTGTGTCTCTGTCTCTGTATCTGTGTCCCTGCCTCTGTGCCTATGTCTCTATGTCTCTATCTCTGTGTCTCTGCCTCTGTCTCGGTGTGTCTTAATCTGTTTCTCTGTCTCTGCGTCTCTGTCTCTGTGTCACTGTCTCTGTGTCTCTGTCTCTGTGTCTCTGTCTCTGTGTCTCTGTGTCTCTGTGTCTCTGTCTCTGTGTCTCTGTCTCTGTATCTGTGCCCTGCCTCTGTGCCTATGTCTCTATGTCTCTATTTCTGTGTCTCTGTCTCTATGTCTCTGTCTCAGTGCCTCTGTCTCTGGGTCACTGTCTCTGTGACTCCGTCTCTGTGTCTCTGTCCCTGTGTCTCTGTCTCCGTGTCTCTGTTTCTGTGACTCCGTCTCTGTATATCGGTCTCTGTGTCTCTTTCTATGTGTCTCTGTGTCTCTGTCTCTGTGTCTCTCTCTCTGTGTCTCTGTGCCTCTGTCTCTGTGTCACTGTCTCTGTCTCTGTCTCTGTCTCCTCTCCGTCTCTGTGTCTCTGTCTCTGTGTCTCTGTCTCTGTGTCTCTGTGTCTCTGTTTCTCTGTCTCTGTCTCTGTCTCTGTCTCTGTCTCTGTCTCTGTCTCTGTGTCCCTGCCTCTGTTCCTATGTCTCTATGTCGCTGTCCATGTGTCACTGTCTCTGTCTCTGTCTCTGTCTCTGTCTCTGTCTCTGTCTCTGTCTCTGTCTCCTCTCTGTCTCTGTGTCTCTGTCTCTGTGTCTCTGCCTCTGTGTCTCTGTGTCTCTGTTTCTCTGTCTCTGTCTCTGTCTCTGTCTCTGTCTCTGTCTCTGTCTCTGTCTCTGTCTCTGTCTCTGTCTCTGTCTCTGTCTCTGTCTCTTTATCTGTCTCCGTCTCTGTGTCTCTGTCTCTGTGTCCCTGTCTCTGTCTCTGTCTCTGTCTCTGTCTCTGTCTCTGTCTCTGTTTCTGTCTCTGTCTCTGTCTCTGTCTCTGTCGCCGTCTCTGCCTCTGTCTTTGCCACTGTCGCTGTCTCTGTCTCTGTCTCCGCCCCTGTCTCTGTCTCTGTCTCTGTCTCCGCCCCTGTCTCTGTCTCTGTCTCCGTCTCTGCCTCTGTCTCTGTCTCTGTCTCTGTGTCTCTGCCTCTGTGTCTCTCTCTCTGCGTCTCTGTCTCTGTGTCTCTGTCTCCGTGTCTCTGTCTCTGTGTCTCTGTCTCTGTGTCTCGGTCTCTGTGCCTATGACGCTATGTCTCTGTCTCTGTGTCTCTGTCTCCCTGTCCTATCTTTCTGCCTCTGTCTCTGTCGCCGTCTCTGCCTCTGTCTTTGCCACTGTCTCTGTCTCTGTCTCTGTCTCTGTCTGCGTCTCTGTCTCTGTCTCTGTCTCTGCCCCTGTCTCTGTCTCCGTCTCTGTCTCTGTATCTGTCTCTGTCTCTGTCTCTGTCTCTGTCTCTGTCTCTGTCTCTGTCTCTGTCTCTGTCTCTGTCTCTGCATCTGTCTCTGTCTCTGTCTCTGCCTCTGTCTCTGCCTCTGTCTCTGTCTCTGTCTCTGTGTCCCTGCCTCTGTTCCTATGTCTATATGTCTCTGTCCATGTGTCACTGTCTCTGTGAATCTGTCTCTGTGTCTCTGCCTCTGTGTCTCTGTCTCTCTCTTTCTGTCTCCGTGTGTCTTAATCTGTTTCTCTGTCTCTGTGTCTCTGTCTCTGTGTCTCCGTCTCTGTGTCTCTGTCTCTGTGTCTCTGTCTATGTGTCTCTGTGTCTCTGTGTCTCTGTCTCTGTATCTCTGTCTCTGTATCTGTGTCCCTGCCTCTGTGCCTATGTCTCTATGTCTCTATGTCTGTGTCTCTGTCTCTATGTCTCTGTCTCAGTGCCTCTGTCTCTGGGTCTCTGTCTCTGTGACTCCGTCTCTGTGTCTCTGTCCCTGTGTCTCTGTCTCCGTGTCTCTGCCTCTGTGACTCTGTCTCTGTGTCTCTGTCTCTGTATCTCTGTCTCTGTATCTGTGTCCCTGCCTCTGTGCCTATGTCTCTATGTCTCTATCTCTGTGTCTCTGTCTCTATGTCTCTGTCTCAGTGCCTCTGTCTCTGGGTCTCTGTCTCTGTGACTCCGTCTCTGTGTCTCTGTCCCTGTGTCTCTGTCTCCGTGCCTCTGTCTCTGTCTCTGTCTCTGTCTCTGTCTCTGACTCTCTCTCTGTCTCTGTCTCTGTCTCTGTCTCTGTCTCTGTCTCTGTCTCTGTCTCGGTCTCTTTATCTGTCTACGTCTCTGTGTCTCTGTCTCTGTGTCTCTGTCTCTGTCTCTGTCTCTGTCTCTGTCTCTGTCTCTGTCTCTGTCTCTGTCTCTGTCTCTGTCTCTGTCTCCGCCCCTGTCTCTGTCTCTGTCTCTGTCTCTGCCTCTGTCTCTGTCTCTGTCTCTGTGTCTCTGCCTCTGTGTCTCTCTCTCTGCGTCTCTGTCTCTGTGTCTCTGTCTCCGTGTCTCTGTCTCTGTGTCTCTGTCTCTGTGTCTCGGTCTCTGTGCCTATGACGCTATGTCTCTGTCTCTGTGTCTCTGTCTCCCTGTCCTATCTTTCTGCCTCTGTCTCTGTCGCCGTCTCTGCCTCTGTCTTTGCCACTGTCTCTGTCTCTGTCTCTGTCTCTGTCTGCGTCTCTGTCTCTGTCTCTGTCTCTGCCCCTGCCTCTGTCTCCGTCTCTGTCTCTGTATCTGTCTCTGTCTCTGTCTCTGTCTCTGTCTCTGTCTCTGTCTCTGTCTCTGTCTCTGTCTCTGTCTCTGTCTCTGTCTCTGTCTCTGCATCTGTCTCTGTCTCTGTCTCTGCCTCTGTCTCTGCCTCTGTCTCTGTCTCTGTCTCTGTGTCCCTGCCTCTGTTCCTATGTCTATATGTCTCTGTCCATGTGTCACTGTCTCTGTGAATCTGTCTCTGTGTCTCTGCCTCTGTGTCTCTGTCTCTCTCTTTCTGTCTCCGTGTGTCTTAATCTGTTTCTCTGTCTCTGTGTCTCTGTCTCTGTGTCTCCGTCTCTGTGTCTCTGTCTCTGTGTCTCTGTCTATGTGTCTCTGTGTCTCTGTGTCTCTGTCTCTGTATCTCTGTCTCTGTATCTGTGTCCCTGCCTCTGTGCCTATGTCTCTATGTCTCTATGTCTGTGTCTCTGTCTCTATGTCTCTGCCTCAGTGCCTCTGTCTCTGGGTCTCTGTCTCTGTGACTCCGTCTCTGTGTCTCTGTCCCTGTGTCTCTGTCTCCGTGTCTCTGCCTCTGTGACTCTGTCTCTGTGTCTCTGTCTCTGTATCTCTGTCTCTGTATCTGTGTCCCTGCCTCTGTGCCTATGTCTCTATGTCTCTATCTCTGTGTCTCTGTCTCTATGTCTCTGTCTCAGTGCCTCTGTCTCTGGGTCTCTGTCTCTGTGACTCCGTCTCTGTGTCTCTGTCCCTGTGTCTCTGTCTCCGTGTCTCTGTCTCTGCCTCTGTCTCTGTCTCTGTCTCTGACTCTCTCTCTGTCTCTGTCTCTGTCTCTGTCTCTGTCTCTGTCTCTGTCTCTGTCTCGGTCTCTTTATCTGTCTACGTCTCTGTGTCTCTGTCTCTGTGTCTCTGTCTCTGTCTCTGTCTCTGTCTCTGTCTCTGTCTCTGTCTCTGTCTCCGCCCCTGTCTCTGTCTCTGTCTCTGTCTCTGCCTCTGTCTCTGTCTCTGTCTCTGTGTCTCTGCCTCTGTGTCTCTCTCTCTGCGTCTCTGTCTCTGTGTCTCTGTCTCCGTGTCTCTGTCTCTGTGTCTCTGTCTCTGTGTCTCGGTCTCTGTGCCTATGACGCTATGTCTCTGTCTCTGTGTCTCTGTCTCCCTGTCCTATCTTTCTGCCTCTGTCTCTGTCGCCGTCTCTGCCTCTGTCTTTGCCACTGTCTCTGTCTCTGTCTCTGTCTCTGTCTGCGTCTCTGTCTCTGTCTCTGTCTCTGCCCCTGTCTCTGTCTCCGTCTCTGTCTCTGTATCTGTCTCTGTCTCTGTCTCTGTCTCTGTCTCTGTCTCTGTCTCTGTCTCTGTCTCTGTCTCTGTCTCTGTCTCTGTCTCTGTCTCTGTCTCTGTCTCTGCATCTGTCTCTGTCTCTGTCTCTGCCTCTGTCTCTGCCTCTGTCTCTGTCTCTGTCTCTGTGTCCCTGCCTCTGTTCCCATGTCTATATGTCTCTGTCCATGTGTCACTGTCTCTGTGAATCTGTCTCTGTGTCTCTGCCTCTGTGTCTCTGTCTCTCTCTTTCTGTCTCCGTGTGTCTTAATCTGTTTCTCTGTCTCTGTGTCTCTGTCTCTGTGTCTCCGTCTCTGTGTCTCTGTCTCTGTGTCTCTGTCTATGTGTCTCTGTGTCTCTGTGTCTCTGTCTCTGTATCTCTGTCTCTGTATCTGTGTCCCTGCCTCTGTGCCTATGTCTCTATGTCTCTATGTCTGTGTCTCTGTCTCTATGTCTCTGTCTCAGTGCCTCTGTCTCTGGGTCTCTGTCTCTGTGACTCCGTCTCTGTGTCTCTGTCCCTGTGTCTCTGTCTCCGTGTCTCTGCCTCTGTGACTCTGTCTCTGTGTCTCTGTCTCTGTATCTCTGTCTCTGTATCTGTGTCCCTGCCTCTGTGCCTATGTCTCTATGTCTCTATCTCTGTGTCTCTGTCTCTATGTCTCTGTCTCAGTGCCTCTGTCTCTGGGTCTCTGTCTCTGTGACTCCGTCTCTGTGTCTCTGTCCCTGTGTCTCTGTCTCCGTGTCTCTGTCTCTGTCTCTGTCTCTGTCTCTGTCTCTGACTCTCTCTCTGTCTCTGTCTCTGTCTCTGTCTCTGTCTCTGTCTCTGTCTCGGTCTCTTTATCTGTCTCCGTCTCTGTGTCTCTGTCTCTGTGTCTCTGTCTCTGTCTCTGTCTCTGTCTCTGTCTCTGTCTCTGTCTCTGTCTCTGTCTCTGTCTCTGTCTCTGTCTCTGTCTCTGTCTCTGTCTCTGTCTCTGTCTCTGTCTCTGTCTCTGTCTCTGTCTCTGTCTCTGTCTCTGTCTCTGTCTCTGTCTCTGTCTCTGTCTCTGTCTCTGTCTCTGTCTCTGTCTCTGTCTCTGTCTCTGTCTCTGTCTCTGTCTCTGTCTCTGTCTCTGTCTCTGTCTCTGTCTCTGCCTCTGTCTCTGTCTCTGCCTCTGTCTCGGTCTGTGTCTCCGTCTCTGTGTCCCTGACTCTGTGCCTATGTCTCTATGTCTCTGTCCACGTGACACTGTCTCTATGTCTGTGTCTCGGGGTCTCTGTGTCTGTGTCTCTGACTCTGTGTCTCTGTCTCTGTGTCTCTGTCTCTGTATCTGTGTCCCTGCCTCTGTGCCTATGTCTCTATGTCTCTGTGTCTCTGTCTCAGTGCCTCTGTCTCTGGGTCACTGTCTCTGTGACTCCGTCTCTGTGTCTCTGTCCCTGTGTCTCTGTCTCTGTGACTCCGTCTCTGTATATCGGTCTCTGTGTCTCTGTCTCTGTGTCTCTGTCCCTGTGTCTCTGTGTCTCTGTCGCTGTGTCTCTGTGTCTCTGTCTCTGTCTCTGTCTCTGTCTCTGTCTCCGTCTCTGTCACCGTCTCTGTCTCTGTCTCTGTGTCTGTCTCTGCCTCTGTCTCTGTCTCTGTCTACATCTCTGTCTCTGTCTCTGCCTCTGCCTCTGTCTCTGTCTCTGTCTCTGCCTCTGTCTCTGTGTCTCTGTCTCTGTGTCTCTCTCTCTGTGTCTCTGTGCCTCTGTCTCTGTGTCTCTGTTCATGTGTCACTGTCTCTGTCTCTGTCTCTGTCTCCTTTCCGTCTCCGTGTCTCTGTCTCTGTGTCTCTGTCTCTGTGTCTCTGTGTCTCTGTTTCTCTGCCTCTGTCTCTGTCTCTGTCTCTGTCTCTGTCTCTGTTTCTGTGTCCCTGCCTCTGTTCCTATGTCTCTATGTCGCTGTCCATGTGTCACTGTCTCTGTCTCTGTCTCTGTGTCTGTCTCTGTCTCCTCTCTGTCTCTGTGACTCTGTCTCTGTGTCTCTGTCTCTGTGTCTCTGTGTCTCTGTTTCTCTGTCTCTGTCTCTGTCTCTGTGTCACTGTCTCTGTGTCTCTGTCTCTGTGTCTCTGTCTCTGTGTCACTGTCTCTGTGTCTCTGTCTCTGTGTCTCTGTCTCTGTGTCTCTGTGTCTCTGTGTCTCTGTCTCTGTGTCTCTGTCTCTGTCTCTGTCTCTGTCTCTGTCTCTGTCTCTGTCTCTGTCTCCTCTCTGTCTCCGTGTCTCTGTCTCTGTGTCTCTGTCTCTGTGTCTCTGTGTCTCTGTTTCTCTGTCTCTGTCTCTGTCTCTGTCTCTGTCTCTGTCTCTGTCTCTGTCTCTGTCTCTGTCTCTGTCTCTGTCTCTGTCTCTGTCTCTGTCTCTGTGTCCCTGCCTCTGTTCCTATGTCTCTATGTCGCTGTCCATGTGTCACTGTCTCTGTCTCTGTCTCTGTCTCTGTCTCTGTCTCTGTCTCTGTCTCTGTCTCTGTCTCTGTCTCTGTCTCTGTCTCTGTCTCTGCCTCTGTCTCTGTCTCTGCCTCTGTCTCGGTCTGTGTCTCCGTCTCTGTGTCCCTGACTCTGTGCCTATGTCTCTATGTCTCTGTCCATGTGACACTGTCTCTATGTCTGTGTCTCGGGGTCTCTGTCTCTGTGTCTCTGACTCTGTGTCTCTGTCTCTGTGTCTCTGTCTCTGTATCTGTGTCCCTGCCTCTGTGCCTATGTCTCTATGTCTCTATCTCTGTGTCTCTGCCTCTGTCTCGGTGTGTCTTAATCTGTTTCTCTGTCTCTGTGTCTCTGTCTCTGTCTCTCTGTCTCTGTGACTCCGTCTCTGTGTCTCTGTCCCTGTGTCTCTGTCTCCGTGTCTCTGTCTCTGTGACTCCGTCTCTGTATATTGGTCTCTGTGTCTCTGTGTCTCTGTCTCTGCGTCTCTGTCTCTGTGTCTCTGTCTCTGTGTCTCTGTCTCTGTGTCTCGGTCTCTGTGCCTATGACGCTCTGTATCTGTTTCTGTCTCTGTGTCTCTGTCTCCCTGTCCTATCTTTCTGCCTCTGTCTCTGTCGCCGTCTCTGCCTCTGTCTATGCCACTGTCTCTGTCTCTGTCTCTGTCTCTGTCTCTGTCTCTGTCTCTGTCCCTGTCTCTGTCTCTGTCTCTGTCTCTGTGTCCCTGCCTCTGTTCCTATGTCTCTATGTCGCTGTCCATGTGTCACTGTCTCTGTCTCTGTCTCTGTCTCTGTCTCGGTCTCTGTCTCTGTCTCTGTCTCTGTCTCTGTCTCTGTCTCTGTCTCTGTCTCTGTCTCTGTCTCTGTCTCTGTCTCTGTCTCTGTCTCTGTCTCTGTCTCTGTCTCTGTCTCTGTCTCTGTCTCTGTCTCTGTCTCTGTCTCTGTCTCGGTCTCTGTCTCTGCCTCTGTCTCTGTCTCTGCCTCTGTCTCGGTCTGTGTCTCCGTCTCTGTGTCCCTGACTCTGTGCCTATGTCTCTATGTCTCTGTCCATGTGACACTGTCTCTATGTCTGTGTCTCGGGGTCTCTGTCTCTGTGTCTCTGACTCTGTGTCTCTGTCTCTGTGTCTCTGTCTCTGTATCTGTGTCCCTGCCTCTGTGCCTATGTCTCTATGTCTCTATCTCTGTGTCTCTGCCTCTGTCTCCGTGTGTCTTAATCTGTTTCTCTGTCTCTGTGTCTCTGTCTCTGTGTCTCTGTCTCTGTGTCTCTGTCTCTGTGTCACCGTCTCTGTGTCTCTGTCTCTGTGTCTCTGTCTCTGTGTCTCTGTGTCTCTGTGTCTCTGCGTCTCTGTCTCCGTCTCTGTCTCTGCCTCTGTCTCTGTCTCCGTCACTGTCTCTGTACCTGTCTCTGTCTCCGTCTCTGCCTCTGTCTGTGTCTCTGTCTCTGTCTCTGTCTCTGTCTCTGTCTCTGTCTCTGTCTCTGTCTCTGTCTCTGTCTCTGTCTCTGTCTCTGACTCTGTCTCTGTCTCTGTCTCTGTCTCTGTCTCTGTCTCTGTCTCTGTCTCTGTCTCTGTCTCTGTCTCTGTCTCTGTCTCTGTCTCTGTCTCTGTCTTTGTCTCTGTCTCTGTCTCTGCGTCCCTGCCTCTGTGCCTATGTCTCTATGTCTCTGTCCATGTGACACTGTCTCTATGTGTGTGTCTCGGGGTCTCTGTCTCTGTGTCTCTGACTCTGTGTCTCTGTCTCTGTGTCTCTGTCTCTGTGTCTCCGCCTCTGTGTCTCCGTCTCAGTGTCTCTGTCTCTGTGTCTCTGTCTCCGTGTCTCTGTCTCTGTGTCTCTGTCTCTGTGTCTCTGTCTCTGTCTCTGTCTCTGTCTCTGTCTCTGTCTCTGTCTCTGTCTCTCTCTCTGTCTCTGTCTCTGTCTCTGTCTCTGTCTCTGTCTCTGTCTCTGTCTCTGTTTCTGTGTCCCTGCCTCTGTTCCTATGTCTCTATGTCGCTGTCCATGTGTCACTGTCTCTGTCTCTGTCTCTGTGTCTGTCTCTGTCTCCTCTCTGTCTCTGTGACTCTGTCTCTGTGTCTCTGTCTCTGTGTCTCTGTGTCTCTGTTTCTCTGTCTCTGTCTCTGTCTCTGTGTCACTGTCTCTGTGTCTCTGTCTCTGTGTCTCTGTCTCTGTGTCACTGTCTCTGTGTCTCTGTCTCTGTGTCTCTGCCTCTGTGTCTCTGTGTCTCTGTGTCTCTGTCTCTGTGTCTCTGTCTCTGTCTCTGTCTCTGTCTCTGTCTCTGTCTCTGTCTCCTCTCTGTCTCCGTGTCTCTGTCTCTGTGTCTCTGTCTCTGTGTCTCTGTGTCTCTGTTTCTCTGTCTCTGTCTCTGTCTCTGTCTCTGTCTCTGTCTCTGTCTCTGTCTCTGTCTCTGTCTCTGTCTCTGTCTCTGTCTCTGTCTCTGTGTCCCTGCCTCTGTTCCTATGTCTCTATGTCGCTGTCCATGTGTCACTGTCTCTGTCTCTGTCTCTGTCTCTGTCTCTGTCTCTGTCTCTGTCTCTGTCTCTGTCTCTGTCTCTGTCTCTGTCTCTGCCTCTGTCTCTGTCTCTGCCTCTGTCTCGGTCTGTGTCTCCGTCTCTGTGTCCCTGACTCTGTGCCTATGTCTCTATGTCTCTGTCCATGTGACACTGTCTCTATGTCTGTGTCTCGGGGTCTCTGTCTCTGTGTCTCTGTCTCTGTGTCTCTGTCCCTGTGTCTCTGTCTCTGTGTCTCTGTCTCTGTGTCTCTGTCTCTGTGTCTCTGTCTCTGTGTCTCTGTCGCTGTGTCTCTGTGTCTCTGTCGCTGTCTCTGTCTCTGTCTCTGTCTCTGTCTCCGTCTCTGTCACCGTCTCTGTCTCTGTCTCTGTCTCTGTCTCTGTCTCTGTCTCTGCCTCTGTCTCTGTCTCTGTCTCTGTCTACATCTCTGTCTCTGTCTCAGCCTCTGTCTCTGTCTCTGTCTCTGCCTCTGTCTCTGTGTCTCTGTCTCTGTGTCTCTCTCTCTGTGTCTCTGTGCCTCTGTCTCTGTGTCTCTGTCCATGTGTCACTGTCTCTGTCTCTGTCTCTGTCTCCTCTCTGTCTCTGTGTCTCTGTCTCTGTGTCTCTGTCTCTGTGTCTCTGTCTCTGTGTCTCTGACTCTGTGTCTCTGTGTCTCTGTTTCTCTGTCTCTGTCTCTGTCTCTGTCTCTGTGTCCCTGCCTCTGTTCCTATGTCTCTATGTCGCTGTCCATGTGTCACTGTCTCTGTCTCTGTCTCTGTCTCTGTCTCTGTCTCTGTCTCTGTCTCTGTCTCTGTCTCTGTCTCTGTCTCTGTCTCCTCTCTGTCTCTGTGTCTCTGTCTCTGTGTCTCTGTCTCTGTGTCTCTGTGTCTCTGTTTCTCTGTTTCTCTGTCTCTGTCTCTGTCTCTGTCTCTGTCTCTGTCTCTGTCTCTGTCTCTGTCTCTGTCTCTGTCTCTGTCTCTGTCTCTGTCTCGGTCTCTTTATCTGTCTCCGTCTCTGTGTCTCTGTCTCTGTGTCTCTGTCTCTGTCTCTGTCTCTGTCTCTGTCTCTGTCTCTGTCTCTGTCTCTGTCCCTGTCTCTGTCTCTGTCTCTGTCTCTGTCTCTGTCTCTGTCTCTGTCTCTGTCTCTGTCTCTGCCTCTGTCTCTGTCTCTGTGTCTCTGTCTCTGTATCTGTGTCCTGCCTCTGTGCCTATGTCTCTATGTCTCTGTCCATGTGACACTGTCTCTATGTCTGTGTCTCGGGGTCTCTGTCTCTGTGTCTCTGACTCTGTGTCTCTGTCTCTGTGTCTCTGTCTCTGTATCTGTGTCCCTGCCTCTGTGCCTATGTCTCTATGTCTCTATGTCTCTGCCTCAGTGCCTCTGTCTCTGGGTCACTGTCTCTGTGACTCCGTCTCTGTGTCTCTGTCCCTGTGTCTCTGTCTCTGTGACTCCGTCTCTGTATATCGGTCTCTGTGTATCTGTCTATGTGTCGCTGTGTCTCTGTCTCTGTGTCTCTGTCTCTGTGTCTCTGTCTCTGTCTCTCTGTCTCTGTGTCTCTGTCTCTGTGTCTCTGTCTCTGTATCTCTGTCTCTGTGTCTCTGTCTCTGTGTCTCTGTCTCTGTGTCTCTGTCTCTGTGTCTCTGTCTCTGTGTCTCTGTCTCTGTGTCTCTGTCTCTGTGTCTCTGTCTCTGTGTCTCTGACTCTGTGTCTCTGTCGCTGTGTCTCTGTGTCTCTGTCTCTGTCTCTGTCTCTGTCTCCGTCTCTGTCACCGTCTCTGACTCTGTCTCTGTCTCTGTCTCTGTCTCTGTCTCTGTCTACATCTCTGTCTCTGTCTCTGTCTCTGTCTCTGTCTCTGTCTCTGCCTCTGTCTCTGTGTCTCTGTCTCTGTGTCTCTCTCTCTGTGTCTCTGTGCCTCTGTCTCTGTGTCACTGTCTCTGTCTCTGTCTCTGTCTCCTCTCCGTCTCTGTGTCTCTGTCTCTGTGTCTCTGTCTCTGTGTCTCTGTCTCTGTGTCTCTGTGTCTCTGTTTCTCTGTCTCTGTCTCTGTCTCTGTCTCTGTCTCTGTCTCTGTCTCTGTCTCTGTGTCCCTGCCTCTGTTCCTATGTCTCTATGTCGCTGTCCATGTGTCACTGTCTCTGTCTCTGTCTCTGTCTCTGTCTCTGTCTCTGTCTCTGTCTCTGTCTCTGTCTCTGTCTCCTCTCTGTCTCTGTGTCTCTGTCTCTGTGTCTCTGCCTCTGTGTCTCTGTGTCTCTGTTTCTCTGTCTCTGTCTCTGTCTCTGTCTCTGTCTCTGTCTCTGTCTCTGTCTCTGTCTCTGTCTCTGTCTCTGTCTCTTTATCTGTCTCCGTCTCTGTGTCTCTGTCTCTGTGTCCCTGTCTCTGTCTCTGTCTCTGCCTCTGTCTCTGTCTCTGTTTCTGTCTCTGTCTCTGTCTCTGTCTCTGTCTCTGTCTCTGTCTCTGTCTCCTCTCTGTCTCCGTGTCTCTGTCTCTGTGTCTCTGTCTCTGTGTCTCTGTGTCTCTGTTTCTCTGTCTCTGTCTCTGTCTCTGTCTCTGTCTCTGTCTCTGTCTCTGTCTCTGTCTCTGTCTCTGTCTCTGTCTCTGTCTCTGTGTCCCTGCCTCTGTTCCTATGTCTCTATGTCGCTGTCCATGTGTCACTGTCTCTGTCTCTGTCTCTGTCTCTGTCTCTGTCTCTGTCTCTGTCTCTGTCTCTGTCTCTGTCTCTGTCTCTGCCTCTGTCTCTGTCTCTGCCTCTGTCTCGGTCTGTGTCTCCGTCTCTGTGTCCCTGACTCTGTGCCTATGTCTCTATGTCTCTGTCCATGTGACACTGTCTCTATGTCTGTGTCTCGGGGTCTCTGTCTCTGTGTCTCTGTCTCTGTGTCTCTGTCCCTGTGTCTCTGTCTCTGTGTCTCTGTCTCTGTGTCTCTGTCTCTGTGTCTCTGTCTCTGTGTCTCTGTCTCTGTGTCTCTGTCGCTGTGTCTCTGTGTCTCTGTCGCTGTCTCTGTCTCTGTCTCTGTCTCTGTCTCCGTCTCTGTCACCGTCTCTGTCTCTGTCTCTGTCTCTGTCTCTGTCTCTGTCTCTGCCTCTGTCTCTGTCTCTGTCTCTGTCTACATCTCTGTCTCTGTCTCAGCCTCTGTCTCTGTCTCTGTCTCTGCCTCTGTCTCTGTGTCTCTGTCTCTGTGTCTCTCTCTCTGTGTCTCTGTGCCTCTGTCTCTGTGTCTCTGTCCATGTGTCACTGTCTCTGTCTCTGTCTCTGTCTCCTCTCTGTCTCTGTGTCTCTGTCTCTGTGTCTCTGTCTCTGTGTCTCTGACTCTGTGTCTCTGTGTCTCTGTTTCTCTGTTTCTCTGTCTCTGTCTCTGTCTCTGTCTCTGTCTCTGTCTCTGTCTCTGTCTCTGTCTCTGTCTCTGTCTCTGTCTCTGTCTCTGTCTCTGTCTCTGTCTCTGTCTCGGTCTCTTTATCTGTCTCCGTCTCTGTGTCTCTGTCTCTGTGTCTCTGTCTCTGTCTCTGTCTCTGTCTCTGTCTCTGTCTCTGTCTCTGTCTCTGTCTCTGTCTCTGTCTCTGTCTCTGTCTCTGTCTCTGTCTGTGTCTCTGTCTCTGTCTCTGTCTCTGTCCCTGTCTCTGTCTCTGTCTCTGTCTCTGTCTTTGTCTCTGTCTCTGTCTCTGCGTCCCTGCCTCTGTGCCTATGTCCCTATGTCTCTGTCCATGTGACACTGTCTCTATGTGTGTGTCTCGGGGTCTCCGTCTCTGTGTCTCTGACTCTGTGTCTCTGTCTCTGTGTCTCTGTCTCTGTGTCTCCGCCTCTGTGTCTCCGTCTCAGTGTCTCTGTCTCTGTGTCTCTGTCTCCGTGTCTCTGTCTCTGTGTCTCTGTCTCTGTGTCTCTGTGTCTCTGTGTCTCTGTCTCTGTGTCTCTGTCTCTGTCTCTGTCTCTGTCTCTGTCTCTGTCTCTGTCTCTGTCTCCTCTCTGTCTCCGTGTCTCTGTCTCTGTGTCTCTGTCTCTGTGTCTCTGTGTCTCTGTTTCTCTGTCTCTGTCTCTGTCTCTGTCTCTGTCTCTGTCTCTGTCTCTGTCTCTGTCTCTGTCTCTGTCTCTGTCTCTGTCTCTGTCTCTGTCTCTGTCTCTGTGTCCCTGCCTCTGTTCCTATGTCTCTATGTCGCTGTCCATGTGTCACTGTCTCTGTCTCTGTCTCTGTCTCTGTCTCTGTCTCTGTCTCTGTCTCTGTCTCTGTCTCTGTCTCTGTCTCTGTCTCTGTCTCTGCCTCTGTCTCTGTCTCTGCCTCTGTCTCGGTCTGTGTCTCCGTCTCTGTGTCCCTGACTCTGTGCCTATGTCTCTATGTCTCTGTCCATGTGACACTGTCTCTATGTCTGTGTCTCGGGGTCTCTGTCTCTGTGTCTCTGACTCTGTGTCTCTGTCTCTGTGTCTCTGTCTCTGTATCTGTGTCCCTGCCTCTGTGCCTATGTCTCTATGTCTCTATCTCTGTGTCTCTGCCTCTGTCTCGGTGTGTCTTAATCTGTTTCTCTGTCTCTGTGTCTCTGTCTCTGTGTCACTGTCTCTGTGTCTCTGTCTCTGTGTCTCTGTCTCTGTGTCTCTGTGTCTCTGTGTCTCTGTCTCTGTGTCTCTGTCTCTGTATCTGTGTCCCTGCCTCTGTGCCTATGTCTCTATGTCTCTATCTCTGTGTCTCTGTCTCTATGTCTCTGTCTCTGTGTCTCTGTCTCTGTGTCTCTGTTTCTGTGTCTCTGTCTCTGTGTCTCTGTCTCTGTGTCTCTGTCTCTGTGTCTCTGTTTCTGTGTCTCTGTCTCTGTGTCTCTGTCTCTGTGTCTCTGTCTCTGTGTCTCTGTCTCTGTGTCTCTGTCCCTGTGTCTCTGTCTCTGTGTCTCTGTCTCTGTGTCTCTGTCTCTGTGTCTCTGTCTCTGTGTCACTGTCTCTGTCTCTGTCTCTGTCTCCTCTCTGTCTCTGTGTCTCTGTCTCTGTGTCTCTGTCTCTGTGTCTCTGACTCTGTGTCTCTGTGTCTCTGTTTCTCTGTCCCTGTCTCTGTCTCTGTCTCTGTCTCTGTGTCCCTGCCTCTGTTCCTATGTCTCTATGTCGCTGTCCATGTGTCACTGTCTCTGTCTCTGTCTCTGTCTCTGTCTCTGTCTCTGTCTCTGTCTCTGTCTCTGTCTCTGTCTCTGTCTCTGTCTCTGTCTCTGTCTCTGTCTCTGTCTCTGCCTCTGTCTCTGTCTCTGTGTCTCTGTCTCTGTATCTGTGTCCCTGCCTCTGTGCCTATGTCTCTATGTCTCTGTCCATGTGACACTGTCTCTATGTCTGTGTCTCGGGGTCTCTGTCTCTGTGTCTCTGACTCTGTGTCTCTGACTCTGTGTCTCTGTCTCTGTGTCTCTGTCTCTGTATCTGTGTCCCTGCCTCTGTGCCTATGTCTCTATGTCTCTATGTCTCTGCCTCAGTGCCTCTGTCTCTGGGTCACTGTCTCTGTGACTCCGTCTCTGTGTCTCTGTCCCTGTGTCTCTGTCTCCGTGTCTCTGTCTCTGTGACTCCGTCTCTGTATATCGGTCTCTGTGTATCTGTCTATGTGTCGCTGTGTCTCTGTCTCTGTGTCTCTGTCTCTGTGTCTCTGTCTCTGTCTCTGTCTCTGTCTCTGTCTCTGTCTCTGTGTCCCTGCCTCTGTTCCTATGTCTCTATGTCGCTGTCCATGTGTCACTGTCTCTGGCTCTGTCTCTGTCTCTGTCTCTGTCTCTGTCTCTGTCTCTGTCTCTGTCTCTGTCTCTGTCTCTGTCTCTGTCTCTGTCTCTGTCTCTGTCTCTGTCTCTGTCTCTGTCTCTGTCTCTGCCTCTGTCTCTGTCTCTGTGTCTCTGTCTCTGTATCTGTGTCCCTGCCTCTGTGCCTATGTCTCTATGTCTCTGTCCATGTGACACTGTCTCTATGTCTGTGTCTCGGGGTCTCTGTCTCTGTGTCTCTGTCTCTCTGTCTCTGTCTCTGTGTCACTGTCTCTGTGTCTCTGTCTCTGTGTCTCTGTCTCTGTGTCTCTGTGTCTCTGTGTCTCTGTGTCTCTGTCTCTGTGTCTCTGTCTCTGTATCTGTGCCCTGCCTCTGGGCCTATGTCTCTATGTCTCTATTTCTGTGTCTCTGTCTCAATGTCTCTGTCTCAGTGCCTCTGTCTCTGGGTCACTGTCTCTGTGACTCCGTCTCTGTGTCTCTGTCCCTGTGTCTCTGTCTCCGTGTCTCTGTTTCTGTGACTCCGTCTCTGTATATCGGTCTCTGTGTCTCTTTCTATGTGTCTCTGTGTCTCTGTCTCTGTGTCTCTGTCTCTGTGTCTCTGTCTCTGTCTCTCTGTCTCTGTGTCTCTGTCTCTGTGTCTCTGTCTCTGTGTCTCTGTCTCTGTGTCTCTGTCTCTGTGTCTCTGTCTCTGTGTCTCTGTCTCTGTGTCTCTGTCTCTGTGTCTCTGTCTCTGTGTCTCTGTCTCTGTGTCTCTGTCTCTGTGTCTCTGTCTCTGTGTCTCTGTCTCTGTGTCTCTGTCTCTGTGTCTCTGTCTCTGTGTCCCTGTCTCTGTGGCTCTGTCTCTGTGTCTCTGACTCTGTGTCTCTGTCGCTGTGTCTCTGTGTCTCTGTCTCTGTCTCTGTCTCTGTCTCCGACTCTGTCACCGTCTCTGACTCTGTCTCTGTCTCTGTCTCTGTCTCTGTCTCTGTCTACATCTCTGTCTCTGTCTCTGCCTCTGTCTCTGTCTCTGTCTCTGCCTCTGTCTCTGTGTCTCTGTCTCTGTGTCTCTCTCTCTGTGTCTCTGTGCCTCTGTCTCTGTGTCACTGTCTCTGTCTCTGTCTCTGTCTCCTCTCCGTCTCTGTGTCTCTGTCTCTGTGTCTCTGTCTCTGTGTCTCTGTGTCTCTGTTTCTCTGTCTCTGTCTCTGTCTCTGTCTCTGTCTCTGTCTCTGTCTCTGTGACTCCGCCTCTGTATATTGGTCTCTGTGTCTCTGTCTATGTGTCTCTGTGTCTCTGTCTCTGCGTCTCTGTCTCTGTGTCTCTGTCTCTGTGTCTCTGTCTCTGTGTCTCGGTCTCTGTGCCTATGACGCTCTGTATCTGTTTCTGTCTCTGTGTCTCTGTCTCTGTGTCTCTGTGTCTCTGTTTCTCTGTCTCTGTCTCTGTCTCTGTCTCTGTCTCTGTCTCTGTCTCTGTCTCTGTCTCTGTCTCTGTCTCTGTCTCTGTCTCTGTCTGTGTCTCTGTCTCTGTCTCTGTCTCTGTCTCTGTCTCTGTCTCTGCCTCTGTCTCGGTCTGTGTCTCCGTCTCTGTGTCCCTGACTCTGTGCCTATGTCTCAATGTCTCTGTCCATGTGACACTGTCTCTATGTCTGTGTCTCGGGGTCTCTGTCTCTGTATCTCTGACTCTGTGTCTCTGTCTCTGTGTCTCTGTCTCTGTATCTGTGTCCCTGCCTCTGTGCCTATGTCTCTATGTCTCTATGTCTCTGTCTCAGTGCCTCTGTCTCTGTGACTCCGTCTCTGTGACTCTGTCCCTGTGTCTCTGTCTCCGTGTCTCTGTCTCTGTGACTCCGTCTCTGTATATCGGTCTCTGTGTCTCTGTCTCTGTGTCTCTGTCTCTGTGTCTGTGTCTCTGTGTCTCTGTCTCTGTGTCTCTGTCTCTGTCTCTGTGTCTCTGTCTCTGTGTCTCTGTCTCTGTGTCTCTGTCTCTGTGTCTCTGTCTCTGTGTCTCTGTCTCTGTGTCTCTGTCTCTGTGTCTCTGTCTCTGTGTCTCTGTCTCTGTGTCTCTGTCTCTGTGTCTCTGTCTCTGTGTCTCTGTCTCTGTGTCTCTGTCTCTGTGTCTCTGTCTCTGTGTCTCTGTCTCTGTGTCTCTGTCTCTGTGTCTCTGTCTCTGTGTCTCTGTCTCTGTGTCTCTGTCTCTGTGTCTCTGTCTCTGTGTCTCTGTCTCTGTGTCTCTGTCTCTGTGTCTCTGTCTCTGTGTCTCTGTCTCTGTGTCTCTGTCTCTGTGTCTCTGTCTCTGTGTCTCTGTCTCTGTGTCTCTGTCTCTGTGTCTCTGTCTCTGTGTCTCTGTCTCTGTGTCTCTGTCTCTGTGTCTCTGTCTCTGTGTCTCTGTCTCTGTGTCTCTGTCTCTGTGTCTCTGTCTCTGTGTCTCTGTCTCTGTGTCTCGGTCTATGTGCCTATGACGCTCTGACTCTGCCTCTGTGTCTCTGTCTCCCTGTCCTGTCTTTCTGCCTCTGTGTCTGTCTCTGTCTCTGTCTACATCTCTGTCTCTGCCTCTGCCTCTGTCTCTGTCTCTGCCTCTGTCTCTGTCTCTGTGTCTCTGTCTCTGTCTCTGTGTCTCTGTCTCTGTGTCTCTGTCTCTGTATCTCTGTCTCTGTGTCTCTGTCTCTGTTTCTCTCTCTCTGTGTCTCTGTGTCTCTGTATCTGTGTCCCTGCCTCTGTGCCTATGTCTCTATGTCTCTATCTCTGTGTCTCTGCCTCTGTCTCGGTGTGTCTTAATCTGTTTCTCTGTCTCTGTGTCTCTGTCTCTGTGTCTCCGTCTCTGTGTCTCTGTCTCTGTGTCTCTGTCTCTGTGTCACTGTGTCTCTGTGCCTATGACGCTCTGGCTCTGCCTCTGTGTCTCTGTCTCCCTGTCCTGTCTTTCTGCCTCTGTCTCTGTCGCCGTCTCTGTCTCTGTCTTTGCCACTGTCTCTGTCTCTGTCTCTGTCTCTGTATCTGTCTGCGTCTCTGTCTCTGTCTCTGTCTCTGTCTCTGTCTCTGTCTCCTCTCTGTCTCTGTGTCTCTGTCTCTGTGTCTCTGTCTCTGTGTCTCTGTGTCTCTGTTTCTCTGTCTCTGTCTCTGTCTCTGTCTCTGTCTCTGTCTCTGTCTCCGTCTCTGTCTCTGCCTCTGTCTCTGTCTCTGTCTCTGCCTCTGTCTCGGTCTGTGTCTCCGTCTCTGTGTCCCTGACTCTGTGCCTATGTCTCTATGTCTCTGTCCATGTGACACTGTCTCTATGTCTGTGTCTCGGGGTCTCTGTCTCTGTGTCTCTGCCTCTGTCTCGGTGTGTATTAATCTGTTTCTCTGTCTCTGTGTCTCTGTCTCTGTGTCTCCGTCTCTGTGTCTCTGTCTCTGTGTCTCTGTATCTGTGTCTCTGTGTCTCTGTGCCTATGACGCTCTGTCTCTGCCTCTGTGTCTCTGTCTCCCTGTCCTGTCTTTCTGCCTCTGTCTCTGTCGCCGTCTCTGTCTCTGTCTTTGCCACTGTCTCTGTCTCTGTCTCTGTCTCTGTATCTGTCTGCGTCTCTGTCTCTGTCTCTGTCTCTGCCTCTGTCTCTGTCTCCGTCACTGTCTCTGTCTCCGTCTCTGTCTCTGTCTCTGTCTCTGTCTCTGTCCCTGTCTCTGTCTCTGTCTCTGTCTCTGTCTCTGTCTCTGTCTCTGTCTCTGTCTCTGTCTCTGTCTCTGTCTCTGTGTCTCTGTGTCTCTGTCTCTGTGTCTCTGTCTCTGTATCTGTGTCCCTGCCTCTGTGCCTATGTCTCTATGTCTCTATCTCTGTGTGTCTGTCTCTATGTCTCTGTCTCAGTGCCTCTGTCTCTGGGTCACTGTCTCTGTGACTCCGTCTCTGTGTCTCTGTCCCTGTGTCTCTGTCTCCGTGTCTCTGTCCCTGTGACTCCGTCTCTGTATATCGGTCTCTGTGTCTCTGTCTATGTGTCTCTGTGTCTCTGTCTCTGTGTCTCTGTCTCTGTGTCTCTGTCTCTGTGTCTCTGTCTCTGTGTCTCTGTCTCTGTGTCTCTGTCTCTGTGTCTCTGTCTCTGTGCCTCTGTCTCTGTGTCTCTGTCTCTGTGTCTCTGTCTCTGTGTCTCTGTCGCTGTGTCTCTGTGTCTCTGTCTCTGTCTCTGTCTCTGTCTCTGTCTCTGTCTCTGTCTCCGTCTCTGTCACCGTCTCTGACTCTGTCTCTGTCTCTGTCTCTGTCTCTGTCTCTGTCTACATCTCTGTCTCTGTCTCTGCCTCTGTCTCTGTCTCTGTCTCTGCCTCTGTCTCTGTGTCTCTGTCTCTGTGTCTCTCTCTCTGTGTCTCTGTGCCTCTGTCTCTGTGTCACTGTCTCTGTCTCTGTCTCTGTCTCCTCTCCGTCTCTGTGTCTCTGTCTCTGTGTCTCTGTGTCTCTGTTTCTCTGTCTCTGTCTCTGTCTCTGTCTCTGTCTCTGTCTCTGTCTCTGTCTCTTTATCTGTCTCCGTCTCTGTGTCTCTGTCTCTGTGTCCCTGTCTCTGTCTCTGTCTCTGCCTCTGTCTCTGTCTCTGTCTCTGTCTCTGTCTCTGTCTCCTCTCTGTCTCTGTGTCTCTGTCTCTGTGTCTCTGCCTCTGTGTCTCTGTGACTCTGTTTCTCTGTGTCTCTGTTTCTCTGTCTCTGTCTCTGTGTCCCTGTCTCTGTCTCTGTCTCTGCCTCTGTCTCTGTCTCTGTTTCTGTCTCTGTCTCTGTCTCTGTCTCTGTCGCCGTCTCTGCCTCTGTCTTTGCCACTGTCGCTGTCTCTGTCTCTGTCTCCGCCCCTGTCTCTGTCTCTGTCTCTGTCTCCGCCCCTGTCTCTGTCTCTGTCTCTGTCTCTGCCTCTGTCTCTGTCTCTGTCTCTGTGTCTCTGCCTCTGTGTCTCTCTCTCTGCGTCTCTGTCTCTGTGTCTCTGTCTCCGTGTCTCTGTCTCTGTGTCTCTGTCTCTGTGTCTCGGTCTCTGTGCCTATGACGCTATGTCTCTCTCTCTGTGTCTCTGTCTCCCTGTCCTATCTTTCTGCCTCTGTCTCTGTCGCCGTCTCTGCCTCTGTCTTTGCCACTGTCTCTGTCTCTGTCTCTGTCTCTGTCTGCGTCTCTGTCTCTGTCTCTGTCTCTGCCCCTGTCTCTGTCTCCGTCTCTGTCTCTGTATCTGTCTCTGTCTCTGTCTCTGTCTCTGTCTCTGTCTCTGTCTCTGTCTCTGTCTCTGTCTCTGTCTCTGTCTCTGTCTCTGTCTCTGTCTCTGTCTCTGCATCTGTCTCTGTCTCTGTCTCTGCCTCTGTCTCTGCCTCTGTCTCTGTCTCTGTCTCTGTGTCCCTGCCTCTGTTCCTATGTCTATATGTCTCTGTCCATGTGTCACTGTCTCTGTGAATCTGTCTCTGTGTCTCTGCCTCTGTGTCTCTGTCTCTCTCTTTCTGTCTCCGTGTGTCTTAATCTGTTTCTCTGTCTCTGTGTCTCTGTCTCTGTGTCTCCGTCTCTGTGTCTCTGTCTCTGTGTCTCTGTCTATGTGTCTCTGTGTCTCTGTGTCTCTGTGTCTCTGTCTCTGTATCTCTGTCTCTGTATCTGTGTCCCTGCCTCTGTGCCTATGTCTCTATGTCTCTATGTCTGTGTCTCTGTCTCTATGTCTCTGTCTCAGTGCCTCTGTCTCTGGGTCTCTGTCTCTGTGACTCCGTCTCTGTGTCTCTGTCCCTGTGTCTCTGTCTCCGTGTCTCTGCCTCTGTGACTCTGTCTCTGTGTCTCTGTCTCTGTATCTCTGTCTCTGTATCTGTGTCCCTGCCTCTGTGCCTATGTCTCTATGTCTCTATCTCTGTGTCTCTGTCTCTATGTCTCTGTCTCAGTGCCTCTGTCTCTGGGTCTCTGTCTCTGTGACTCCGTCTCTGTGTCTCTGTCCCTGTGTCTCTGTCTCCGTGTCTCTGTCTCTGTCTCTGTCTCTGTCTCTGTCTCTGTCTCTGTCTCTGTCCCTGTCTCTGTCTATGTGTCTCTGTCTCTGCGGCTCTATCTCAGTGTCTCTGTCCCTGTCTCCAACTCTGTGTCTCTGTATCTATGTCTCTGTCCCTGTGTCTCTGTTTCTGTGTCTCTGTCTCTGTGTCTCTGTCTCTGTGTCTCTGTCTCTGTGTCTCTGTCTCTGTGTCTCTGTCTCTGTATCTGTGTCCCTGCCTCTGTGCCTATGTCTCTATGTCTCTATCTCTGTGTCTCTGCCTCTGTCTCGGTGTGTCTTAATCTGTTTCTCTGTCTCTGTGTCTCTGTCTCTGTGTCACTGTCTCTGTGTCTCTGTCTCTGTGTCTCTGTCTCTGTGTCTCTGTGTCTCTGTGTCTCTGTCTCTGTGTCTCTGTCTCTGTATCTGTGCCCTGCCTCTGGGCCTATGTCTCTATGTCTCTATTTCTGTGTCTCTGTCTCTATGTCTCTGTCTCTGTGTCTCTGTCTCTGTGTCTCTGTCTCTGTGTCTCTGTCTCTGTGCCTCTGTCTCTGTGTCTCTGTCTCTGTGTCTCTGTCTCTGTGTCTCTGTCGCTGTGTCTCTGTGTCTCTGTCTCTGTCTCTGTCTCTGTCTCTGTCTCTGTCTCTGTCTCCGTCTCTGTCACCGTCTCTGACTCTGTCTCTGTCTCTGTCTCTGTCTCTGTCTCTGTCTACATCTCTGTCTCTGTCTCTGCCTCTGTCTCTGTCTCTGTCTCTGCCTCTGTCTCTGTGTCTCTGTCTCTGTGTCTCTCTCTCTGTGTCTCTGTGCCTCTGTCTCTGTGTCACTGTCTCTGTCTCTGTCTCTGTCTCCTCTCCGTCTCTGTGTCTCTGTCTCTGTGTCTCTGTCTCTGTGTCTCTGTGTCTCTGTTTCTCTGTCTCTGTCTCTGTCTCTGTCTCTGTCTCTGTCTCTGTCTCTGTGCCCCTGCCTCTGTTCCTATGTCTCTATGTCGCTGTCCATGTGTCACTGTCTCTGTCTCTGTCTCTGTCTCTGTCTCTGTCTCTGTCTCTGTCTCTGTCTCTGTCTCTGTCTCTGTCTCCTCTCTGTCTCTGTGTCTCTGTCTCTGTGTCTCTGCCTCTGTGTCTCTGTGTCTCTGTTTCTCTGTCTCTGTCTCTGTCTCTGTCTCTGTCTCTGTCTCTGTCTCTGTCTCTGTCTCTGTCTCTGTCTCTGTCTCTGTCTCTTTATCTGTCTCCGTCTCTGTGTCTCTGTCTCTGTGTCCCTGTCTCTGTCTCTGTCTCTGCCTCTGTCTCTGTCTCTGTCTCTGTCTCTGTCTCTGTCTCTGTCTCCTCTCTGTCTCTGTGTCTCTGTCTCTGTGTCTCTGCCTCTGTGTCTCTGTGTCTCTGTTTCTCTGTGTCTCTGTTTCTCTGTCTCTGTCTCTGTGTCCCTGTCTCTGTCTCTGTCTCTGCCTCTGTCTCTGTCTCTGTTTCTGTCTCTGTCTCTGTCTCTGTCTCTGTCGCCGTCTCTGCCTCTGTCTTTGCCACTGTCGCTGTCTCTGTCTCTGTCTCCGCCCCTGTCTCTGTCTCTGTCTCTGTCTCCGCCCCTGTCTCTGTCTCTGTCTCTGTCTCTGCCTCTGTCTCTGTCTCTGTCTCTGTGTCTCTGCCTCTGTGTCTCTCTCTCTGCGTCTCTGTCTCTGTGTCTCTGTCTCCGTGTCTCTGTCTCTGTGTCTCTGTCTCTGTGTCTCGGTCTCTGTGCCTATGACGCTATGTCTCTCTCTCTGTGTCTCTGTCTCCCTGTCCTATCTTTCTGCCTCTGTCTCTGTCGCCGTCTCTGCCTCTGTCTTTGCCACTGTCTCTGTCTCTGTCTCTGTCTCTGTCTGCGTCTCTGTCTCTGCCTCTGTCTCTGCCCCTGTCTCTGTCTCCGTCTCTGTCTCTGTATCTGTCTCTGTCTCTGTCTCTGTCTCTGTCTCTGTCTCTGTCTCTGTCTCTGTCTCTGTCTCTGTCTCTGTCTCTGTCTCTGTCTCTGCATCTGTCTCTGTCTCTGTCTCTGCCTCTGTCTCTGCCTCTGTCTCTGTCTCTGTCTCTGTGTCCCTGCCTCTGTTCCTATGTCTATATGTCTCTGTCCATGTGTCACTGTCTCTGTGAATCTGTCTCTGTGTCTCTGCCTCTGTGTCTCTGTCTCTCTCTTTCTGTCTCCGTGTGTCTTAATCTGTTTCTCTGTCTCTGTGTCTCTGTCTCTGTGTCTCCGTCTCTGTGTCTCTGTCTCTGTGTCTCTGTCTATGTGTCTCTGTGTCTCTGTGTCTCTGTCTCTGTATCTCTGTCTCTGTATCTGTGTCCCTGCCTCTGTGCCTATGTCTCTATGTCTCTATGTCTGTGTCTCTGTCTCTATGTCTCTGTCTCAGTGCCTCTGTCTCTGGGTCTCTGTCTCTGTGACTCCGTCTCTGTGTCTCTGTCCCTGTGTCTCTGTCTCCGTGTCTCTGCCTCTGTGACTCTGTCTCTGTGTCTCTGTCTCTGTATCTCTGTCTCTGTATCTGTGTCCCTGCCTCTGTGCCTATGTCTCTATGTCTCTATCTCTGTGTCTCTGTCTCTATGTCTCTGTCTCAGTGCCTCTGTCTCTGGGTCTCTGTCTCTGTGACTCCGTCTCTGTGTCTCTGTCCCTGTGTCTCTGTCTCCGTGTCTCTGTCTCTGTCTCTGTCTCTGTCTCTGTCTCTGTCTCTGTCTCTGTCTCTGTCTCTGTCCCTGTCTCTGTCTATGTGTCTCTGTCTCTGCGGCTCTATCTCAGTGTCTCTGTCCCTGTCTCCAACTCTGTGTCTCTGTATCTATGTCTCTGTCCCTGTGTCTCTGTTTCTGTGTCTCTGTCTCTGTGTCTCTGTCTCTGTGTCTCTGTCTCTGTGTCTCTGTCTCTGTGTCTCTGTCTCTGTGTCTCTGTCTCTGTGTCTCTGTCTCTGTATCTGTGTCCCTGCCTCTGTGCCTATGTCTCTATGTCTCTATCTCTGTGTCTCTGCCTCTGTCTCGGTGTGTCTTAATCTGTTTCTCTGTCTCTGTATCTCTGTCTCTGTGTCACTGTCTCTGTGTCTCTGTCTCTGTGTCTCTGTCTCTGTGTCTCTGTGTCTCTGTGTCTCTGTCTCTGTGTCTCTGTCTCTGTATCTGTGCCCTGCCTCTGGGCCTATGTCTCTATGTCTCTATTTCTGTGTCTCTGTCTCTATGTCTCTGTCTCAGTGCCTCTGTCTCTGGGTCACTGTCTCTGTGACTCCGTCTCTGTGTCTCTGTCCCTGTGTCTCTGTCTCCGTGTCTCTGTTTCTGTGACTCCGTCTCTGTATATCGGTCTCTGTGTCTCTTTCTATGTGTCTCTGTGTCTCTGTCTCTGTGTCTCTTTCTATGTGTCTCTGTGTCTCTGTCTCTGTGTCTCTGTCTCTGTGTCTCTGTCTCTGTCTCTCTGTCTCTGTGTCTCTGTCTCTGTGTCTCTGTCTCTGTGTCTCTGTCTCTGTGTCTCTGTCTCTGTGTCTCTGTCTCTGTGTCTCTGTCTCTGTGTCCCTGTCTCTGTGTCTCTGTCTCTGTGTCTCTGTCTCTGTGTCTCTGTCTCTGTGTCTCTGTCTCTGTGTCTCTGTCTCTGTGTCTCTGTCTCTGTGTCTCTGTCTCTGTGTCTCTGTCTCTGTGTCTCTGACTCTGTGTCTCTGTCGCTGTGTCTCTGTGTCTCTGTCTCTGTCTCTGTCTCTGTCTCCGTCTCTGTCACCGTCTCTGACTCTGTCTCTGTCTCTGTCTCTGTCTCTGTCTCTGTCTACATCTCTGTCTCTGTCTCTGCCTCTGTCTCTGTCTCTGTCTCTGCCTCTGTCTCTGTGTCTCTGTCTCTGTGTCTCTCTCTGTGTGTCTCTGTGCCTCTGTCTCTGTGTCACTGTCTCTGTCTCTGTCTCTGTCTCCTCTCCGTCTCTGTGTCTCTGTCTCTGTGTCTCTGTCTCTGTGTCTCTGTGTCTCTGTTTCTCTGTCTCTGTCTCTGTCTCTGTCTCTGTCTCTGTCTCTGTCTCTGTGACTCCGCCTCTGTATATTGGTCTCTGTGTCTCTGTCTATGTGTCTCTGTGTCTCTGTCTCTGCGTCTCTGTCTCTGTGTCTCTGTCTCTGTGTCTCTGTCTCTGTGTCTCGGTCTCTGTGCCTATGACGCTCTGTATCTGTTTCTGTCTCTGTGTCTCTGTCTCTGTGTCTCTGTGTCTCTGTTTCTCTGTCTCTGTCTCTGTCTCTGTCTCTGTCTCTGTCTCTGTCTCTGTCTCTGTCTCTGTCTCTGTCTGTGTCTCTGTCTCTGTCTCTGTCTCTGTCTCTGTGACTCCGCCTCTGTATATTGGTCTCTGTGTCTCTGTCTATGTGTCTCTGTGTCTCTGTCTCTGGGTCTCTGTCTCTGTGACTCCGTCTCTGTGTCTCTGTCCCTGTGTCTCTGTCTCCGTGTCTCTGTCTCTGTCTCTGTCTCTGTCTCTGTCTCTGTCTCTGTCTCTGTCCCTGTCTCTGTCTATGTGTCTCTGTCTCTGCGGCTCTATCTCAGTGTCTCTGTCCCTGTCTCCAACTCTGTGTCTCTGTATCTATGTCTCTGTCCCTGTGTCTCTGTTTCTGTGTCTCTGTCTCTGTGTCTCTGTCTCTGTGTCTCTGTCTCTGTGTCTCTGTCTCTGTGTCTCTGTCTCTGTGTCTCTGTCTCTGTACCTGTGTCCCTGCCTCTGTGCCTATGTCTCTATGTCTCTATCTCTGTGTCTCTGCCTCTGTCTCGGTGTGTCTTAATCTGTTTCTCTGTCTCTGTGTCTCTGTCTCTGTGTCACTGTCTCTGTGTCTCTGTCTCTGTGTCTCTGTCTCTGTGTCTCTGTGTCTCTGTGTCTCTGTCTCTGTGTCTCTGTCTCTGTATCTGTGCCCTGCCTCTGGGCCTATGTCTCTATGTCTCTATTTCTGTGTCTCTGTCTCTGTATCTGTGCCCTGCCTCTGGGCCTATGTCTCTATGTCTCTATTTCTGTGTCTCTGTCTCTATGTCTCTGTCTCAGTGCCTCCGTCTCTGGGTCACTGTCTCTGTGACTCCGTCTCTGTGTCTCTGTCCCTGTGTCTCTGTCTCCGTGTCTCTGTTTCTGTGACTCCGTCTCTGTATATCGGTCTCTGTGTCTCTTTCTATGTGTCTCTGTGTCTCTGTCTCTGTGTCTCTGTCTCTGTGTCTCTGTCTCTGTCTCTCTGTCTCTGTGTCTCTGTCTCTGTGTCTCTGTCTCTGTGTCTCTGTCTCTGTGTCTCTGTCTCTGTGTCTCTGTCTCTGTGTCTCTGTCTCTGTGTCTCTGTCTCTGTGTCTCTGTCTCTGTGTCTCTGTCTCTGTGTCTCTGTCTCTGTGTCTCTGTCTCTGTGTCTCTGTCTCTGTGTCTCTGTCTCTGTGTCTCTGTCTCTGTGTCTCTGTCTCTGTGTCTCTGTCTCTGTGTCTCTGTCTCTGTGTCTCTGTCTCTGTGTCTCTGACTCTGTGTCTCTGTCGCTGTGTCTCTGTGTCTCTGTCTCTGTCTCTGTCTCTGTCTCCGTCTCTGTCACCGTCTCTGACTCTGTCTCTGTCTCTGTCTCTGTCTCTGTCTCTGTCTACATCTCTGTCTCTGTCTCTGCCTCTGTCTCTGTCTCTGTCTCTGCCTCTGTCTCTGTGTCTCTGTCTCTGTGTCTCTCTCTCTGTGTCTCTGTGCCTCTGTCTCTGTGTCACTGTCTCTGTCTCTGTCTCTGTCTCCTCTCCGTCTCTGTGTCTCTGTCTCTGTGTCTCTGTCTCTGTGTCTCTGTGTCTCTGTTTCTCTGTCTCTGTCTCTGTCTCTGTCTCTGTCTCTGTCTCTGTCTCTGTGACTCCGCCTCTGTATATTGGTCTCTGTGTCTCTGTCTATGTGTCTCTGTGTCTCTGTCTCTGCGTCTCTGTCTCTGTGTCTCTGTCTCTGTGTCTCTGTCTCTGTGTCTCGGTCTCTGTGCCTATGACGCTCTGTATCTGTTTCTGTCTCTGTGTCTCTGTCTCTGTGTCTCTGTGTCTCTGTTTCTCTGTCTCTGTCTCTGTCTCTGTCTCTGTCTCTGTCTCTGTCTCTGTCTCTGTCTCTGTCTCTGTCTGTGTCTCTGTCTCTGTCTCTGTCTCTGTCTCTGTCTCTGTCTCTGCCTCTGTCTCGGTCTGTGTCTCCGTCTCTGTGTCCCTGACTCTGTGCCTATGTCTCAATGTCTCTGTCCATGTGACACTGTCTCTATGTCTGTGTCTCGGGGTCTCTGTCTCTGTATCTCTGACTCTGTGTCTCTGTCTCTGTGTCTCTGTCTCTGTATCTGTGTCCCTGCCTCTGTGCCTATGTCTCTATGTCTCTATGTCTCTGTCTCAGTGCCTCTGTCTCTGTGACTCCGTCTCTGTGACTCTGTCCCTGTGTCTCTGTCTCCGTGTCTCTGTCTCTGTGACTCCGTCTCTGTATATCGGTCTCTGTGTCTCTGTCTCTGTGTCTCTGTCTCTGTGTCTCTGTCTCTGTGTCTCTGTCTCTGTGTCTCTGTCTCTGTGTCTCTGTCTCTGTGTCTCTGTCTCTGTGTCTCTGTCTCTGTGTCTCTGTCTCTGTGTCTCTGTCTCTGTGTCTCTGTCTCTGTGTCTCTGTCTCTGTGTGTCGGTCTATGTGCCTATGACGCTCTGACTCTGCCTCTGTGTCTCTGTCTCCCTGTCCTGTCTTTCTGCCTCTGTGTCTGTCTCTGTCTCTGTCTACATCTCTGTCTCTGCCTCTGCCTCTGTCTCTGTCTCTGCCTCTGTCTCTGTCTCTGTGTCTCTGTCTCTGTCTCTGTGTCTCTGTCTCTGTGTCTCTGTCTCTGTATCTCTGTCTCTGTGTCTCTGTCTCTGTTTCTCTCTCTCTGTGTCTCTGTGTCTCTGTATCTGTGTCCCTGCCTCTGTGCCTATGTCTCTATGTCTCTATCTCTGTGTCTCTGCCTCTGTCTCGGTGTGTCTTAATCTGTTTCTCTGTCTCTGTGTCTCTGTCTCTGTGTCTCCGTCTCTGTGTCTCTGTCTCTGTGTCTCTGTCTCTGTGTCTCTGTGTCTCTGTGCCTATGACGCTCTGGCTCTGCCTCTGTGTCTCTGTCTCCCTGTCCTGTCTTTCTGCCTCTGTCTCTGTCGCCGTCTCTGTCTCTGTCTTTGCCACTGTCTCTGTCTCTGTCTCTGTCTCTGTATCTGTCTGCGTCTCTGTCTCTGTCTCTGTCTCTGCCTCTGTCTCTGTCTCCGTCACTGTCTCTGTCTCTGTCTCTGTCACTGTCTCTGTCTCTGTCTCTGTCTCTGTCTCCTCTCTGTCTCTGTGTCTCTGTCTCTGTGTCTCTGTGTCTCTGTTTCTCTGTCTCTGTCTCTGTGTCTGTCTCTGTCTCTGTCTCTGTCTCTGTCTCTGTCTCTGTCTCTGTGTCCCTGCCTCTGTTCCTATGTCTCTATGTCGCTGTCCATGTGTCACTGTCTCTGTCTCTGTCTCTGTCTCTGTCTCTGTCTCTGTCTCTGTCTCTGTCTCCTCTCTGTCTCTGTGTCTCTGTCTCTGTGTCTCTGTCTCTGTGTCTCTGTGTCTCTGTTTCTCTGTCTCTGTCTCTGTCTCTGTCTCTGTCTCTGTCTCCGTCTCTGTCTCTGCCTCTGTCTCTGTCTCTGTCTCTGCCTCTGTCTCGGTCTGTGTCTCCGTCTCTGTGTCCCTGACTCTGTGCCTATGTCTCTATGTCTCTGTCCATGTGACACTGTCTCTATGTCTGTGTCTCGGGGTCTCTGTCTCTGTGTCTCTGCCTCTGTCTCGGTGTGTCTTAATCTGTTTCTCTGTCTCTGTGTCTCTGTCTCTGTGTCTCCGTCTCTGTGTCTCTGTCTCTGTGTCTCTGTATCTGTGTCTCTGTGTCTCTGTGCCTATGACGCTCTGTCTCTGCCTCTGTGTCTCTGTCTCCCTGTCCTGTCTTTCGGCCTCTGTCTCTGTCGCCGTCTCTGTCTCTGTCTTTGCCACTGTCTCTGTCTCTGTCTCTGTCTCTGTATCTGTCTGCGTCTCTGTCTCTGTCTCTGTCTCTGCCTCTGTCTCTGTCTCCGTCACTGTCTCTGTCTCTGTCTCTGTCTCTGTCTCTGTGACTCCGCCTCTGTATATTGGTCTCTGTGTCTCTGTGTCTCTGTCTCTGCGTCTCTGTCTCTGTGTCTCTGTCTCTGTGTCTCTGTCTCTGTGTCTCTGTCTCTGTGTCTCTGTCTCTGTGTCTCTGTCTCTGTGTCTCTGTCTCTGTGTCTCTGTCTCTGTGTCTCTGTCTCTGTGTCTCTGTCTCTGTGTCTCTGTCTCTGTGTCTCTGTCTCTGTGTCTCTGACTCTGTGTCTCTGTCGCTGTGTCTCTGTGTCTCTGTCTCTGTCTCTGTCTCTGTCTCCGTCTCTGTCACCGTCTCTGACTCTGTCTCTGTCTCTGTCTCTGTCTCTGTCTCTGTCTACATCTCTGTCTCTGTCTCTGCCTCTGTCTCTGTCTCTGTCTCTGCCTCTGTCTCTGTGTCTCTGTCTCTGTGTCTCTCTCTCTGTGTCTCTGTGCCTCTGTCTCTGTGTCACTGTCTCTGTCTCTGTCTCTGTCTCCTCTCCGTCTCTGTGTCTCTGTCTCTGTGTCTCTGTCTCTGTGTCTCTGTGTCTCTGTTTCTCTGTCTCTGTCTCTGTCTCTGTCTCTGTCTCTGTCTCTGTGACTCCGCCTCTGTATATTGGTCTCTGTGTCTCTGTCTATGTGTCTCTGTGTCTCTGTCTCTGCGTCTCTGTCTCTGTGTCTCTGTCTCTGTGTCTCTGTCTCTGTGTCTCGGTCTCTGTGCCTATGACGCTCTGTATCTGTTTCTGTCTCTGTGTCTCTGTCTCTGTGTCTCTGTGTCTCTGTTTCTCTGTCTCTGTCTCTGTCTCTGTCTCTCTCTCTGTCTCTGTCTCTGTCTCTGTCTCTGTCTCTGTCTGTGTCTCTGTCTCTGTCTCTGTCTCTGTCTCTGTCTCTGTCTCTGCCTCTGTCTCGGTCTGTGTCTCCGTCTCTGTGTCCCTGACTCTGTGCCTATGTCTCAATGTCTCTGTCCATGTGACACTGTCTCTATGTCTGTGTCTCGGGGTCTCTGTCTCTGTATCTCTGACTCTGTGTCTCTGTCTCTGTGTCTCTGTCTCTGTATCTGTGTCCCTGCCTCTGTGCCTATGTCTCTATGTCTCTATGTCTCTGTCTCAGTGCCTCTGTCTCTGTGACTCCGTCTCTGTGACTCTGTCCCTGTGTCTCTGTCTCCGTGTCTCTGTCTCTGTGACTCCGTCTCTGTATATCGGTCTCTGTGTCTCTGTCTCTGTGTCTCTGTCTCTGTGTCTCTGTCTCTGTGTCTCTGTCTCTGTGTCTCTGTCTCTGTGTCTCTGTCTCTGTGTCTCTGTCTCTGTGTCTCTGTCTCTGTGTCTCTGTCTCTGTGTCTCTGTCTCTGTGTCTCTGTCTCTGTGTGTCGGTCTATGTGCCTATGACGCTCTGACTCTGCCTCTGTGTCTCTGTCTCCCTGTCCTGTCTTTCTGCCTCTGTGTCTGTCTCTGTCTCTGTCTACATCTCTGTCTCTGCCTCTGCCTCTGTCTCTGTCTCTGCCTCTGTCTCTGTCTCTGTGTCTCTGTCTCTGTCTCTGTGTCTCTGTCTCTGTGTCTCTGTCTCTGTATCTCTGTCTCTGTGTCTCTGTCTCTGTTTCTCTCTCTCTGTGTCTCTGTGTCTCTGTATCTGTGTCCCTGCCTCTGTGCCTATGTCTCTATGTCTCTATCTCTGTGTCTCTGCCTCTGTCTCGGTGTGTCTTAATCTGTTTCTCTGTCTCTGTGTCTCTGTCTCTGTGTCTCCGTCTCTGTGTCTCTGTCTCTGTGTCTCTGTCTCTGTGTCTCTGTGTCTCTGTGCCTATGACGCTCTGGCTCTGCCTCTGTGTCTCTGTCTCCCTGTCCTGTCTTTCTGCCTCTGTCTCTGTCGCCGTCTCTGTCTCTGTCTTTGCCACTGTCTCTGTCTCTGTCTCTGTCTCTGTATCTGTCTGCGTCTCTGTCTCTGTCTCTGTCTCTGCCTCTGTCTCTGTCTCCGTCACTGTCTCTGTCTCTGTCTCTGTCACTGTCTCTGTCTCTGTCTCTGTCTCTGTCTCCTCTCTGTCTCTGTGTCTCTGTCTCTGTGTCTCTGTGTCTCTGTTTCTCTGTCTCTGTCTCTGTGTCTGTCTCTGTCTCTGTCTCTGTCTCTGTCTCTGTCTCTGTCTCTGTGTCCCTGCCTCTGTTCCTATGTCTCTATGTCGCTGTCCATGTGTCACTGTCTCTGTCTCTGTCTCTGTCTCTGTCTCTGTCTCTGTCTCTGTCTCTGTCTCCTCTCTGTCTCTGTGTCTCTGTCTCTGTGTCTCTGTCTCTGTGTCTCTGTGTCTCTGTTTCTCTGTCTCTGTCTCTGTCTCTGTCTCTGTCTCTGTCTCTGTCTCCGTCTCTGTCTCTGCCTCTGTCTCTGTCTCTGTCTCTGCCTCTGTCTCGGTCTGTGTCTCCGTCTCTGTGTCCCTGACTCTGTGCCTATGTCTCTATGTCTCTGTCCATGTGACACTGTCTCTATGTCTGTGTCTCGGGGTCTCTGTCTCTGTGTCTCTGCCTCTGTCTCGGTGTGTCTTAATCTGTTTCTCTGTCTCTGTGTCTCTGTCTCTGTGTCTCCGTCTCTGTGTCTCTGTCTCTGTGTCTCTGTATCTGTGTCTCTGTGTCTCTGTGCCTATGACGCTCTGTCTCTGCCTCTGTGTCTCTGTCTCCCTGTCCTGTCTTTCGGCCTCTGTCTCTGTCGCCGTCTCTGTCTCTGTCTTTGCCACTGTCTCTGTCTCTGTCTCTGTCTCTGTATCTGTCTGCGTCTCTGTCTCTGTCTCTGTCTCTGCCTCTGTCTCTGTCTCCGTCACTGTCTCTGTCTCTGTCTCTGTCTCTGTCTCTGTCTCTGTCTCTGTCTCTGTCTCTGTCTCTGTTTCTGTCTCTGTCTCTGTCTCTGTCTCTGTCTCTGTCTCTGTCTCTGTCTCTGTCTCTGTGTCTCTGTGTCTCTGTCTCTGTGTCTCTGTCTCTGTATCTGTGTCCCTGCCTCTGTGCCTATGTCTCTATGTCTCTATCTCTGTGTCTCTGTCTCTGTGTCTCTGTCTCTGTATCTGTGTCCCTGCCTCTGTGCCTATGTCTCTATGTCTCTATCTCTGTGTGTCTGTCTCTATGTCTCTGTCTCAGTGCCTCTGTCTCTGGGTCACTGTCTCTGTGACTCCGTCTCTGTGTCTCTGTCCCTGTGTCTCTGTCTCCGTGTCTCTGTCCCTGTGACTCCGTCTCTGTATATCGGTCTCTGTGTCTCTGTCTATGTGTCTCTGTGTCTCTGTCTCTGTGTCTCTGTCTCTGTGTCTCTGTCTCTGTGTCTCTGTCTCTGTGTCTCTGTCTCTGTGCCTCTGTCTCTGTGTCTCTGTCTCTGTGTCTCTGTCTCTGTGTCTCTGTCGCTGTGTCTCTGTGTCTCTGTCTCTGTCTCTGTCTCTGTCTCTGTCTCTGTCTCTGTCTCCGTCTCTGTCACCGTCTCTGACTCTGTCTCTGTCTCTGTCTCTGTCTCTGTCTCTGTCTACATCTCTGTCTCTGTCTCTGCCTCTGTCTCTGTCTCTGTCTCTGCCTCTGTCTCTGTGTCTCTGTCTCTGTGTCTCTCTGTCTGTGTCTCTGTGCCTCTGTCTCTGTGTCACTGTCTCTGTCTCTGTCTCTGTCTCCTCTCCGTCTCTGTGTCTCTGTCTCTGTGTCTCTGTCTCTGTGTCTCTGTGTCTCTGTTTCTCTGTCTCTGTCTCTGTCTCTGTCTCTGTCTCTGTCTCTGTGTCCCTGCCTCTGTTCCTATGTCTCTATGTCGCTGTCCATGTGTCACTGTCTCTGTCTCTGTCTCTGTCTCTGTCTCTGTCTCTGTCTCTGTCTCTGTCTCCTCTCTGTCTCTGTGTCTCTGTCTCTGTGTCTCTGCCTCTGTGTCTCTGTGTCTCTGTTTCTCTGTCTCTGTCTCTGTCTCTGTCTCTGTCTCTGTCTCTGTCTCTGTCTCTGTCTCTGTCTCTGTCTCTTTATCTGTCTCCGTCTCTGTGTCTCTGTCTCTGTGTCCCTGTCTCTGTCTCTGTCTCTGCCTCTGTCTCTGTCTCTGTTTCTGTCTCTGTCTCTGTCTCTGTCTCTGTCGCCGTCTCTGCCTCTGTCTTTGCCACTGTCGCTGTCTCTGTCTCTGTCTCCGCCCCTGTCTCTGTCTCTGTCTCTGTCTCCGCCCCTGTCTCTGTCTCTGTCTCTGTCTCTGCCTCTGTCTCTGTCTCTGTCTCTGTGTCTCTGCCTCTGTGTCTCTCTCTCTGCGTCTCTGTCTCTGTGTCTCTGTCTCCGTGTCTCTGTCTCTGTGTCTCTGTCTCTGTGTCTCGGTCTCTGTGCCTATGACGCTATGTCTCTCTCTCTGTGTCTCTGTCTCCCTGTCCTATCTTTCTGCCTCTGTCTCTGTCGCCGTCTCTGCCTCTGTCTTTGCCACTGTCTCTGTCTCTGTCTCTGTCTCTGTCTGCGTCTCTGTCTCTGCCTCTGTCTCTGCCCCTGTCTCTGTCTCCGTCTCTGTCTCTGTATCTGTCTCTGTCTCTGTCTCTGTCTCTGTCTCTGTCTCTGTCTCTGTCTCTGTCTCTGTCTCTGTCTCTGTCTCTGTCTCTGTCTCTGCATCTGTCTCTGTCTCTGTCTCTGCCTCTGTCTCTGCCTCTGTCTCTGTCTCTGTCTCTGTGTCCCTGCCTCTGTTCCTATGTCTATATGTCTCTGTCCATGTGTCACTGTCTCTGTGAATCTGTCTCTGTGTCTCTGCCTCTGTGTCTCTGTCTCTCTCTTTCTGTCTCCGTGTGTCTTAATCTGTTTCTCTGTCTCTGTGTCTCTGTCTCTGTGTCTCCGTCTCTGTGTCTCTGTCTCTGTGTCTCTGTCTATGTGTCTCTGTGTCTCTGTGTCTCTGTCTCTGTATCTCTGTCTCTGTATCTGTGTCCCTGCCTCTGTGCCTATGTCTCTATGTCTCTATGTCTGTGTCTCTGTCTCTATGTCTCTGTCTCAGTGCCTCTGTCTCTGGGTCTCTGTCTCTGTGACTCCGTCTCTGTGTCTCTGTCCCTGTGTCTCTGTCTCCGTGTCTCTGCCTCTGTGACTCTGTCTCTGTGTCTCTGTCTCTGTATCTCTGTCTCTGTATCTGTGTCCCTGCCTCTGTGCCTATGTCTCTATGTCTCTATCTCTGTGTCTCTGTCTCTATGTCTCTGTCTCAGTGCCTCTGTCTCTGGGTCTCTGTCTCTGTGACTCCGTCTCTGTGTCTCTGTCCCTGTGTCTCTGTCTCCGTGTCTCTGTCTCTGTCTCTGTCTCTGTCTCTGTCTCTGTCTCTGTCTCTGTCTCTGTCTCTGTCCCTGTCTCTGTCTATGTGTCTCTGTCTCTGCGGCTCTATCTCAGTGTCTCTGTCCCTGTCTCCAACTCTGTGTCTCTGTATCTATGTCTCTGTCCCTGTGTCTCTGTTTCTGTGTCTCTGTCTCTGTGTCTCTGTCTCTGTGTCTCTGTCTCTGTGTCTCTGTCTCTGTGTCTCTGTCTCTGTGTCTCTGTCTCTGTGTCTCTGTCTCTGTATCTGTGTCCCTGCCTCTGTGCCTATGTCTCTATGTCTCTATCTCTGTGTCTCTGCCTCTGTCTCGGTGTGTCTTAATCTGTTTCTCTGTCTCTGTATCTCTGTCTCTGTGTCACTGTCTCTGTGTCTCTGTCTCTGTGTCTCTGTCTCTGTGTCTCTGTGTCTCTGTGTCTCTGTCTCTGTGTCTCTGTCTCTGTATCTGTGCCCTGCCTCTGGGCCTATGTCTCTATGTCTCTATTTCTGTGTCTCTGTCTCTATGTCTCTGTCTCAGTGCCTCTGTCTCTGGGTCACTGTCTCTGTGACTCCGTCTCTGTGTCTCTGTCCCTGTGTCTCTGTCTCCGTGTCTCTGTTTCTGTGACTCCGTCTCTGTATATCGGTCTCTGTGTCTCTTTCTATGTGTCTCTGTGTCTCTGTCTCTGTGTCTCTTTCTATGTGTCTCTGTGTCTCTGTCTCTGTGTCTCTGTCTCTGTGTCTCTGTCTCTGTCTCTCTGTCTCTGTGTCTCTGTCTCTGTGTCTCTGTCTCTGTGTCTCTGTCTCTGTGTCTCTGTCTCTGTGTCTCTGTCTCTGTGTCTCTGTCTCTGTGTCCCTGTCTCTGTGTCTCTGTCTCTGTGTCTCTGTCTCTGTGTCTCTGTCTCTGTGTCTCTGTCTCTGTGTCTCTGTCTCTGTGTCTCTGTCTCTGTGTCTCTGTCTCTGTGTCTCTGTCTCTGTGTCTCTGACTCTGTGTCTCTGTCGCTGTGTCTCTGTGTCTCTGTCTCTGTCTCTGTCTCTGTCTCCGTCTCTGTCACCGTCTCTGACTCTGTCTCTGTCTCTGTCTCTGTCTCTGTCTCTGTCTACATCTCTGTCTCTGTCTCTGCCTCTGTCTCTGTCTCTGTCTCTGCCTCTGTCTCTGTGTCTCTGTCTCTGTGTCTCTCTCTGTGTGTCTCTGTGCCTCTGTCTCTGTGTCACTGTCTCTGTCTCTGTCTCTGTCTCCTCTCCGTCTCTGTGTCTCTGTCTCTGTGTCTCTGTCTCTGTGTCTCTGTGTCTCTGTTTCTCTGTCTCTGTCTCTGTCTCTGTCTCTGTCTCTGTCTCTGTCTCTGTGACTCCGCCTCTGTATATTGGTCTCTGTGTCTCTGTCTATGTGTCTCTGTGTCTCTGTCTCTGCGTCTCTGTCTCTGTGTCTCTGTCTCTGTGTCTCTGTCTCTGTGTCTCGGTCTCTGTGCCTATGACGCTCTGTATCTGTTTCTGTCTCTGTGTCTCTGTCTCTGTGTCTCTGTGTCTCTGTTTCTCTGTCTCTGTCTCTGTCTCTGTCTCTGTCTCTGTCTCTGTCTCTGTCTCTGTCTCTGTCTCTGTCTGTGTCTCTGTCTCTGTCTCTGTCTCTGTCTCTGTGACTCCGCCTCTGTATATTGGTCTCTGTGTCTCTGTCTATGTGTCTCTGTGTCTCTGTCTCTGGGTCTCTGTCTCTGTGACTCCGTCTCTGTGTCTCTGTCCCTGTGTCTCTGTCTCCGTGTCTCTGTCTCTGTCTCTGTCTCTGTCTCTGTCTCTGTCTCTGTCTCTGTCCCTGTCTCTGTCTATGTGTCTCTGTCTCTGCGGCTCTATCTCAGTGTCTCTGTCCCTGTCTCCAACTCTGTGTCTCTGTATCTATGTCTCTGTCCCTGTGTCTCTGTTTCTGTGTCTCTGTCTCTGTGTCTCTGTCTCTGTGTCTCTGTCTCTGTGTCTCTGTCTCTGTGTCTCTGTCTCTGTGTCTCTGTCTCTGTACCTGTGTCCCTGCCTCTGTGCCTATGTCTCTATGTCTCTATCTCTGTGTCTCTGCCTCTGTCTCGGTGTGTCTTAATCTGTTTCTCTGTCTCTGTGTCTCTGTCTCTGTGTCACTGTCTCTGTGTCTCTGTCTCTGTGTCTCTGTCTCTGTGTCTCTGTGTCTCTGTGTCTCTGTCTCTGTGTCTCTGTCTCTGTATCTGTGCCCTGCCTCTGGGCCTATGTCTCTATGTCTCTATTTCTGTGTCTCTGTCTCTGTATCTGTGCCCTGCCTCTGGGCCTATGTCTCTATGTCTCTATTTCTGTGTCTCTGTCTCTATGTCTCTGTCTCAGTGCCTCCGTCTCTGGGTCACTGTCTCTGTGACTCCGTCTCTGTGTCTCTGTCCCTGTGTCTCTGTCTCCGTGTCTCTGTTTCTGTGACTCCGTCTCTGTATATCGGTCTCTGTGTCTCTTTCTATGTGTCTCTGTGTCTCTGTCTCTGTGTCTCTGTCTCTGTGTCTCTGTCTCTGTCTCTCTGTCTCTGTGTCTCTGTCTCTGTGTCTCTGTCTCTGTGTCTCTGTCTCTGTGTCTCTGTCTCTGTGTCTCTGTCTCTGTGTCTCTGTCTCTGTGTCTCTGTCTCTGTGTCTCTGTCTCTGTGTCTCTGTCTCTGTGTCTCTGTCTCTGTGTCTCTGTCTCTGTGTCTCTGTCTCTGTGTCTCTGTCTCTGTGTCTCTGTCTCTGTGTCTCTGTCTCTGTGTCTCTGTCTCTGTGTCTCTGTCTCTGTGTCTCTGTCTCTGTGTCTCTGACTCTGTGTCTCTGTCGCTGTGTCTCTGTGTCTCTGTCTCTGTCTCTGTCTCTGTCTCCGTCTCTGTCACCGTCTCTGACTCTGTCTCTGTCTCTGTCTCTGTCTCTGTCTCTGTCTACATCTCTGTCTCTGTCTCTGCCTCTGTCTCTGTCTCTGTCTCTGCCTCTGTCTCTGTGTCTCTGTCTCTGTGTCTCTCTCTCTGTGTCTCTGTGCCTCTGTCTCTGTGTCACTGTCTCTGTCTCTGTCTCTGTCTCCTCTCCGTCTCTGTGTCTCTGTCTCTGTGTCTCTGTCTCTGTGTCTCTGTGTCTCTGTTTCTCTGTCTCTGTCTCTGTCTCTGTCTCTGTCTCTGTCTCTGTCTCTGTGACTCCGCCTCTGTATATTGGTCTCTGTGTCTCTGTCTATGTGTCTCTGTGTCTCTGTCTCTGCGTCTCTGTCTCTGTGTCTCTGTCTCTGTGTCTCTGTCTCTGTGTCTCGGTCTCTGTGCCTATGACGCTCTGTATCTGTTTCTGTCTCTGTGTCTCTGTCTCTGTGTCTCTGTGTCTCTGTTTCTCTGTCTCTGTCTCTGTCTCTGTCTCTGTCTCTGTCTCTGTCTCTGTCTCTGTCTCTGTCTCTGTCTGTGTCTCTGTCTCTGTCTCTGTCTCTGTCTCTGTCTCTGTCTCTGCCTCTGTCTCGGTCTGTGTCTCCGTCTCTGTGTCCCTGACTCTGTGCCTATGTCTCAATGTCTCTGTCCATGTGACACTGTCTCTATGTCTGTGTCTCGGGGTCTCTGTCTCTGTATCTCTGACTCTGTGTCTCTGTCTCTGTGTCTCTGTCTCTGTATCTGTGTCCCTGCCTCTGTGCCTATGTCTCTATGTCTCTATGTCTCTGTCTCAGTGCCTCTGTCTCTGTGACTCCGTCTCTGTGACTCTGTCCCTGTGTCTCTGTCTCCGTGTCTCTGTCTCTGTGACTCCGTCTCTGTATATCGGTCTCTGTGTCTCTGTCTCTGTGTCTCTGTCTCTGTGTCTCTGTCTCTGTGTCTCTGTCTCTGTGTCTCTGTCTCTGTGTCTCTGTCTCTGTGTCTCTGTCTCTGTGTCTCTGTCTCTGTGTCTCTGTCTCTGTGTCTCTGTCTCTGTGTCTCTGTCTCTGTGTCTCTGTCTCTGTGTGTCGGTCTATGTGCCTATGACGCTCTGACTCTGCCTCTGTGTCTCTGTCTCCCTGTCCTGTCTTTCTGCCTCTGTGTCTGTCTCTGTCTCTGTCTACATCTCTGTCTCTGCCTCTGCCTCTGTCTCTGTCTCTGCCTCTGTCTCTGTCTCTGTGTCTCTGTCTCTGTCTCTGTGTCTCTGTCTCTGTGTCTCTGTCTCTGTATCTCTGTCTCTGTGTCTCTGTCTCTGTTTCTCTCTCTCTGTGTCTCTGTGTCTCTGTATCTGTGTCCCTGCCTCTGTGCCTATGTCTCTATGTCTCTATCTCTGTGTCTCTGCCTCTGTCTCGGTGTGTCTTAATCTGTTTCTCTGTCTCTGTGTCTCTGTCTCTGTGTCTCCGTCTCTGTGTCTCTGTCTCTGTGTCTCTGTCTCTGTGTCTCTGTGTCTCTGTGCCTATGACGCTCTGGCTCTGCCTCTGTGTCTCTGTCTCCCTGTCCTGTCTTTCTGCCTCTGTCTCTGTCGCCGTCTCTGTCTCTGTCTTTGCCACTGTCTCTGTCTCTGTCTCTGTCTCTGTATCTGTCTGCGTCTCTGTCTCTGTCTCTGTCTCTGCCTCTGTCTCTGTCTCCGTCACTGTCTCTGTCTCTGTCTCTGTCACTGTCTCTGTCTCTGTCTCTGTCTCTGTCTCCTCTCTGTCTCTGTGTCTCTGTCTCTGTGTCTCTGTGTCTCTGTTTCTCTGTCTCTGTCTCTGTGTCTGTCTCTGTCTCTGTCTCTGTCTCTGTCTCTGTCTCTGTCTCTGTGTCCCTGCCTCTGTTCCTATGTCTCTATGTCGCTGTCCATGTGTCACTGTCTCTGTCTCTGTCTCTGTCTCTGTCTCTGTCTCTGTCTCTGTCTCTGTCTCCTCTCTGTCTCTGTGTCTCTGTCTCTGTGTCTCTGTCTCTGTGTCTCTGTGTCTCTGTTTCTCTGTCTCTGTCTCTGTCTCTGTCTCTGTCTCTGTCTCCGTCTCTGTCTCTGCCTCTGTCTCTGTCTCTGTCTCTGCCTCTGTCTCGGTCTGTGTCTCCGTCTCTGTGTCCCTGACTCTGTGCCTATGTCTCTATGTCTCTGTCCATGTGACACTGTCTCTATGTCTGTGTCTCGGGGTCTCTGTCTCTGTGTCTCTGCCTCTGTCTCGGTGTGTCTTAATCTGTTTCTCTGTCTCTGTGTCTCTGTCTCTGTGTCTCCGTCTCTGTGTCTCTGTCTCTGTGTCTCTGTATCTGTGTCTCTGTGTCTCTGTGCCTATGACGCTCTGTCTCTGCCTCTGTGTCTCTGTCTCCCTGTCCTGTCTTTCGGCCTCTGTCTCTGTCGCCGTCTCTGTCTCTGTCTTTGCCACTGTCTCTGTCTCTGTCTCTGTCTCTGTATCTGTCTGCGTCTCTGTCTCTGTCTCTGTCTCTGCCTCTGTCTCTGTCTCCGTCACTGTCTCTGTCTCTGTCTCTGTCTCTGTCTCTGTGACTCCGCCTCTGTATATTGGTCTCTGTGTCTCTGTGTCTCTGTCTCTGCGTCTCTGTCTCTGTGTCTCTGTCTCTGTGTCTCTGTCTCTGTGTCTCTGTCTCTGTGTCTCTGTCTCTGTGTCTCTGTCTCTGTGTCTCTGTCTCTGTGTCTCTGTCTCTGTGTCTCTGTCTCTGTGTCTCTGTCTCTGTGTCTCTGTCTCTGTGTCTCTGTCTCTGTGTCTCTGTCTCTGTGTCTCTGACTCTGTGTCTCTGTCGCTGTGTCTCTGTGTCTCTGTCTCTGTCTCTGTCTCTGTCTCCGTCTCTGTCACCGTCTCTGACTCTGTCTCTGTCTCTGTCTCTGTCTCTGTCTCTGTCTACATCTCTGTCTCTGTCTCTGCCTCTGTCTCTGTCTCTGTCTCTGCCTCTGTCTCTGTGTCTCTGTCTCTGTGTCTCTCTCTCTGTGTCTCTGTGCCTCTGTCTCTGTGTCACTGTCTCTGTCTCTGTCTCTGTCTCCTCTCCGTCTCTGTGTCTCTGTCTCTGTGTCTCTGTCTCTGTGTCTCTGTGTCTCTGTTTCTCTGTCTCTGTCTCTGTCTCTGTCTCTGTCTCTGTCTCTGTGACTCCGCCTCTGTATATTGGTCTCTGTGTCTCTGTCTATGTGTCTCTGTGTCTCTGTCTCTGCGTCTCTGTCTCTGTGTCTCTGTCTCTGTGTCTCTGTCTCTGTGTCTCGGTCTCTGTGCCTATGACGCTCTGTATCTGTTTCTGTCTCTGTGTCTCTGTCTCTGTGTCTCTGTGTCTCTGTTTCTCTGTCTCTGTCTCTGTCTCTGTCTCTCTCTCTGTCTCTGTCTCTGTCTCTGTCTCTGTCTCTGTCTGTGTCTCTGTCTCTGTCTCTGTCTCTGTCTCTGTCTCTGTCTCTGCCTCTGTCTCGGTCTGTGTCTCCGTCTCTGTGTCCCTGACTCTGTGCCTATGTCTCAATGTCTCTGTCCATGTGACACTGTCTCTATGTCTGTGTCTCGGGGTCTCTGTCTCTGTATCTCTGACTCTGTGTCTCTGTCTCTGTGTCTCTGTCTCTGTATCTGTGTCCCTGCCTCTGTGCCTATGTCTCTATGTCTCTATGTCTCTGTCTCAGTGCCTCTGTCTCTGTGACTCCGTCTCTGTGACTCTGTCCCTGTGTCTCTGTCTCCGTGTCTCTGTCTCTGTGACTCCGTCTCTGTATATCGGTCTCTGTGTCTCTGTCTCTGTGTCTCTGTCTCTGTGTCTCTGTCTCTGTGTCTCTGTCTCTGTGTCTCTGTCTCTGTGTCTCTGTCTCTGTGTCTCTGTCTCTGTGTCTCTGTCTCTGTGTCTCTGTCTCTGTGTCTCTGTCTCTGTGTCTCTGTCTCTGTGTGTCGGTCTATGTGCCTATGACGCTCTGACTCTGCCTCTGTGTCTCTGTCTCCCTGTCCTGTCTTTCTGCCTCTGTGTCTGTCTCTGTCTCTGTCTACATCTCTGTCTCTGCCTCTGCCTCTGTCTCTGTCTCTGCCTCTGTCTCTGTCTCTGTGTCTCTGTCTCTGTCTCTGTGTCTCTGTCTCTGTGTCTCTGTCTCTGTATCTCTGTCTCTGTGTCTCTGTCTCTGTTTCTCTCTCTCTGTGTCTCTGTGTCTCTGTATCTGTGTCCCTGCCTCTGTGCCTATGTCTCTATGTCTCTATCTCTGTGTCTCTGCCTCTGTCTCGGTGTGTCTTAATCTGTTTCTCTGTCTCTGTGTCTCTGTCTCTGTGTCTCCGTCTCTGTGTCTCTGTCTCTGTGTCTCTGTCTCTGTGTCTCTGTGTCTCTGTGCCTATGACGCTCTGGCTCTGCCTCTGTGTCTCTGTCTCCCTGTCCTGTCTTTCTGCCTCTGTCTCTGTCGCCGTCTCTGTCTCTGTCTTTGCCACTGTCTCTGTCTCTGTCTCTGTCTCTGTATCTGTCTGCGTCTCTGTCTCTGTCTCTGTCTCTGCCTCTGTCTCTGTCTCCGTCACTGTCTCTGTCTCTGTCTCTGTCACTGTCTCTGTCTCTGTCTCTGTCTCTGTCTCCTCTCTGTCTCTGTGTCTCTGTCTCTGTGTCTCTGTGTCTCTGTTTCTCTGTCTCTGTCTCTGTGTCTGTCTCTGTCTCTGTCTCTGTCTCTGTCTCTGTCTCTGTCTCTGTGTCCCTGCCTCTGTTCCTATGTCTCTATGTCGCTGTCCATGTGTCACTGTCTCTGTCTCTGTCTCTGTCTCTGTCTCTGTCTCTGTCTCTGTCTCTGTCTCCTCTCTGTCTCTGTGTCTCTGTCTCTGTGTCTCTGTCTCTGTGTCTCTGTGTCTCTGTTTCTCTGTCTCTGTCTCTGTCTCTGTCTCTGTCTCTGTCTCTGTCTCCGTCTCTGTCTCTGCCTCTGTCTCTGTCTCTGTCTCTGCCTCTGTCTCGGTCTGTGTCTCCGTCTCTGTGTCCCTGACTCTGTGCCTATGTCTCTATGTCTCTGTCCATGTGACACTGTCTCTATGTCTGTGTCTCGGGGTCTCTGTCTCTGTGTCTCTGCCTCTGTCTCGGTGTGTCTTAATCTGTTTCTCTGTCTCTGTGTCTCTGTCTCTGTGTCTCCGTCTCTGTGTCTCTGTCTCTGTGTCTCTGTATCTGTGTCTCTGTGTCTCTGTGCCTATGACGCTCTGTCTCTGCCTCTGTGTCTCTGTCTCCCTGTCCTGTCTTTCGGCCTCTGTCTCTGTCGCCGTCTCTGTCTCTGTCTTTGCCACTGTCTCTGTCTCTGTCTCTGTCTCTGTATCTGTCTGCGTCTCTGTCTCTGTCTCTGTCTCTGCCTCTGTCTCTGTCTCCGTCACTGTCTCTGTCTCTGTCTCTGTCTCTGTCTCTGTCTCTGTCTCTGTCTCTGTCTCTGTCTCTGTTTCTGTCTCTGTCTCTGTCTCTGTCTCTGTCTCTGTCTCTGTCTCTGTCTCTGTCTCTGTGTCTCTGTGTCTCTGTCTCTGTGTCTCTGTCTCTGTATCTGTGTCCCTGCCTCTGTGCCTATGTCTCTATGTCTCTATCTCTGTGTCTCTGTCTCTGTGTCTCTGTCTCTGTATCTGTGTCCCTGCCTCTGTGCCTATGTCTCTATGTCTCTATCTCTGTGTGTCTGTCTCTATGTCTCTGTCTCAGTGCCTCTGTCTCTGGGTCACTGTCTCTGTGACTCCGTCTCTGTGTCTCTGTCCCTGTGTCTCTGTCTCCGTGTCTCTGTCCCTGTGACTCCGTCTCTGTATATCGGTCTCTGTGTCTCTGTCTATGTGTCTCTGTGTCTCTGTCTCTGTGTCTCTGTCTCTGTGTCTCTGTCTCTGTGTCTCTGTCTCTGTGTCTCTGTCTCTGTGCCTCTGTCTCTGTGTCTCTGTCTCTGTGTCTCTGTCTCTGTGTCTCTGTCGCTGTGTCTCTGTGTCTCTGTCTCTGTCTCTGTCTCTGTCTCTGTCTCTGTCTCTGTCTCCGTCTCTGTCACCGTCTCTGACTCTGTCTCTGTCTCTGTCTCTGTCTCTGTCTCTGTCTACATCTCTGTCTCTGTCTCTGCCTCTGTCTCTGTCTCTGTCTCTGCCTCTGTCTCTGTGTCTCTGTCTCTGTGTCTCTCTGTCTGTGTCTCTGTGCCTCTGTCTCTGTGTCACTGTCTCTGTCTCTGTCTCTGTCTCCTCTCCGTCTCTGTGTCTCTGTCTCTGTGTCTCTGTCTCTGTGTCTCTGTGTCTCTGTTTCTCTGTCTCTGTCTCTGTCTCTGTCTCTGTCTCTGTCTCTGTGTCCCTGCCTCTGTTCCTATGTCTCTATGTCGCTGTCCATGTGTCACTGTCTCTGTCTCTGTCTCTGTCTCTGTCTCTGTCTCTGTCTCTGTCTCTGTCTCCTCTCTGTCTCTGTGTCTCTGTCTCTGTGTCTCTGCCTCTGTGTCTCTGTGTCTCTGTTTCTCTGTCTCTGTCTCTGTCTCTGTCTCTGTCTCTGTCTCTGTCTCTGTCTCTGTCTCTGTCTCTGTCTCTTTATCTGTCTCCGTCTCTGTGTCTCTGTCTCTGTGTCCCTGTCTCTGTCTCTGTCTCTGCCTCTGTCTCTGTCTCTGTTTCTGTCTCTGTCTCTGTCTCTGTCTCTGTCGCCGTCTCTGCCTCTGTCTTTGCCACTGTCGCTGTCTCTGTCTCTGTCTCCGCCCCTGTCTCTGTCTCTGTCTCTGTCTCCGCCCCTGTCTCTGTCTCTGTCTCTGTCTCTGCCTCTGTCTCTGTCTCTGTCTCTGTGTCTCTGCCTCTGTGTCTCTCTCTCTGCGTCTCTGTCTCTGTGTCTCTGTCTCCGTGTCTCTGTCTCTGTGTCTCTGTCTCTGTGTCTCGGTCTCTGTGCCTATGACGCTATGTCTCTCTCTCTGTGTCTCTGTCTCCCTGTCCTATCTTTCTGCCTCTGTCTCTGTCGCCGTCTCTGCCTCTGTCTTTGCCACTGTCTCTGTCTCTGTCTCTGTCTCTGTCTGCGTCTCTGTCTCTGTCTCTGTCTCTGTCTCTGCCCCTGTCTCTGTCTCCGTCTCTGTCTCTGTATCTGTCTCTGTCTCTGTCTCTGTCTCTGTCTCTGTCTCTGTCTCTGTCTCTGTCTCTGTCTCTGCACCTGTCTCTGTCTCTGTCTCTGCCTCTGTCTCTGCCTCTGTCTCTGTCTCTGTCTCTGTGTCCCTGCCTCTGTTCCTATGTCTATATGTCTCTGTCCATGTGTCACTGTCTCTGTGAATCTGTCTCTGTGTCTCTGCCTCTGTGTCTCTGTCTCTCTCTTTCTGTCTCCGTGTGTCTTAATCTGTTTCTCTGTCTCTGGGTCTCTGTCTCTGTGTCTCCGTCTCTGTGTCTCTGTCTCTGTGTCTCTGTCTATGTGTCTCTGTGTCTCTGTGTCTCTGTCTCTGTATCTCTGTCTCTGTATCTGTGTCCCTGCCTCTGTGCCTATGTCTCTATGTCTCTATGTCTGTGTCTCTGTCTCTATGTCTCTGTCTCAGTGCCTCTGTCTCTGGGTCTCTGTCTCTGTGACTCCGTCTCTGTGTCTCTGTCCCTGTGTCTCTGTCTCCGTGTCTCTGCCTCTGTGACTCTGTCTCTGTGTCTCTGTCTCTGTATCTCTGTCTCTGTATCTGTGTCCCTGCCTCTGTGCCTATGTCTCTATGTCTCTATCTCTGTGTCTCTGTCTCTATGTCTCTGTCTCAGTGCCTCTGTCTCTGGGTCTCTGTCTCTGTGACTCCGTCTCTGTGTCTCTGTCCCTGTGTCTCTGTCTCCGTGTCTCTGTCTCTGTCTCTGTCTCTGTCTCTGTCTCTGTCTCTGTCTCTGTCTCTGTCCCTGTCTCTGTCTATGTGTCTCTGTCTCTGCGGCTCTATCTCAGTGTCTCTGTCCCTGTCTCCAACTCTGTGTCTCTGTATCTATGTCTCTGTCCCTGTGTCTCTGTTTCTGTGTCTCTGTCTCTGTGTCTCTGTCTCTGTGTCTCTGTCTCTGTGTCTCTGTCTCTGTGTCTCTGTCTCTGTGTCTCTGTCTCTGTGTCTCTGTCTCTGTATCTGTGTCCCTGCCTCTGTGCCTATGTCTCTATGTCTCTATCTCTGTGTCTCTGCCTCTGTCTCGGTGTGTCTTAATCTGTTTCTCTGTCTCTGTATCTCTGTCTCTGTGTCACTGTCTCTGTGTCTCTGTCTCTGTGTCTCTGCCTCTGTGTCTCTGTGTCTCTGTGTCTCTGTCTCTGTGTCTCTGTCTCTGTATCTGTGCCCTGCCTCTGGGCCTATGTCTCTATGTCTCTATTTCTGTGTCTCTGTCTCTATGTCTCTGTCTCAGTGCCTCTGTCTCTGGGTCACTGTCTCTGTGACTCCGTCTCTGTGTCTCTGTCCCTGTGTCTCTGTCTCCGTGTCTCTGTTTCTGTGACTCCGTCTCTGTATATCGGTCTCTGTGTCTCTTTCTATGTGTCTCTGTGTCTCTGTCTCTGTGTCTCTTTCTATGTGTCTCTGTGTCTCTGTCTCTGTGTCTCTGTCTCTGTGTCTCTGTCTCTGTCTCTCTGTCTCTGTGTCTCTGTCTCTGTGTCTCTGTCTCTGTGTCTCTGTCTCTGTGTCTCTGTCTCTGTGTCTCTGTCTCTGTGTCTCTGTCTCTGTGTCCCTGTCTCTGTGTCTCTGTCTCTGTGTCTCTGTCTCTGTGTCTCTGTCTCTGTGTCTCTGTCTCTGTGTCTCTGTCTCTGTGTCTCTGTCTCTGTGTCTCTGTCTCTGTGTCTCTGTCTCTGTGTCTCTGACTCTGTGTCTCTGTCGCTGTGTCTCTGTGTCTCTGTCTCTGTCTCTGTCTCTGTCTCCGTCTCTGTCACCGTCTCTGACTCTGTCTCTGTCTCTGTCTCTGTCTCTGTCTCTGTCTACATCTCTGTCTCTGTCTCTGCCTCTGTCTCTGTCTCTGTCTCTGCCTCTGTCTCTGTGTCTCTGTCTCTGTGTCTCTCTCTGTGTGTCTCTGTGCCTCTGTCTCTGTGTCACTGTCTCTGTCTCTGTCTCTGTCTCCTCTCCGTCTCTGTGTCTCTGTCTCTGTGTCTCTGTCTCTGTGTCTCTGTGTCTCTGTTTCTCTGTCTCTGTCTCTGTCTCTGTATCTCTGTCTCTGTATCTGTGTCCCTGCCTCTGTGCCTATGTCTCTATGTCTCTATCTCTGTGTCTCTGTCTCTATGTCTCTGTCTCAGTGCCTCTGTCTCTGGGTCTCTGTCTCTGTGACTCCGTCTCTGTGTCTCTGTCCCTGTGTCTCTGTCTCCGTGTCTCTGTCTCTGTCTCTGTCTCTGTCTCTGTCTCTGTCTCTGTCTCTGTCTCTGTCCCTGTCTCTGTCTATGTGTCTCTGTCTCTGCGGCTCTATCTCAGTGTCTCTGTCCCTGTCTCCAACTCTGTGTCTCTGTATCTATGTCTCTGTCCCTGTGTCTCTGTTTCTGTGTCTCTGTCTCTGTGTCTCTGTCTCTGTGTCTCTGTCTCTGTGTCTCTGTCTCTGTGTCTCTGTCTCTGTGTCTCTGTCTCTGTGTCTCTGTCTCTGTATCTGTGTCCCTGCCTCTGTGCCTATGTCTCTATGTCTCTATCTCTGTGTCTCTGCCTCTGTCTCGGTGTGTCTTAATCTGTTTCTCTGTCTCTGTATCTCTGTCTCTGTGTCACTGTCTCTGTGTCTCTGTCTCTGTGTCTCTGCCTCTGTGTCTCTGTGTCTCTGTGTCTCTGTCTCTGTGTCTCTGTCTCTGTATCTGTGCCCTGCCTCTGGGCCTATGTCTCTATGTCTCTATTTCTGTGTCTCTGTCTCTATGTCTCTGTCTCAGTGCCTCTGTCTCTGGGTCACTGTCTCTGTGACTCCGTCTCTGTGTCTCTGTCCCTGTGTCTCTGTCTCCGTGTCTCTGTTTCTGTGACTCCGTCTCTGTATATCGGTCTCTGTGTCTCTTTCTATGTGTCTCTGTGTCTCTGTCTCTGTGTCTCTTTCTATGTGTCTCTGTGTCTCTGTCTCTGTGTCTCTGTCTCTGTGTCTCTGTCTCTGTCTCTCTGTCTCTGTGTCTCTGTCTCTGTGTCTCTGTCTCTGTGTCTCTGTCTCTGTGTCTCTGTCTCTGTGTCTCTGTCTCTGTGTCTCTGTCTCTGTGTCCCTGTCTCTGTGTCTCTGTCTCTGTGTCTCTGTCTCTGTGTCTCTGTCTCTGTGTCTCTGTCTCTGTGTCTCTGTCTCTGTGTCTCTGTCTCTGTGTCTCTGTCTCTGTGTCTCTGTCTCTGTGTCTCTGACTCTGTGTCTCTGTCGCTGTGTCTCTGTGTCTCTGTCTCTGTCTCTGTCTCTGTCTCCGTCTCTGTCACCGTCTCTGACTCTGTCTCTGTCTCTGTCTCTGTCTCTGTCTCTGTCTACATCTCTGTCTCTGTCTCTGCCTCTGTCTCTGTCTCTGTCTCTGCCTCTGTCTCTGTGTCTCTGTCTCTGTGTCTCTCTCTGTGTGTCTCTGTGCCTCTGTCTCTGTGTCACTGTCTCTGTCTCTGTCTCTGTCTCCTCTCCGTCTCTGTGTCTCTGTCTCTGTGTCTCTGTCTCTGTGTCTCTGTGTCTCTGTTTCTCTGTCTCTGTCTCTGTCTCTGTCTCTGTCTCTGTCTCTGTCTCTGTGACTCCGCCTCTGTATATTGGTCTCTGTGTCTCTGTCTATGTGTCTCTGTGTCTCTGTCTCTGCGTCTCTGTCTCTGTGTCTCTGTCTCTGTGTCTCTGTCTCTGTGTCTCGGTCTCTGTGCCTATGACGCTCTGTATCTGTTTCTGTCTCTGTGTCTCTGTCTCTGTGTCTCTGTGTCTCTGTTTCTCTGTCTCTGTCTCTGTCTCTGTCTCTGTCTCTGTCTCTGTCTCTGTCTCTGTCTCTGTCTCTGTCTGTGTCTCTGTCTCTGTCTCTGTCTCTGTCTCTGTGACTCCGCCTCTGTATATTGGTCTCTGTGTCTCTGTCTATGTGTCTCTGTGTCTCTGTCTCTGGGTCTCTGTCTCTGTGACTCCGTCTCTGTGTCTCTGTCCCTGTGTCTCTGTCTCCGTGTCTCTGTCTCTGTCTCTGTCTCTGTCTCTGTCTCTGTCTCTGTCTCTGTCCCTGTCTCTGTCTATGTGTCTCTGTCTCTGCGGCTCTATCTCAGTGTCTCTGTCCCTGTCTCCAACTCTGTGTCTCTGTATATATGTCTCTGTCCCTGTGTCTCTGTTTCTGTGTCTCTGTCTCTGTGTCTCTGTCTCTGTGTCTCTGTCTCTGTGTCTCTGTCTCTGTGTCTCTGTCTCTGTGTCTCTGTCTCTGTACCTGTGTCCCTGCCTCTGTGCCTATGTCTCTATGTCTCTATCTCTGTGTCTCTGCCTCTGTCTCGGTGTGTCTTAATCTGTTTCTCTGTCTCTGTGTCTCTGTCTCTGTGTCACTGTCTCTGTGTCTCTGTCTCTGTGTCTCTGTCTCTGTGTCTCTGTGTCTCTGTGTCTCTGTCTCTGTGTCTCTGTCTCTGTATCTGTGCCCTGCCTCTGGGCCTATGTCTCTATGTCTCTATTTCTGTGTCTCTGTCTCTGTATCTGTGCCCTGCCTCTGGGCCTATGTCTCTATGTCTCTATTTCTGTGTCTCTGTCTCTATGTCTCTGTCTCAGTGCCTCCGTCTCTGGGTCACTGTCTCTGTGACTCCGTCTCTGTGTCTCTGTCCCTGTGTCTCTGTCTCCGTGTCTCTGTTTCTGTGACTCCGTCTCTGTATATCGGTCTCTGTGTCTCTTTCTATGTGTCTCTGTGTCTCTGTCTCTGTGTCTCTGTCTCTGTGTCTCTGTCTCTGTCTCTCTGTCTCTGTGTCTCTGTCTCTGTGTCTCTGTCTCTGTGTCTCTGTCTCTGTGTCTCTGTCTCTGTGTCTCTGTCTCTGTGTCTCTGTCTCTGTGTCTCTGTCTCTGTGTCTCTGTCTCTGTGTCTCTGTCTCTGTGTCTCTGTCTCTGTGTCTCTGTCTCTGTGTCTCTGTCTCTGTGTCTCTGTCTCTGTGTCTCTGTCTCTGTGTCTCTGTCTCTGTGTCTCTGTCTCTGTGTCTCTGTCTCTGTGTCTCTGTCTCTGTGTCTCTGTCTCTGTGTCTCTGACTCTGTGTCTCTGTCGCTGTGTCTCTGTGTCTCTGTCTCTGTCTCTGTCTCTGTCTCCGTCTCTGTCACCGTCTCTGACTCTGTCTCTGTCTCTGTCTCTGTCTCTGTCTCTGTCTACATCTCTGTCTCTGTCTCTGCCTCTGTCTCTGTCTCTGTCTCTGCCTCTGTCTCTGTGTCTCTGTCTCTGTGTCTCTCTCTCTGTGTCTCTGTGCCTCTGTCTCTGTGTCACTGTCTCTGTCTCTGTCTCTGTCTCCTCTCCGTCTCTGTGTCTCTGTCTCTGTGTCTCTGTCTCTGTGTCTCTGTGTCTCTGTTTCTCTGTCTCTGTCTCTGTCTCTGTCTCTGTCTCTGTCTCTGTCTCTGTGACTCCGCCTCTGTATATTGGTCTCTGTGTCTCTGTCTATGTGTCTCTGTGTCTCTGTCTCTGCGTCTCTGTCTCTGTGTCTCTGTCTCTGTGTCTCTGTCTCTGTGTCTCGGTCTCTGTGCCTATGACGCTCTGTATCTGTTTCTGTCTCTGTGTCTCTGTCTCTGTGTCTCTGTGTCTCTGTTTCTCTGTCTCTGTCTCTGTCTCTGTCTCTGTCTCTGTCTCTGTCTCTGTCTCTGTCTCTGTCTCTGTCTGTGTCTCTGTCTCTGTCTCTGTCTCTGTCTCTGTCTCTGTCTCTGCCTCTGTCTCGGTCTGTGTCTCCGTCTCTGTGTCCCTGACTCTGTGCCTATGTCTCAATGTCTCTGTCCATGTGACACTGTCTCTATGTCTGTGTCTCGGGGTCTCTGTCTCTGTATCTCTGACTCTGTGTCTCTGTCTCTGTGTCTCTGTCTCTGTATCTGTGTCCCTGCCTCTGTGCCTATGTCTCTATGTCTCTATGTCTCTGTCTCAGTGCCTCTGTCTCTGTGACTCCGTCTCTGTGACTCTGTCCCTGTGTCTCTGTCTCCGTGTCTCTGTCTCTGTGACTCCGTCTCTGTATATCGGTCTCTGTGTCTCTGTCTCTGTGTCTCTGTCTCTGTGTCTCTGTCTCTGTGTCTCTGTCTCTGTGTCTCTGTCTCTGTGTCTCTGTCTCTGTGTCTCTGTCTCTGTGTCTCTGTCTCTGTGTCTCTGTCTCTGTGTCTCTGTCTCTGTGTCTCTGTCTCTGTGTCTCTGTCTCTGTGTCTCTGTCTCTGTGTGTCGGTCTATGTGCCTATGACGCTCTGACTCTGCCTCTGTGTCTCTGTCTCCCTGTCCTGTCTTTCTGCCTCTGTGTCTGTCTCTGTCTCTGTCTACATCTCTGTCTCTGCCTCTGCCTCTGTCTCTGTCTCTGCGTCTGTCTCTGTCTCTGTGTCTCTGTCTCTGTCTCTGTGTCTCTGTCTCTGTGTCTCTGTCTCTGTATCTCTGTCTCTGTGTCTCTGTCTCTGTTTCTCTCTCTCTGTGTCTCTGTGTCTCTGTATCTGTGTCCCTGCCTCTGTGCCTATGTCTCTATGTCTCTATCTCTGTGTCTCTGCCTCTGTCTCGGTGTGTCTTAATCTGTTTCTCTGTCTCTGTGTCTCTGTCTCTGTGTCTCCGTCTCTGTGTCTCTGTCTCTGTGTCTCTGTCTCTGTGTCTCTGTGTCTCTGTGCCTATGACGCTCTGGCTCTGCCTCTGTGTCTCTGTCTCCCTGTCCTGTCTTTCTGCCTCTGTCTCTGTCTCTGTCTCCTCTCTGTCTCTGTGTCTCTGTCTCTGTGTCTCTGTCTCTGTGTCTCTGTGTCTCTGTTTCTCTGTCTCTGTCTCTGTCTCTGTCTCTGTCTCTGTCTCTGTCTCCGTCTCTGTCTCTGCCTCTGTCTCTGTCTCTGTCTCTGCCTCTGTCTCGGTCTGTGTCTCCGTCTCTGTGTCCCTGACTCTGTGCCTATGTCTCTATGTCTCTGTCCATGTGACACTGTCTCTATGTCTGTGTCTCGGGGTCTCTGTCTCTGTGTCTCTGCCTCTGTCTCGGTGTGTCTTAATCTGTTTCTCTGTCTCTGTGTCTCTGTCTCTGTGTCTCCGTCTCTGTGTCTCTGTCTCTGTGTCTCTGTATCTGTGTCTCTGTGTCTCTGTGCCTATGACGCTCTGTCTCTGCCTCTGTGTCTCTGTCTCCCTGTCCTGTCTTTCGGCCTCTGTCTCTGTCGCCGTCTCTGTCTCTGTCTTTGCCACTGTCTCTGTCTCTGTCTCTGTCTCTGTATCTGTCTGCGTCTCTGTCTCTGTCTCTGTCTCTGCCTCTGTCTCTGTCTCCGTCACTGTCTCTGTCTCTGTCTCTGTCTCTGTCTCTGTGACTCCGCCTCTGTATATTGGTCTCTGTGTCTCTGTCTATGTGTCTCTGTGTCTCTGTCTCTGCGTCTCTGTCTCTGTGTCTCTGTCTCTGTGTCTCTGTCTCTGTGTCTCTGTCTCTGTGTCTCTGTCTCTGTGTCTCTGTCTCTGTGTCTCTGTCTCTGTGTCTCTGTCTCTGTGTCTCTGTCTCTGTGTCTCTGTCTCTGTGTCTCTGTCTCTGTGTCTCTGTCTCTGTGTCTCTGTCTCTGTGTCTCTGTCTCTGTGTCTCTGTCTCTGTGTCTCTGACTCTGTGTCTCTGTCGCTGTGTCTCTGTGTCTCTGTCTCTGTCTCTGTCTCTGTCTCCGTCTCTGTCACCGTCTCTGACTCTGTCTCTGTCTCTGTCTCTGTCTCTGTCTCTGTCTACATCTCTGTCTCTGTCTCTGCCTCTGTCTCTGTCTCTGTCTCTGCCTCTGTCTCTGTGTCTCTGTCTCTGTGTCTCTCTCTCTGTGTCTCTGTGCCTCTGTCTCTGTGTCACTGTCTCTGTCTCTGTCTCTGTCTCCTCTCCGTCTCTGTGTCTCTGTCTCTGTGTCTCTGTCTCTGTGTCTCTGTGTCTCTGTTTCTCTGTCTCTGTCTCTGTCTCTGTCTCTGTCTCTGTCTCTGTCTCTGTGACTCCGCCTCTGTATATTGGTCTCTGTGTCTCTGTCTATGTGTCTCTGTGTCTCTGTCTCTGCGTCTCTGTCTCTGTGTCTCTGTCTCTGTGTCTCTGTCTCTGTGTCTCGGTCTCTGTGCCTATGACGCTCTGTATCTGTTTCTGTCTCTGTGTCTCTGTCTCTGTGTCTCTGTGTCTCTGTTTCTCTGTCTCTGTCTCTGTCTCTGTCTCTGTCTCTGTCTCTGTCTCTGTCTCTGTCTCTGTCTCTGTCTGTGTCTCTGTCTCTGTCTCTGTCTCTGTCTCTGTCTCTGTCTCTGCCTCTGTCTCGGTCTGTGTCTCCGTCTCTGTGTCCCTGACTCTGTGCCTATGTCTCAATGTCTCTGTCCATGTGACACTGTCTCTATGTCTGTGTCTCGGGGTCTCTGTCTCTGTATCTCTGACTCTGTGTCTCTGTCTCTGTGTCTCTGTCTCTGTATCTGTGTCCCTGCCTCTGTGCCTATGTCTCTATGTCTCTATGTCTCTGTCTCAGTGCCTCTGTCTCTGTGACTCCGTCTCTGTGACTCTGTCCCTGTGTCTCTGTCTCCGTGTCTCTGTCTCTGTGACTCCGTCTCTGTATATCGGTCTCTGTGTCTCTGTCTCTGTGTCTCTGTCTCTGTGTCTCTGTCTCTGTGTCTCTGTCTCTGTGTCTCTGTCTCTGTGTCTCTGTCTCTGTGTCTCTGTCTCTGTGTCTCTGTCTCTGTGTCTCTGTCTCTGTGTCTCTGTCTCTGTGTCTCTGTCTCTGTGTCTCTGTCTCTGTGTCTCTGTCTCTGTGTGTCGGTCTATGTGCCTATGACGCTCTGACTCTGCCTCTGTGTCTCTGTCTCCCTGTCCTGTCTTTCTGCCTCTGTGTCTGTCTCTGTCTCTGTCTACATCTCTGTCTCTGCCTCTGCCTCTGTCTCTGTCTCTGCGTCTGTCTCTGTCTCTGTGTCTCTGTCTCTGTCTCTGTGTCTCTGTCTCTGTGTCTCTGTCTCTGTATCTCTGTCTCTGTGTCTCTGTCTCTGTTTCTCTCTCTCTGTGTCTCTGTGTCTCTGTATCTGTGTCCCTGCCTCTGTGCCTATGTCTCTATGTCTCTATCTCTGTGTCTCTGCCTCTGTCTCGGTGTGTCTTAATCTGTTTCTCTGTCTCTGTGTCTCTGTCTCTGTGTCTCCGTCTCTGTGTCTCTGTCTCTGTGTCTCTGTCTCTGTGTCTCTGTGTCTCTGTGCCTATGACGCTCTGGCTCTGCCTCTGTGTCTCTGTCTCCCTGTCCTGTCTTTCTGCCTCTGTCTCTGTCGCCGTCTCTGTCTCTGTCTTTGCCACTGTCTCTGTCTCTGTCTCTGTCTCTGTATCTGTCTGCGTCTCTGTCTCTGTCTCTGTCTCTGCCTCTGTCTCTGTCTCCGTCACTGTCTCTGTCTCTGTCTCTGTCACTGTCTCTGTCTCTGTCTCTGTCTCTGTCTCCTCTCTGTCTCTGTGTCTCTGTCTCTGTGTCTCTGTGTCTCTGTTTCTCTGTCTCTGTCTCTGTGTCTGTCTCTGTCTCTGTCTCTGTCTCTGTCTCTGTCTCTGTCTCTGTGTCCCTGCCTCTGTTCCTATGTCTCTATGTCGCTGTCCATGTGTCACTGTCTCTGTCTCTGTCTCTGTCTCTGTCTCTGTCTCTGTCTCTGTCTCTGTCTCCTCTCTGTCTCTGTGTCTCTGTCTCTGTGTCTCTGTCTCTGTGTCTCTGTGTCTCTGTTTCTCTGTCTCTGTCTCTGTCTCTGTCTCTGTCTCTGTCTCCGTCTCTGTCTCTGCCTCTGTCTCTGTCTCTGTCTCTGCCTCTGTCTCGGTCTGTGTCTCCGTCTCTGTGTCCCTGACTCTGTGCCTATGTCTCTATGTCTCTGTCCATGTGACACTGTCTCTATGTCTGTGTCTCGGGGTCTCTGTCTCTGTGTCTCTGCCTCTGTCTCGGTGTGTCTTAATCTGTTTCTCTGTCTCTGTGTCTCTGTCTCTGTGTCTCCGTCTCTGTGTCTCTGTCTCTGTGTCTCTGTATCTGTGTCTCTGTGTCTCTGTGCCTATGACGCTCTGTCTCTGCCTCTGTGTCTCTGTCTCCCTGTCCTGTCTTTCGGCCTCTGTCTCTGTCGCCGTCTCTGTCTCTGTCTTTGCCACTGTCTCTGTCTCTGTCTCTGTCTCTGTATCTGTCTGCGTCTCTGTCTCTGTCTCTGTCTCTGCCTCTGTCTCTGTCTCCGTCACTGTCTCTGTCTCTGTCTCTGTCTCTGTCTCTGTCTCTGTCTCTGTCTCTGTCTCTGTCTCTGTTTCTGTCTCTGTCTCTGTCTCTGTCTCTGTCTCTGTCTCTGTCTCTGTCTCTGTGTCTCTGTGTCTCTGTCTCTGTGTCTCTGTCTCTGTATCTGTGTCCCTGCCTCTGTGCCTATGTCTCTATGTCTCTATCTCTGTGTCTCTGTCTCTGTGTCTCTGTCTCTGTATCTGTGTCCCTGCCTCTGTGCCTATGTCTCTATGTCTCTATCTCTGTGTGTCTGTCTCTATGTCTCTGTCTCCGTGTCTCTGTCCCTGTGACTCCGTCTCTGTATATCGGTCTCTGTGTCTCTGTCTATGTGTCTCTGTGTCTCTGTGTCTCTGTCTCTGTGTCTCTGTCTCTGTGTCTCTGTCTCTGTGTCTCTGTCTCTGTGTCTCTGTCTCTGTGCCTCTGTCTCTGTGTCTCTGTCTCTGTGTCTCTGTCTCTGTGTCTCTGTCGCTGTGTCTCTGTGTCTCTGTCTCTGTCTCTGTCTCTGTCTCTGTCTCTGTCTCTGTCTCCGTCTCTGTCACCGTCTCTGACTCTGTCTCTGTCTCTGTCTCTGTCTCTGTCTCTGTCTACATCTCTGTCTCTGTCTCTGCCTCTGTCTCTGTCTCTGTCTCTGCCTCTGTCTCTGTGTCTCTGTCTCTGTGTCTCTCTGTCTGTGTCTCTGTGCCTCTGTCTCTGTGTCACTGTCTCTGTCTCTGTCTCTGTCTCCTCTCCGTCTCTGTGTCTCTGTCTCTGTGTCTCTGTCTCTGTGTCTCTGTGTCTCTGTTTCTCTGTCTCTGTCTCTGTCTCTGTCTCTGTCTCTGTCTCTGTGTCCCTGCCTCTGTTCCTATGTCTCTATGTCGCTGTCCATGTGTCACTGTCTCTGTCTCTGTCTCTGTCTCTGTCTCTGTCTCTGTCTCTGTCTCTGTCTCCTCTCTGTCTCTGTGTCTCTGTCTCTGTGTCTCTGCCTCTGTGTCTCTGTGTCTCTGTTTCTCTGTCTCTGTCTCTGTCTCTGTCTCTGTCTCTGTCTCTGTCTCTGTCTCTGTCTCTGTCTCTGTCTCTGTCTCTTTATCTGTCTCCGTCTCTGTGTCTCTGTCTCTGTGTCCCTGTCTCTGTCTCTGTCTCTGCCTCTGTCTCTGTCTCTGTTTCTGTCTCTGTCTCTGTCTCTGTCTCTGTCGCCGTCTCTGCCTCTGTCTTTGCCACTGTCGCTGTCTCTGTCTCTGTCTCCGCCCCTGTCTCTGTCTCTGTCTCTGTCTCCGCCCCTGTCTCTGTCTCTGTCTCTGTCTCTGCCTCTGTCTCTGTCTCTGTCTCTGTGTCTCTGCCTCTGTGTCTCTCTCTCTGCGTCTCTGTCTCTGTGTCTCTGTCTCCGTGTCTCTGTCTCTGTGTCTCTGTCTCTGTGTCTCGGTCTCTGTGCCTATGACGCTATGTCTCTCTCTCTGTGTCTCTGTCTCCCTGTCCTATCTTTCTGCCTCTGTCTCTGTCGCCGTCTCTGCCTCTGTCTTTGCCACTGTCTCTGTCTCTGTCTCTGTCTCTGTCTGCGTCTCTGTCTCTGTCTCTGTCTCTGTCTCTGCCCCTGTCTCTGTCTCCGTCTCTGTCTCTGTATCTGTCTCTGTCTCTGTCTCTGTCTCTGTCTCTGTCTCTGTCTCTGTCTCTGTCTCTGTCTCTGCACCTGTCTCTGTCTCTGTCTCTGCCTCTGTCTCTGTCTCTGCCTCTGTCTCTGTCTCTGTCTCTGTGTCCCTGCCTCTGTTCCTATGTCTATATGTCTCTGTCCATGTGTCACTGTCTCTGTGAATCTGTCTCTGTGTCTCTGCCTCTGTGTCTCTGTCTCTCTCTTTCTGTCTCCGTGTGTCTTAATCTGTTTCTCTGTCTCTGGGTCTCTGTCTCTGTGTCTCCGTCTCTGTGTCTCTGTCTCTGTGTCTCTGTCTATGTGTCTCTGTGTCTCTGTGTCTCTGTCTCTGTATCTCTGTCTCTGTATCTGTGTCCCTGCCTCTGTGCCTATGTCTCTATGTCTCTATGTCTGTGTCTCTGTCTCTATGTCTCTGTCTCAGTGCCTCTGTCTCTGGGTCTCTGTCTCTGTGACTCCGTCTCTGTGTCTCTGTCCCTGTGTCTCTGTCTCCGTGTCTCTGCCTCTGTGACTCTGTCTCTGTGTCTCTGTCTCTGTATCTCTGTCTCTGTATCTGTGTCCCTGCCTCTGTGCCTATGTCTCTATGTCTCTATCTCTGTGTCTCTGTCTCTATGTCTCTGTCTCAGTGCCTCTGTCTCTGGGTCTCTGTCTCTGTGACTCCGTCTCTGTGTCTCTGTCCCTGTGTCTCTGTCTCCGTGTCTCTGTCTCTGTTTCTGTCTCTGTCTCTGTCTCTGTCTCTGTCTCTGTCCCTGTCTCTGTCTATGTGTCTCTGTCTCTGCGGCTCTATCTCAGTGTCTCTGTCCCTGTCTCCAACTCTGTGTCTCTGTATCTATGTCTCTGTCCCTGTGTCTCTGTTTCTGTGTCTCTGTCTCTGTGTCTCTGTCTCTGTGTCTCTGTCTCTGTGTCTCTGTCTCTGTGTCTCTGTCTCTGTGTCTCGGTCTCTGTGCCTATGACGCTCTGTATCTGTTTCTGTCTCTGTGTCTCTGTCTCCCTGTCCTATCTTTCTGCCTCTGTCTCTGTCGCCGTCTCTGCCTCTGTCTATGCCACTGTCTCTGTCTCTGTCTCTGTCTCTGTCTCTGTCTCTGTCTCTGTCCCTGTCTCTGTCTCTGTCTCTGTCTCTGTGTCCCTGCCTCTGTTCCTATGTCTCTATGTCGCTGTCCATGTGTCACTGTCTCTGTCTCTGTCTCTGTCTCTGTCTCGGTCTCTGTCTCTGTCTCTGTCTCTGTCTCTGTCTCTGTCTCTGTCTCTGTCTCTGTCTCTGTCTCTGTCTCTGTCTCTGTCTCTGTCTCTGTCTCTGTCTCTGTCTCTGTCTCTGTCTCTGTCTCTGTCTCTGTCTCTGTCTCTGTCTCTGTCTCTGTCTCTGTCTCTGTCTCTGTCTCGGTCTCTGTCTCTGCCTCTGTCTCTGTCTCTGCCTCTGTCTCGGTCTGTGTCTCCGTCTCTGTGTCCCTGACTCTGTGCCTATGTCTCTATGTCTCTGTCCATGTGACACTGTCTCTATGTCTGTGTCTCGGGGTCTCTGTCTCTGTGTCTCTGACTCTGTGTCTCTGTCTCTGTGTCTCTGTCTCTGCATCTGTGTCCCTGCCTCTGTGCCTATGTCTCTATGTCTCTATCTCTGTGTCTCTGCCTCTGTCTCGGTGTGTCTTAATCTGTTTCTCTGTCTCTGTGTCTCTGTCTCTGTGTCACCGTCTCTGTGTCTCTGTCTCTGTGTCTCTGTCTCTGTGTCTCTGTGTCTCTGTGTCTCTGTGTCTCTGCGTCTCTGTCTCCGTCTCTGTCTCTGCCTCTGTCTCTGTCTCCGTCACTGTCTCTGTACCTGTCTCTGTCTCCGTCTCTGCCTCTGTCTGTGTCTCTGTCTCTGTCTCTGTCTCTGTCTCTGTCTCTGTCTCTGTCTCTGTCTCTGTCTCTGTCTCTGTCTCTGTCTCTGTCTCTGTCCCTGTCTCTGTCTCTGTCTCTGTCTCTGTCTTTGTCTCTGTCTCTGTCTCTGCGTCCCTGCCTCTGTGCCTATGTCTCTATGTCTCTGTCCATGTGACACTGTCTCTATGTGTGTGTCTCGGGGTCTCCGTCTCTGTGTCTCTGACTCTGTGTCTCTGTCTCTGTGTCTCTGTCTCTGTGTCTCCGCCTCTGTGTCTCCGTCTCAGTGTCTCTGTCTCTGTGTCTCTGTCTCCGTGTCTCTGTCTCTGTGCCTCTGTCTCTGTGTCTCTGTCTCTGTCTCTGTCTCTGTCTCTGTCTCTGTCTCTGTCTCTGTCTCTGTCTCTCTCTCTGTCTCTGTCTCTGTCTCTGTCTCTGTCTCTGTCTCGGTCTCTTTATCTGTCTCCGTCTCTGTGTCTCTGTCTCTGTGTCTCTGTCTCTGTCTCTGTCTCTGTCTCTGTCTCTGTCTCTGTCTCTGTCTCTGTCTCTGTCTCTGTCTCTGTCTCTGTCTCTGTCTCTGTCTCTGTCTCTGTCTCTGTCTCTGTCTCTGTCTCTGTCTCTGCCTCTGTCTCTGTCTCTGCCTCTGTCTCGGTCTGTGTCTCCGTCTCTGTGTCCCTGACTCTGTGCCTATGTCTCTATGTCTCTGTCCACGTGACACTGTCTCTATGTCTGTGTCTCGGGGTCTCTGTGTCTCTGTGTCTCTGTGTCTCTGCGTCTCTGTCTCCGTCTCTGTCTCTGCCTCTGTCTCTGTCTCCGTCACTGTCTCTGTACCTGTCTCTGTCTCCGTCTCTGCCTCTGTCTGTGTCTCTGTCTCTGTCTCTGTCTCTGTCTCTGTCTCTGTCTCTTTCTCTGTCTCTGTCTCTGTCTCTGTCTCTGTCTCTGTCTCTGTCTCTGTCTCTGTCTCTGTCTCTGTCTCTGTCCCTGTCTCTGTCTCTGTCTCTGTCTCTGTCTTTGTCTCTGTCTCTGTCTCTGCGTCCCTGCCTCTGTGCCTATGTCTCTATGTCTCTGTCCATGTGACACTGTCTCTATGTGTGTGTCTCGGGGTCTCCGTCTCTGTGTCTCTGACTCTGTGTCTCTGTCTCTGTGTCTCTGTCTCTGTGTCTCCGCCTCTGTGTCTCCGTCTCAGTGTCTCTGTCTCTGTGTCTCTGTCTCCGTGTCTCTGTCTCTGTGTCTCTGTCTCTGTGTCTCTGTGTCTCTGTGTCTCTGTCTCTGTGTCTCTGTCTCTGTCTCTGTCTCTGTCTCTGTCTCTGTCTCTGTCTCCTCTCTGTCTCCGTGTCTCTGTCTCTGTGTCTCTGTCTCTGTGTCTCTGTGTCTCTGTTTCTCTGTCTCTGTCTCTGTCTCTGTCTCTGTCTCTGTCTCTGTCTCTGTCTCTGTCTCTGTCTCTGTCTCTGTCTCTGTGTCCCTGCCTCTGTTCCTATGTCTCTATGTCGCTGTCCATGTGTCACTGTCTCTGTCTCTGTCTCTGTCTCTGTCTCTGTCTCTGTCTCTGTCTCTGTCTCTGTCTCTGTCTCTGTCTCTGCCTCTGTCTCTGTCTCTGCCTCTGTCTCGGTCTGTGTCTCCGTCTCTGTGTCCCTGACTCTGTGCCTATGTCTCTATGTCTCTGTCCATGTGACACTGTCTCTATGTCTGTGTCTCGGGGTCTCTGTCTCTGTGTCTCTGACTCTGTGTCTCTGTCTCTGTGTCTCTGTCTCTGTATCTGTGTCCCTGCCTCTGTGCCTATGTCTCTATGTCTCTATCTCTGTGTCTCTGCCTCTGTCTCGGTGTGTCTTAATCTGTTTCTCTGTCTCTGTGTCTCTGTCTCTGTGTCACTGTCTCTGTGTCTCTGTCTCTGTGTCTCTGTCTCTGTGTCTCTGTGTCTCTGTGTCTCTGTCTCTGTGTCTCTGTCTCTGTATCTGTGTCCCTGCCTCTGTGCCTATGTCTCTATGTCTCTATCTCTGTGTCTCTGCCTCTGTCTCGGTGTGTCTTAATCTGTTTCTCTGTCTCTGTGTCTCTGTCTCTGTGTCACTGTCTCTGTGTCTCTGTCTCTGTGTCTCTGTCTCTGTGTCTCTGTGTCTCTGTGTCTCTGTCTCTGTGTCTCTGTCTCTGTGTCTCTGTGTCTCTGTTTCTCTGTCTCTGTCTCTGTCTCTGTCTCTGTCTCTGTCTCTGTCTCTGTCTCTGTCTCTGTCTCTGTCTCTGTCTCTGTCTCTGTCTCTGTCCCTGTCTCTGTCTCTGTCTCTGTCTCTGTCTTTGTCTCTGTCTCTGTCTCTGCGTCCCTGCCTCTGTGCCTATGTCTCTATGTCTCTGTCCATGTGACACTGTCTCTATGTGTGTGTCTCGGGGTCTCCGTCTCTGTGTCTCTGACTCTGTGTCTCTGTCTCTGTGTCTCTGTCTCTGTGTCTCCGCCTCTGTGTCTCCGTCTCAGTGTCTCTGTCTCTGTGTCTCTGTCTCCGTGTCTCTGTCTCTGTGTCTCTGTCTCTGTGTCTCTGTGTCTCTGTGTCTCTGTCTCTGTGTCTCTGTCTCTGTCTCTGTCTCTGTCTCTGTCTCTGTCTCTGTCTCCTCTCTGTCTCCGTGTCTCTGTCTCTGTGTCTCTGTCTCTGTGTCTCTGTGTCTCTGTTTCTCTGTCTCTGTCTCTGTCTCTGTCTCTGTCTCTGTCTCTGTCTCTGTCTCTGTCTCTGTCTCTGTCTCTGTCTCTGTGTCCCTGCCTCTGTTCCTATGTCTCTATGTCGCTGTCCATGTGTCACTGTCTCTGTCTCTGTCTCTGTCTCTGTCTCTGTCTCTGTCTCTGTCTCTGTCTCTGTCTCTGTCTCTGTCTCTGCCTCTGTCTCTGTCTCTGCCTCTGTCTCGGTCTGTGTCTCCGTCTCTGTGTCCCTGACTCTGTGCCTATGTCTCTATGTCTCTGTCCATGTGACACTGTCTCTATGTCTGTGTCTCGGGGTCTCTGTCTCTGTGTCTCTGACTCTGTGTCTCTGTCTCTGTGTCTCTGTCTCTGTATCTGTGTCCCTGCCTCTGTGCCTATGTCTCTATGTCTCTATCTCTGTGTCTCTGCCTCTGTCTCGGTGTGTCTTAATCTGTTTCTCTGTCTCTGTGTCTCTGTCTCTGTGTCACTGTCTCTGTGTCTCTGTCTCTGTGTCTCTGTCTCTGTGTCTCTGTGTCTCTGTGTCTCTGTCTCTGTGTCTCTGTCTCTGTATCTGTGTCCCTGCCTCTGTGCCTATGTCTCTATGTCTCTATCTCTGTGTCTCTGCCTCTGTCTCGGTGTGTCTTAATCTGTTTCTCTGTCTCTGTGTCTCTGTCTCTGTGTCACTGTCTCTGTGTCTCTGTCTCTGTGTCTCTGTCTCTGTGTCTCTGTGTCTCTGTGTCTCTGTCTCTGTGTCTCTGTCTCTGTGTCTCTGTGTCTCTGTTTCTCTGTCTCTGTCTCTGTCTCTGTCTCTGTCTCTGTCTCTGTCTCTGTCTCTGTCACTGTCTCTGTCTCTGTCTCTGTCTCCTCTCCGTCTCTGTGTCTCTGTCTCTGTGTCTCTGTCTCTGTGTCTCTGTGTCTCTGTTTCTCTGTCTCTGTCTCTGTCTCTGTCTCTGTCTCTGTCTCTGTGTCCCTGCCTCTGTTCCTATGTCTCTATGTCGCTGTCCATGTGTCACTGTCTCTGTCTCTGTCTCTGACTCTGTCTCTGTCTCTGTCTCTGTCTCTGTCTCCTCTCTGTCTCTGTGTCTCTGTCTCTGTGTCTCTGCCTCTGTGTCTCTGTGTCTCTGTTTCTCTGTCTCTGTCTCTGTCTCTGTCTCTGTCTCTGTCTCTGTCTCTGTCTCTGTCTCTGTCTCTGTCTCTTTATCTGTCTCCGTCTCTGTGTCTCTGTCTCTGTGTCCCTGTCTCTGTCTCTGTCTCTGCCTCTGTCTCTGTCTCTGTTTCTGTCTCTGTCTCTGTCTCTGTCTCTGTCGCCGTCTCTGCCTCTGTCTTTGCCACTGTCGCTGTCTCTGTCTCTGTCTCCGCCCCTGTCTCTGTCTCTGTCTCTGTCTCCGCCCCTGTCTCTGTCTCTGTCTCTGTCTCTGCCTCTGTCTCTGTCTCTGTCTCTGTGTCTCTGCCTCTGTGTCTCTCTCTCTGCGTCTCTGTCTCTGTGTCTCTGTCTCCGTGTCTCTGTCTCTGTGTCTCTGTCTCTGTGTCTCGGTCTCTGTGCCTATGACGCTATGTCTCTCTCTCTGTGTCTCTGTCTCCCTGTCCTATCTTTCTGCCTCTGTCTCTGTCGCCGTCTCTGCCTCTGTCTTTGCCACTGTCTCTGTCTCTGTCTCTGTCTCTGTCTGCGTCTCTGTCTCTGTCTCTGTCTCTGTCTCTGCCCCTGTCTCTGTCTCCGTCTCTGTCTCTGTATCTGTCTCTGTCTCTGTCTCTGTCTCTGTCTCTGTCTCTGTCTCTGTCTCTGTCTCTGTCTCTGTCTCTGCACCTGTCTCTGTCTCTGTCTCTGCCTCTGTCTCTGCCTCTGTCTCTGTCTCTGTCTCTGTGTCCCTGCCTCTGTTCCTATGTCTATATGTCTCTGTCCATGTGTCACTGTCTCTGTGAATCTGTCTCTGTGTCTCTGCCTCTGTGTCTCTGTCTCTCTCTTTCTGTCTCCGTGTGTCTTAATCTGTTTCTCTGTCTCTGTGTCTCTGTCTCTGTGTCTCCGTCTCTGTGTCTCTGTCTCTGTGTCTCTGTCTATGTGTCTCTGTGTCTCTGTGTCTCTGTCTCTGTATCTCTGTCTCTGTATCTGTGTCCCTGCCTCTGTGCCTATGTCTCTATGTCTCTATGTCTGTGTCTCTGTCTCTATGTCTCTGTCTCAGTGCCTCTGTCTCTGGGTCTCTGTCTCTGTGACTCCGTCTCTGTGTCTCTGTCCCTGTGTCTCTGTCTCCGTGTCTCTGCCTCTGTGACTCTGTCTCTGTGTCTCTGTCTCTGTATCTCTGTCTCTGTATCTGTGTCCCTGCCTCTGTGCCTATGTCTCTATGTCTCTATCTCTGTGTCTCTGTCTCTATGTCTCTGTCTCAGTGCCTCTGTCTCTGGGTCTCTGTCTCTGTGACTCCGTCTCTGTGTCTCTGTCCCTGTGTCTCTGTCTCCGTGTCTCTGTCTCTGTTTCTGTCTCTGTCTCTGTCTCTGTCTCTGTCTCTGTCCCTGTCTCTGTCTATGTGTCTCTGTCTCTGCGGCTCTATCTCAGTGTCTCTGTCCCTGTCTCCAACTCTGTGTCTCTGTATCTATGTCTCTGTCCCTGTGTCTCTGTTTCTGTGTCTCTGTCTCTGTGTCTCTGTCTCTGTGTCTCTGTCTCTGTGTCTCTGTCTCTGTGTCTCGGTCTCTGTGCCTATGACGCTCTGTATCTGTTTCTGTCTCTGTGTCTCTGTCTCCCTGTCCTATCTTTCTGCCTCTGTCTCTGTCGCCGTCTCTGCCTCTGTCTATGCCACTGTCTCTGTCTCTGTCTCTGTCTCTGTCTCTGTCTCTGTCTCTGTCTCTGTCTCTGTCTCTGTCTCTGTCTCTGTGTCCCTGCCTCTGTTCCTATGTCTCTATGTCGCTGTCCATGTGTCACTGTCTCTGTCTCTGTCTCTGTCTCTGTCTCGGTCTCTGTCTCTGTCTCTGTCTCTGTCTCTGTCTCTGTCTCTGTCTCTGTCTCTGTCTCTGTCTCTGTCTCTGTCTCTGTCTCTGTCTCTGTCTCTGTCTCTGTCTCTGTCTCTGTCTCTGTCTCTGTCTCTGTCTCTGTCTCTGTCTCTGTCTCTGTCTCTGTCTCTGTCTCTGTCTCGGTCTCTGTCTCTGCCTCTGTCTCTGTCTCTGCCTCTGTCTCGGTCTGTGTCTCCGTCTCTGTGTCCCTGACTCTGTGCCTATGTCTCTATGTCTCTGTCCATGTGACACTGTCTCTATGTCTGTGTCTCGGGGTCTCTGTCTCTGTGTCTCTGACTCTGTGTCTCTGTCTCTGTGTCTCTGTCTCTGCATCTGTGTCCCTGCCTCTGTGCCTATGTCTCTATGTCTCTATCTCTGTGTCTCTGCCTCTGTCTCGGTGTGTCTTAATCTGTTTCTCTGTCTCTGTGTCTCTGTCTCTGTGTCACCGTCTCTGTGTCTCTGTCTCTGTGTCTCTGTCTCTGTGTCTCTGTGTCTCTGTGTCTCTGTGTCTCTGCGTCTCTGTCTCCGTCTCTGTCTCTGCCTCTGTCTCTGTCTCCGTCACTGTCTCTGTACCTGTCTCTGTCTCCGTCTCTGCCTCTGTCTGTGTCTCTGTCTCTGTCTCTGTCTCTGTCTCTGTCTCTGTCTCTGTCTCTGTCTCTGTCTCTGTCTCTGTCTCTGTCTCTGTCTCTGTCCCTGTCTCTGTCTCTGTCTCTGTCTCTGTCTTTGTCTCTGTCTCTGTCTCTGCGTCCCTGCCTCTGTGCCTATGTCTCTATGTCTCTGTCCATGTGACACTGTCTCTATGTGTGTGTCTCGGGGTCTCCGTCTCTGTGTCTCTGACTCTGTGTCTCTGTCTCTGTGTCTCTGTCTCTGTGTCTCCGCCTCTGTGTCTCCGTCTCAGTGTCTCTGTCTCTGTGTCTCTGTCTCCGTGTCTCTGTCTCTGTGCCTCTGTCTCTGTGTCTCTGTCTCTGTCTCTGTCTCTGTCTCTGTCTCTGTCTCTGTCTCTGTCTCTGTCTCTCTCTCTGTCTCTGTCTCTGTCTCTGTCTCTGTCTCTGTCTCGGTCTCTTTATCTGTCTCCGTCTCTGTGTCTCTGTCTCTGTGTCTCTGTCTCTGTCTCTGTCTCTGTCTCTGTCTCTGTCTCTGTCTCTGTCTCTGTCTCTGTCTCTGTCTCTGTCTCTGTCTCTGTCTCTGTCTCTGTCTCTGTCTCTGTCTCTGTCTCTGTCTCTGTCTCTGTCTCTGCCTCTGTCTCTGTCTCTGCCTCTGTCTCGGTCTGTGTCTCCGTCTCTGTGTCCCTGACTCTGTGCCTATGTCTCTATGTCTCTGTCCACGTGACACTGTCTCTATGTCTGTGTCTCGGGGTCTCTGTGTCTCTGTGTCTCTGTGTCTCTGCGTCTCTGTCTCCGTCTCTGTCTCTGCCTCTGTCTCTGTCTCCGTCACTGTCTCTGTACCTGTCTCTGTCTCCGTCTCTGCCTCTGTCTGTGTCTCTGTCTCTGTCTCTGTCTCTGTCTCTGTCTCTGTCTCTGTCTCTGTCTCTGTCTCTGTCTCTGTCTCTGTCTCTGTCTCTGTCTCTGTCTCTGTCTCTGTCTCTGTCTCTGTCCCTGTCTCTGTCTCTGTCTCTGTCTCTGTCTTTGTCTCTGTCTCTGTCTCTGCGTCCCTGCCTCTGTGCCTATGTCTCTATGTCTCTGTCCATGTGACACTGTCTCTATGTGTGTGTCTCGGGGTCTCCGTCTCTGTGTCTCTGACTCTGTGTCTCTGTCTCTGTGTCTCTGTCTCTGTGTCTCCGCCTCTGTGTCTCCGTCTCAGTGTCTCTGTCTCTGTGTCTCTGTCTCCGTGTCTCTGTCTCTGTGTCTCTGTCTCTGTGTCTCTGTGTCTCTGTGTCTCTGTCTCTGTGTCTCTGTCTCTGTCTCTGTCTCTGTCTCTGTCTCTGTCTCTGTCTCTGTCTCCTCTCTGTCTCCGTGTCTCTGTCTCTGTGTCTCTGTCTCTGTGTCTCTGTGTCTCTGTTTCTCTGTCTCTGTCTCTGTCTCTGTCTCTGTCTCTGTCTCTGTCTCTGTCTCTGTCTCTGTCTCTGTCTCTGTCTCTGTCTCTGTGTCCCTGCCTCTGTTCCTATGTCTCTATGTCGCTGTCCATGTGTCACTGTCTCTGTCTCTGTCTCTGTCTCTGTCTCTGTCTCTGTCTCTGTCTCTGTCTCTGTCTCTGTCTCTGTCTCTGTCTCTGCCTCTGTCTCTGTCTCTGCCTCTGTCTCGGTCTGTGTCTCCGTCTCTGTGTCCCTGACTCTGTGCCTATGTCTCTATATCTCTGTCCATGTGACACTGTCTCTATGTCTGTGTCTCGGGGTCTCTGTCTCTGTGTCTCTGACTCTGTGTCTCTGTCTCTGTGTCTCTGTCTCTGTATCTGTGTCCCTGCCTCTGTGCCTATGTCTCTATGTCTCTATCTCTGTGTCTCTGCCTCTGTCTCGGTGTGTCTTAATCTGTTTCTCTGTCTCTGTGTCTCTGTCTCTGTGTCACTGTCTCTGTGTCTCTGTCTCTGTGTCTCTGTCTCTGTGTCTCTGTGTCTCTGTGTCTCTGTCTCTGTGTCTCTGTCTCTGTATCTGTGTCCCTGCCTCTGTGCCTATGTCTCTATGTCTCTATCTCTGTGTCTCTGCCTCTGTCTCGGTGTGTCTTAATCTGTTTCTCTGTCTCTGTGTCTCTGTCTCTGTGTCACTGTCTCTGTGTCTCTGTCTCTGTGTCTCTGTCTCTGTGTCTCTGTGTCTCTGTGTCTCTGTCTCTGTGTCTCTGTCTCTGTGTCTCTGTGTCTCTGTTTCTCTGTCTCTGTCTCTGTCTCTGTCTCTGTCTCTGTCTCTGTCTCTGTCTCTGTCACTGTCTCTGTCTCTGTCTCTGTCTCCTCTCCGTCTCTGTGTCTCTGTCTCTGTGTCTCTGTCTCTGTGTCTCTGTGTCTCTGTTTCTCTGTCTCTGTCTCTGTCTCTGTCTCTGTCTCTGTCTCTGTGTCCCTGCCTCTGTTCCTATGTCTCTATGTCGCTGTCCATGTGTCACTGTCTCTGTCTCTGTCTCTGTCTCTGTCTCTGTCTCTGTCTCTGTCTCTGTCTCCTCTCTGTCTCTGTGTCTCTGTCTCTGTGTCTCTGCCTCTGTGTCTCTGTGTCTCTGTTTCTCTGTCTCTGTCTCTGTCTCTGTCTCTGTCTCTGTCTCTGTCTCTGTCTCTGTCTCTGTCTCTGTCTCTGTCTCTTTATCTGTCTCCGTCTCTGTGTCTCTGTCTCTGTGTCCCTGTCTCTGTGTCTGTCTCTGCCTCTGTCTCTGTCTCTGTTTCTGTCTCTGTCTCTGTCTCTGTCTCTGTCGCCGTCTCTGCCTCTGTCTTTGCCACTGTCGCTGTCTCTGTCTCTGTCTCCGCCCCTGTCTCTGTCTCTGTCTCTGTCTCCGCCCCTGTCTCTGTCTCTGTCTCTGTCTCTGCCTCTGTCTCTGTCTCTGTCTCTGTGTCTCTGCCTCTGTGTCTCTCTCTCTGCGTCTCTGTCTCTGTGTCTCTGTCTCCGTGTCTCTGTCTCTGTGTCTCTGTCTCTGTGTCTCGGTCTCTGTGCCTATGACGCTATGTCTCTCTCTCTGTGTCTCTGTCTCCCTGTCCTATCTTTCTGCCTCTGTCTCTGTCGCCGTCTCTGCCTCTGTCTTTGCCACTGTCTCTGTCTCTGTCTCTGTCTCTGTCTGCGTCTCTGTCTCTGTCTCTGTCTCTGTCTCTGCCCCTGTCTCTGTCTCCGTCTCTGTCTCTGTATCTGTCTCTGTCTCTGTCTCTGTCTCTGTCTCTGTCTCTGTCTCTGTCTCTGTCTCTGTCTCTGCACCTGTCTCTGTCTCTGTCTCTGCCTCTGTCTCTGCCTCTGTCTCTGTCTCTGTCTCTGTGTCCCTGCCTCTGTTCCTATGTCTATATGTCTCTGTCCATGTGTCACTGTCTCTGTGAATCTGTCTCTGTGTCTCTGCCTCTGTGTCTCTGTCTCTCTCTTTCTGTCTCCGTGTGTCTTAATCTGTTTCTCTGTCTCTGTGTCTCTGTCTCTGTGTCTCCGTCTCTGTGTCTCTGTCTCTGTGTCTCTGTCTATGTGTCTCTGTGTCTCTGTGTCTCTGTCTCTGTATCTCTGTCTCTGTATCTGTGTCCCTGCCTCTGTGCCTATGTCTCTATGTCTCTATGTCTGTGTCTCTGTCTCTATGTCTCTGTCTCAGTGCCTCTGTCTCTGGGTCTCTGTCTCTGTGACTCCGTCTCTGTGTCTCTGTCCCTGTGTCTCTGTCTCCGTGTCTCTGCCTCTGTGACTCTGTCTCTGTGTCTCTGTCTCTGTATCTCTGTCTCTGTATCTGTGTCCCTGCCTCTGTGCCTATGTCTCTATGTCTCTATCTCTGTGTCTCTGTCTCTATGTCTCTGTCTCAGTGCCTCTGTCTCTGGGTCTCTGTCTCTGTGACTCCGTCTCTGTGTCTCTGTCCCTGTGTCTCTGTCTCCGTGTCTCTGTCTCTGTTTCTGTCTCTGTCTCTGTCTCTGTCTCTGTCTCTGTCCCTGTCTCTGTCTATGTGTCTCTGTCTCTGCGGCTCTATCTCAGTGTCTCTGTCCCTGTCTCCAACTCTGTGTCTCTGTATCTATGTCTCTGTCCCTGTGTCTCTGTTTCTGTGTCTCTGTCTCTGTGTCTCTGTCTCTGTGTCTCTGTCTCTGTGTCTCTGTCTCTGTGTCTCGGTCTCTGTGCCTATGACGCTCTGTATCTGTTTCTGTCTCTGTGTCTCTGTCTCCCTGTCCTATCTTTCTGCCTCTGTCTCTGTCGCCGTCTCTGCCTCTGTCTATGCCACTGTCTCTGTCTCTGTCTCTGTCTCTGTCTCTGTCTCTGTCTCTGTCTCTGTCTCTGTCTCTGTCTCTGTCTCTGTCTCTGTGTCCCTGCCTCTGTTCCTATGTCTCTATGTCGCTGTCCATGTGTCACTGTCTCTGTCTCTGTCTCTGTCTCTGTCTCGGTCTCTGTCTCTGTCTCTGTCTCTGTCTCTGTCTCTGTCTCTGTCTCTGTCTCTGTCTCTGTCTCTGTCTCTGTCTCTGTCTCTGTCTCTGTCTCTGTCTCTGTCTCTGTCTCTGTCTCTGTCTCTGTCTCTGTCTCTGTCTCTGTCTCTGTCTCTGTCTCTGTCTCTGTCTCTGTCTCTGTCTCTGTCTCGGTCTCTGTCTCTGCCTCTGTCTCTGTCTCTGCCTCTGTCTCGGTCTGTGTCTCCGTCTCTGTGTCCCTGACTCTGTGCCTATGTCTCTATGTCTCTGTCCATGTGACACTGTCTCTATGTCTGTGTCTCGGGGTCTCTGTCTCTGTGTCTCTGACTCTGTGTCTCTGTCTCTGTGTCTCTGTCTCTGCATCTGTGTCCCTGCCTCTGTGCCTATGTCTCTATGTCTCTATCTCTGTGTCTCTGCCTCTGTCTCGGTGTGTCTTAATCTGTTTCTCTGTCTCTGTGTCTCTGTCTCTGTGTCACCGTCTCTGTGTCTCTGTCTCTGTGTCTCTGTCTCTGTGTCTCTGTGTCTCTGTGTCTCTGTGTCTCTGTGTCTCTGCGTCTCTGTCTCCGTCTCTGTCTCTGCCTCTGTCTCTGTCTCCGTCACTGTCTCTGTACCTGTCTCTGTCTCCGTCTCTGCCTCTGTCTGTGTCTCTGTCTCTGTCTCTGTCTCTGTCTCTGTCTCTGTCTCTGTCTCTGTCTCTGTCTCTGTCTCTGTCTCTGTCTCTGTCTCTGTCCCTGTCTCTGTCTCTGTCTCTGTCTCTGTCTTTGTCTCTGTCTCTGTCTCTGCGTCCCTGCCTCTGTGCCTATGTCTCTATGTCTCTGTCCATGTGACACTGTCTCTATGTGTGTGTCTCGGGGTCTCCGTCTCTGTGTCTCTGACTCTGTGTCTCTGTCTCTGTGTCTCTGTCTCTGTGTCTCCGCCTCTGTGTCTCCGTCTCAGTGTCTCTGTCTCTGTGTCTCTGTCTCCGTGTCTCTGTCTTTGTGCCTCTGTCTCTGTGTCTCTGTCTCTGTCTCTGTCTCTGTCTCTGTCTCTGTCTCTGTCTCTGTCTCTGTCTCTCTCTCTGTCTCTGTCTCTGTCTCTGTCTCTGTCTCTGTCTCGGTCTCTTTATCTGTCTCCGTCTCTGTGTCTCTGTCTCTGTGTCTCTGTCTCTGTCTCTGTCTCTGTCTCTGCCTCTGTCTCGGTCTGTGTCTCCGTCTCTGTGTCCCTGACTCTGTGCCTATGTCTCTATGTCTCTGTCCATGTGACACTGTCTCTATGTCTGTGTCTCGGGGTCTCTGTCTCTGTGTCTCTGACTCTGTGTCTCTGTCTCTGTGTCTCTGTCTCTGTATCTGTGTCCCTGCCTCTGTGCCTATGTCTCTATGTCTCTATCTCTGTGTCTCTGCCTCTGTCTCGGTGTGTCTTAATCTGTTTCTCTGTCTCTGTGTCTCTGTCTCTGTGTCACTGTCTCTGTGTCTCTGTCTCTGTGTCTCTGTCTCTGTGTCTCTGTGTCTCTGTGTCTCTGTCTCTGTGTCTCTGTCTCTGTATCTGTGTCCCTGCCTCTGTGCCTATGTCTCTATGTCTCTATCTCTGTGTCTCTGTCTCTATGTCTCTGTCTCTGTGTCTCTGTATCTGTGTCTCTGTTTCTGTGTCTCTGTCTCTGTGTCTCTGTCTCTGTGTCTCTGTCTCTGTGTCTCTGTTTCTGTGTCTCTGTCTCTGTGTCTCTGTCTCTGTGTCTCTGTCTCTGTGTCTCTGTCTCTGTGTCTCTGTCTCTGTGTCTCTGTCCCTGTGTCTCTGTCTCTGTGTCTCTGTCTCTGTGTCTCTGTCTCTGTGTCTCTGTCTCTGTGTCACTGTCTCTGTCTCTGTCTCTGTCTCCTCTCTGTCTCTGTGTCTCTGTCTCTGTGTCTCTGTCTCTGTGTCTCTGACTCTGTGTCTCTGTGTCTCTGTTTCTCTGTCTCTGTCTCTGTCTCTGTCTCTGTGTCCCTGCCTCTGTTCCTATGTCTCTATGTCGCTGTCCATGTGTCACTGTCTCTGTCTCTGTCTCTGTCTCTGTCTCTGTCTCTGTCTCTGTCTCTGTCTCTGTCTCTGTCTCTGTCTCTGTCTCTGTCTCTGTCTCTGTCTCTGTCTCTGTCTCTGCCTCTGTCTCTGTCTCTGTGTCTCTGTCTCTGTATCTGTGTCCCTGCCTCTGTGCCTATGTCTCTATGTCTCTGTCCATGTGACACTGTCTCTATGTCTGTGTCTCGGGGTCTCTGTCTCTGTGTCTCTGACTCTGTGTCTCTGACTCTGTGTCTCTGTCTCTGTGTCTCTGTCTCTGTATCTGTGTCCCTGCCTCTGTGCCTATGTCTCTATGTCTCTATGTCTCTGCCTCAGTGCCTCTGTCTCTGGGTCACTGTCTCTGTGACTCCGTCTCTGTGTCTCTGTCCCTGTGTCTCTGTCTCCGTGTCTCTGTCTCTGTGACTCCGTCTCTGTATATCGGTCTCTGTGTATCTGTCTATGTGTCGCTGTGTCTCTGTCTCTGTGTCTCTGTCTCTGTGTCTCTGTCTCTGTCTCTGTCTCTGTCTCTGTCTCTGTCTCTGTGTCCCTGCCTCTGTTCCTATGTCTCTATGTCGCTGTCCATGTGTCACTGTCTCTGGCTCTGTCTCTGTCTCTGTCTCTGTGTCTGTCTCTGTCTCCTCTCTGTCTCTGTGACTCTGTCTCTGTGTCTCTGTCTCTGTATCTGTGTCCCTGCCTCTGTGCCTATGTCTCTATGTCTCTATCTCTGTGTCTCTGCCTCTGTCTCGGTGTGTCTTAATCTGTTTCTCTGTCTCTGTGTCTCTGTCTCTGTGTCACTGTCTCTGTGTCTCTGTCTCTGTGTCTCTGTCTCTGTGTCTCTGTGTCTCTGTGTCTCTGTCTCTGTGTCTCTGTCTCTGTATCTGTGCCCTGCCTCTGGGCCTATGTCTCTATGTCTCTATTTCTGTGTCTCTGTCTCTATGTCTCTGTCTCAGTGCCTCTGTCTCTGGGTCACTGTCTCTGTGACTCCGTCTCTGTGTCTCTGTCCCTGTGTCTCTGTCTCCGTGTCTCTGTTTCTGTGACTCCGTCTCTGTATATCGGTCTCTGTGTCTCTTTCTATGTGTCTCTGTGTCTCTGTCTCTGTGTCTCTGTCTCTGTGTCTCTGTCTCTGTCTCTCTGTCTCTGTGTCTCTGTCTCTGTGTCTCTGTCTCTGTGTCTCTGTCTCTGTGTCTCTGTCTCTGTGTCTCTGTCTCTGTGTCTCTGTCTCTGTGTCTCTGTCTCTGTGTCTCTGTCTCTGTGTCTCTGTCTCTGTGTCTCTGTCTCTGTGTCTCTGTCTCTGTGTCTCTGTCTCTGTGTCTCTGTCTCTGTGTCTCTGTCTCTGTGTCTCTGTCTCTGTGTCTCTGTCTCTGTGTCTCTGTCTCTGTGTCTCTGTCTCTGTGTCTCTGTCTCTGTGTCTCTGTCTCTATGTCTCTGTCTCTGTGTCTCTGTCTCTGTGTCTCTGACTCTGTGTCTCTGTCGCTGTGTCTCTGTGTCTCTGTCTCTGTCTCTGTCTCTGTCTCCGTCTCTGTCACCGTCTCTGACTCTGTCTCTGTCTCTGTCTCTGTCTCTGTCTCTGTCTACATCTCTGTCTCTGTCTCTGCCTCTGTCTCTGTCTCTGTCTCTGCCTCTGTCTCTGTGTCTCTGTCTCTGTGTCTCTCTCTCTGTGTCTCTGTGCCTCTGTCTCTGTGTCACTGTCTCTGTCTCTGTCTCTGTCTCCTCTCCGTCTCTGTGTCTCTGTCTCTGTGTCTCTGTCTCTGTGTCTCTGTGTCTCTGTTTCTCTGTCTCTGTCTCTGTCTCTGTCTCTGTGACTCCGCCTCTGTATATTGGTCTCTGTGTCTCTGTCTATGTGTCTCTGTGTCTCTGTCTCTGCGTCTCTGTCTCTGTGTCTCTGTCTCTGTGTCTCTGTCTCTGTGTCTCGGTCTCGGTGCCTATGACGCTCTGTATCTGTTTCTGTCTCTGTGTCTCTGTCTCTGTGTCTCTGTGTCTCTGTTTCTCTGTCTCTGTCTCTGTCTCTGTCTCTGTCTCTGTCTCTGTCTCTGTCTCTGTCTCTGTCTGTGTCTCTGTCTCTGTCTCTGTCTCTGTCTCTGTCTCTGTCTCTGTCTCTGTCTCTGCCTCTGTCTCGGTCTGTGTCTCCGTCTCTGTGTCCCTGACTCTGTGCCTATGTCTCAATGTCTCTGTCCATGTGACACTGTCTCTATGTCTGTGTCTCGGGGTCTCTGTCTCTGTATCTCTGACTCTGTGTCTCTGTCTCTGTGTCTCTGTCTCTGTATCTGTGTCCCTGCCTCTGTGCCTATGTCTCTATGTCTCTATGTCTCTGTCTCAGTGCCTCTGTCTCTGTGACTCCGTCTCTGTGACTCTGTCCCTGTGTCTCTGTCTCCGTGTCTCTGTCTCTGTGACTCCGTCTCTGTATATCGGTCTCTGTGTCTCTGTCTCTGTGTCTCTGTCTCTGTGTCTCTGTCTCTGTGTCTCCGCCTCTGTGTCTCCGTCTCAGTGTCTCTGTCTCTGTGTCTCTGTCTCCGTGTCTCTGTCTCTGTGCCTCTGTCTCTGTGTCTCTGTCTCTGTCTCTGTCTCTGTCTCTGTCTCTGTCTCTGTCTCTGTCTCTGTCTCTCTCTCTGTCTCTGTCTCTGTCTCTGTCTCTGTCTCTGTCTCGGTCTCTTTATCTGTCTCCGTCTCTGTGTCTCTGTCTCTGTGTCTCTGTCTCTGTCTCTGTCTCTGTCTCTGTCTCTGTCTCTGTCTCTGTCTCTGTCTCTGTCTCTGTCTCTGTCTCTGTCTCTGTCTCTGTCTCTGTCTCTGTCTCTGTCTCTGTCTCTGTCTCTGTCTCTGCCTCTGTCTCTGTCTCTGCCTCTGTCTCGGTCTGTGTCTCCGTCTCTGTGTCCCTGACTCTGTGCCTATGTCTCTATGTCTCTGTCCACGTGACACTGTCTCTATGTCTGTGTCTCGGGGTCTCTGTGTCTCTGTGTCTCTGTGTCTCTGCGTCTCTGTCTCCGTCTCTGTCTCTGCCTCTGTCTCTGTCTCCGTCACTGTCTCTGTACCTGTCTCTGTCTCCGTCTCTGCCTCTGTCTGTGTCTCTGTCTCTGTCTCTGTCTCTGTCTCTGTCTCTGTCTCTTTCTCTGTCTCTGTCTCTGTCTCTGTCTCTGTCTCTGTCTCTGTCTCTGTCTCTGTCTCTGTCTCTGTCTCTGTCCCTGTCTCTGTCTCTGTCTCTGTCTCTGTCTTTGTCTCTGTCTCTGTCTCTGCGTCCCTGCCTCTGTGCCTATGTCTCTATGTCTCTGTCCATGTGACACTGTCTCTATGTGTGTGTCTCGGGGTCTCCGTCTCTGTGTCTCTGACTCTGTGTCTCTGTCTCTGTGTCTCTGTCTCTGTGTCTCCGCCTCTGTGTCTCCGTCTCAGTGTCTCTGTCTCTGTGTCTCTGTCTCCGTGTCTCTGTCTCTGTGTCTCTGTCTCTGTGTCTCTGTGTCTCTGTGTCTCTGTCTCTGTGTCTCTGTCTCTGTCTCTGTCTCTGTCTCTGTCTCTGTCTCTGTCTCCTCTCTGTCTCCGTGTCTCTGTCTCTGTGTCTCTGTCTCTGTGTCTCTGTGTCTCTGTTTCTCTGTCTCTGTCTCTGTCTCTGTCTCTGTCTCTGTCTCTGTCTCTGTCTCTGTCTCTGTCTCTGTCTCTGTCTCTGTGTCCCTGCCTCTGTTCCTATGTCTCTATGTCGCTGTCCATGTGTCACTGTCTCTGTCTCTGTCTCTGTCTCTGTCTCTGTCTCTGTCTCTGTCTCTGTCTCTGTCTCTGTCTCTGTCTCTGCCTCTGTCTCTGTCTCTGCCTCTGTCTCGGTCTGTGTCTCCGTCTCTGTGTCCCTGACTCTGTGCCTATGTCTCTATGTCTCTGTCCATGTGACACTGTCTCTATGTCTGTGTCTCGGGGTCTCTGTCTCTGTGTCTCTGACTCTGTGTCTCTGTCTCTGTGTCTCTGTCTCTGTATCTGTGTCCCTGCCTCTGTGCCTATGTCTCTATGTCTCTATCTCTGTGTCTCTGCCTCTGTCTCGGTGTGTCTTAATCTGTTTCTCTGTCTCTGTGTCTCTGTCTCTGTGTCACTGTCTCTGTGTCTCTGTCTCTGTGTCTCTGTCTCTGTGTCTCTGTGTCTCTGTGTCTCTGTCTCTGTGTCTCTGTCTCTGTATCTGTGTCCCTGCCTCTGTGCCTATGTCTCTATGTCTCTATCTCTGTGTCTCTGCCTCTGTCTCGGTGTGTCTTAATCTGTTTCTCTGTCTCTGTGTCTCTGTCTCTGTGTCACTGTCTCTGTGTCTCTGTCTCTGTGTCTCTGTCTCTGTGTCTCTGTGTCTCTGTGTCTCTGTCTCTGTGTCTCTGTCTCTGTGTCTCTGTGTCTCTGTTTCTCTGTCTCTGTCTCTGTCTCTGTCTCTGTCTCTGTCTCTGTCTCTGTCTCTGTCACTGTCTCTGTCTCTGTCTCTGTCTCCTCTCCGTCTCTGTGTCTCTGTCTCTGTGTCTCTGTCTCTGTGTCTCTGTGTCTCTGTTTCTCTGTCTCTGTCTCTGTCTCTGTCTCTGTCTCTGTCTCTGTGTCCCTGCCTCTGTTCCTATGTCTCTATGTCGCTGTCCATGTGTCACTGTCTCTGTCTCTGTCTCTGACTCTGTCTCTGTCTCTGTCTCTGTCTCTGTCTCCTCTCTGTCTCTGTGTCTCTGTCTCTGTGTCTCTGCCTCTGTGTCTCTGTGTCTCTGTTTCTCTGTCTCTGTCTCTGTCTCTGTCTCTGTCTCTGTCTCTGTCTCTGTCTCTGTCTCTGTCTCTGTCTCTTTATCTGTCTCCGTCTCTGTGTCTCTGTCTCTGTGTCCCTGTCTCTGTCTCTGTCTCTGCCTCTGTCTCTGTCTCTGTTTCTGTCTCTGTCTCTGTCTCTGTCTCTGTCGCCGTCTCTGCCTCTGTCTTTGCCACTGTCGCTGTCTCTGTCTCTGTCTCCGCCCCTGTCTCTGTCTCTGTCTCTGTCTCCGCCCCTGTCTCTGTCTCTGTCTCTGTCTCTGCCTCTGTCTCTGTCTCTGTCTCTGTGTCTCTGCCTCTGTGTCTCTCTCTCTGCGTCTCTGTCTCTGTGTCTCTGTCTCCGTGTCTCTGTCTCTGTGTCTCTGTCTCTGTGTCTCGGTCTCTGTGCCTATGACGCTATGTCTCTCTCTCTGTGTCTCTGTCTCCCTGTCCTATCTTTCTGCCTCTGTCTCTGTCGCCGTCTCTGCCTCTGTCTTTGCCACTGTCTCTGTCTCTGTCTCTGTCTCTGTCTGCGTCTCTGTCTCTGTCTCTGTCTCTGTCTCTGCCCCTGTCTCTGTCTCCGTCTCTGTCTCTGTATCTGTCTCTGTCTCTGTCTCTGTCTCTGTCTCTGTCTCTGTCTCTGTCTCTGTCTCTGTCTCTGTCTCTGCACCTGTCTCTGTCTCTGTCTCTGCCTCTGTCTCTGCCTCTGTCTCTGTCTCTGTCTCTGTGTCCCTGCCTCTGTTCCTATGTCTATATGTCTCTGTCCATGTGTCACTGTCTCTGTGAATCTGTCTCTGTGTCTCTGCCTCTGTGTCTCTGTCTCTCTCTTTCTGTCTCCGTGTGTCTTAATCTGTTTCTCTGTCTCTGTGTCTCTGTCTCTGTGTCTCCGTCTCTGTGTCTCTGTCTCTGTGTCTCTGTCTATGTGTCTCTGTGTCTCTGTGTCTCTGTCTCTGTATCTCTGTCTCTGTATCTGTGTCCCTGCCTCTGTGCCTATGTCTCTATGTCTCTATGTCTGTGTCTCTGTCTCTATGTCTCTGTCTCAGTGCCTCTGTCTCTGGGTCTCTGTCTCTGTGACTCCGTCTCTGTGTCTCTGTCCCTGTGTCTCTGTCTCCGTGTCTCTGCCTCTGTGACTCTGTCTCTGTGTCTCTGTCTCTGTATCTCTGTCTCTGTATCTGTGTCCCTGCCTCTGTGCCTATGTCTCTATGTCTCTATCTCTGTGTCTCTGTCTCTATGTCTCTGTCTCAGTGCCTCTGTCTCTGGGTCTCTGTCTCTGTGACTCCGTCTCTGTGTCTCTGTCCCTGTGTCTCTGTCTCCGTGTCTCTGTCTCTGTTTCTGTCTCTGTCTCTGTCTCTGTCTCTGTCTCTGTCCCTGTCTCTGTCTATGTGTCTCTGTCTCTGCGGCTCTATCTCAGTGTCTCTGTCCCTGTCTCCAACTCTGTGTCTCTGTATCTATGTCTCTGTCCCTGTGTCTCTGTTTCTGTGTCTCTGTCTCTGTGTCTCTGTCTCTGTGTCTCTGTCTCTGTGTCTCTGTCTCTGTGTCTCGGTCTCTGTGCCTATGACGCTCTGTATCTGTTTCTGTCTCTGTGTCTCTGTCTCCCTGTCCTATCTTTCTGCCTCTGTCTCTGTCGCCGTCTCTGCCTCTGTCTATGCCACTGTCTCTGTCTCTGTCTCTGTCTCTGTCTCTGTCTCTGTCTCTGTCTCTGTCTCTGTCTCTGTCTCTGTCTCTGTGTCCCTGCCTCTGTTCCTATGTCTCTATGTCGCTGTCCATGTGTCACTGTCTCTGTCTCTGTCTCTGTCTCTGTCTCGGTCTCTGTCTCTGTCTCTGTCTCTGTCTCTGTCTCTGTCTCTGTCTCTGTCTCTGTCTCTGTCTCTGTCTCTGTCTCTGTCTCTGTCTCTGTCTCTGTCTCTGTCTCTGTCTCTGTCTCTGTCTCTGTCTCTGTCTCTGTCTCTGTCTCTGTCTCTGTCTCTGTCTCTGTCTCTGTCTCGGTCTCTGTCTCTGCCTCTGTCTCTGTCTCTGCCTCTGTCTCGGTCTGTGTCTCCGTCTCTGTGTCCCTGACTCTGTGCCTATGTCTCTATGTCTCTGTCCATGTGACACTGTCTCTATGTCTGTGTCTCGGGGTCTCTGTCTCTGTGTCTCTGACTCTGTGTCTCTGTCTCTGTGTCTCTGTCTCTGCATCTGTGTCCCTGCCTCTGTGCCTATGTCTCTATGTCTCTATCTCTGTGTCTCTGCCTCTGTCTCGGTGTGTCTTAATCTGTTTCTCTGTCTCTGTGTCTCTGTCTCTGTGTCACCGTCTCTGTGTCTCTGTCTCTGTGTCTCTGTCTCTGTGTCTCTGTGTCTCTGTGTCTCTGTGTCTCTGCGTCTCTGTCTCCGTCTCTGTCTCTGCCTCTGTCTCTGTCTCCGTCACTGTCTCTGTACCTGTCTCTGTCTCCGTCTCTGCCTCTGTCTGTGTCTCTGTCTCTGTCTCTGTCTCTGTCTCTGTCTCTGTCTCTGTCTCTGTCTCTGTCTCTGTCTCTGTCTCTGTCTCTGTCTCTGTCCCTGTCTCTGTCTCTGTCTCTGTCTCTGTCTTTGTCTCTGTCTCTGTCTCTGCGTCCCTGCCTCTGTGCCTATGTCTCTATGTCTCTGTCCATGTGACACTGTCTCTATGTGTGTGTCTCGGGGTCTCCGTCTCTGTGTCTCTGACTCTGTGTCTCTGTCTCTGTGTCTCTGTCTCTGTGTCTCCGCCTCTGTGTCTCCGTCTCAGTGTCTCTGTCTCTGTGTCTCTGTCTCCGTGTCTCTGTCTCTGTGCCTCTGTCTCTGTGTCTCTGTCTCTGTCTCTGTCTCTGTCTCTGTCTCTGTCTCTGTCTCTGTCTCTGTCTCTCTCTCTGTCTCTGTCTCTGTCTCTGTCTCTGTCTCTGTCTCGGTCTCTTTATCTGTCTCCGTCTCTGTGTCTCTGTCTCTGTGTCTCTGTCTCTGTCTCTGTCTCTGTCTCTGTCTCTGTCTCTGTCTCTGTCTCTGTCTCTGTCTCTGTCTCTGTCTCTGTCTCTGTCTCTGTCTCTGTCTCTGTCTCTGTCTCTGTCTCTGTCTCTGTCTCTGTCTCTGCCTCTGTCTCTGTCTCTGCCTCTGTCTCGGTCTGTGTCTCCGTCTCTGTGTCCCTGACTCTGTGCCTATGTCTCTATGTCTCTGTCCACGTGACACTGTCTCTATGTCTGTGTCTCGGGGTCTCTGTGTCTCTGTGTCTCTGTGTCTCTGCGTCTCTGTCTCCGTCTCTGTCTCTGCCTCTGTCTCTGTCTCCGTCACTGTCTCTGTACCTGTCTCTGTCTCCGTCTCTGCCTCTGTCTGTGTCTCTGTCTCTGTCTCTGTCTCTGTCTCTGTCTCTGTCTCTGTCTCTGTCTCTGTCTCTGTCTCTGTCTCTGTCTCTGTCTCTGTCTCTGTCTCTGTCTCTGTCTCTGTCTCTGTCCCTGTCTCTGTCTCTGTCTCTGTCTCTGTCTTTGTCTCTGTCTCTGTCTCTGCGTCCCTGCCTCTGTGCCTATGTCTCTATGTCTCTGTCCATGTGACACTGTCTCTATGTGTGTGTCTCGGGGTCTCCGTCTCTGTGTCTCTGACTCTGTGTCTCTGTCTCTGTGTCTCTGTCTCTGTGTCTCCGCCTCTGTGTCTCCGTCTCAGTGTCTCTGTCTCTGTGTCTCTGTCTCCGTGTCTCTGTCTCTGTGTCTCTGTCTCTGTGTCTCTGTGTCTCTGTGTCTCTGTCTCTGTGTCTCTGTCTCTGTCTCTGTCTCTGTCTCTGTCTCTGTCTCTGTCTCTGTCTCCTCTCTGTCTCCGTGTCTCTGTCTCTGTGTCTCTGTCTCTGTGTCTCTGTGTCTCTGTTTCTCTGTCTCTGTCTCTGTCTCTGTCTCTGTCTCTGTCTCTGTCTCTGTCTCTGTCTCTGTCTCTGTCTCTGTCTCTGTCTCTGTGTCCCTGCCTCTGTTCCTATGTCTCTATGTCGCTGTCCATGTGTCACTGTCTCTGTCTCTGTCTCTGTCTCTGTCTCTGTCTCTGTCTCTGTCTCTGTCTCTGTCTCTGTCTCTGTCTCTGTCTCTGCCTCTGTCTCTGTCTCTGCCTCTGTCTCGGTCTGTGTCTCCGTCTCTGTGTCCCTGACTCTGTGCCTATGTCTCTATATCTCTGTCCATGTGACACTGTCTCTATGTCTGTGTCTCGGGGTCTCTGTCTCTGTGTCTCTGACTCTGTGTCTCTGTCTCTGTGTCTCTGTCTCTGTATCTGTGTCCCTGCCTCTGTGCCTATGTCTCTATGTCTCTATCTCTGTGTCTCTGCCTCTGTCTCGGTGTGTCTTAATCTGTTTCTCTGTCTCTGTGTCTCTGTCTCTGTGTCACTGTCTCTGTGTCTCTGTCTCTGTGTCTCTGTCTCTGTGTCTCTGTGTCTCTGTGTCTCTGTCTCTGTGTCTCTGTCTCTGTATCTGTGTCCCTGCCTCTGTGCCTATGTCTCTATGTCTCTATCTCTGTGTCTCTGCCTCTGTCTCGGTGTGTCTTAATCTGTTTCTCTGTCTCTGTGTCTCTGTCTCTGTGTCACTGTCTCTGTGTCTCTGTCTCTGTGTCTCTGTCTCTGTGTCTCTGTGTCTCTGTGTCTCTGTCTCTGTGTCTCTGTCTCTGTGTCTCTGTGTCTCTGTTTCTCTGTCTCTGTCTCTGTCTCTGTCTCTGTCTCTGTCTCTGTCTCTGTCTCTGTCACTGTCTCTGTCTCTGTCTCTGTCTCCTCTCCGTCTCTGTGTCTCTGTCTCTGTGTCTCTGTCTCTGTGTCTCTGTGTCTCTGTTTCTCTGTCTCTGTCTCTGTCTCTGTCTCTGTCTCTGTCTCTGTGTCCCTGCCTCTGTTCCTATGTCTCTATGTCGCTGTCCATGTGTCACTGTCTCTGTCTCTGTCTCTGTCTCTGTCTCTGTCTCTGTCTCTGTCTCTGTCTCCTCTCTGTCTCTGTGTCTCTGTCTCTGTGTCTCTGCCTCTGTGTCTCTGTGTCTCTGTTTCTCTGTCTCTGTCTCTGTCTCTGTCTCTGTCTCTGTCTCTGTCTCTGTCTCTGTCTCTGTCTCTGTCTCTGTCTCTTTATCTGTCTCCGTCTCTGTGTCTCTGTCTCTGTGTCCCTGTCTCTGTGTCTGTCTCTGCCTCTGTCTCTGTCTCTGTTTCTGTCTCTGTCTCTGTCTCTGTCTCTGTCGCCGTCTCTGCCTCTGTCTTTGCCACTGTCGCTGTCTCTGTCTCTGTCTCCGCCCCTGTCTCTGTCTCTGTCTCTGTCTCCGCCCCTGTCTCTGTCTCTGTCTCTGTCTCTGCCTCTGTCTCTGTCTCTGTCTCTGTGTCTCTGCCTCTGTGTCTCTCTCTCTGCGTCTCTGTCTCTGTGTCTCTGTCTCCGTGTCTCTGTCTCTGTGTCTCTGTCTCTGTGTCTCGGTCTCTGTGCCTATGACGCTATGTCTCTCTCTCTGTGTCTCTGTCTCCCTGTCCTATCTTTCTGCCTCTGTCTCTGTCGCCGTCTCTGCCTCTGTCTTTGCCACTGTCTCTGTCTCTGTCTCTGTCTCTGTCTGCGTCTCTGTCTCTGTCTCTGTCTCTGTCTCTGCCCCTGTCTCTGTCTCCGTCTCTGTCTCTGTATCTGTCTCTGTCTCTGTCTCTGTCTCTGTCTCTGTCTCTGTCTCTGTCTCTGTCTCTGTCTCTGCACCTGTCTCTGTCTCTGTCTCTGCCTCTGTCTCTGCCTCTGTCTCTGTCTCTGTCTCTGTGTCCCTGCCTCTGTTCCTATGTCTATATGTCTCTGTCCATGTGTCACTGTCTCTGTGAATCTGTCTCTGTGTCTCTGCCTCTGTGTCTCTGTCTCTCTCTTTCTGTCTCCGTGTGTCTTAATCTGTTTCTCTGTCTCTGTGTCTCTGTCTCTGTGTCTCCGTCTCTGTGTCTCTGTCTCTGTGTCTCTGTCTATGTGTCTCTGTGTCTCTGTGTCTCTGTCTCTGTATCTCTGTCTCTGTATCTGTGTCCCTGCCTCTGTGCCTATGTCTCTATGTCTCTATGTCTGTGTCTCTGTCTCTATGTCTCTGTCTCAGTGCCTCTGTCTCTGGGTCTCTGTCTCTGTGACTCCGTCTCTGTGTCTCTGTCCCTGTGTCTCTGTCTCCGTGTCTCTGCCTCTGTGACTCTGTCTCTGTGTCTCTGTCTCTGTATCTCTGTCTCTGTATCTGTGTCCCTGCCTCTGTGCCTATGTCTCTATGTCTCTATCTCTGTGTCTCTGTCTCTATGTCTCTGTCTCAGTGCCTCTGTCTCTGGGTCTCTGTCTCTGTGACTCCGTCTCTGTGTCTCTGTCCCTGTGTCTCTGTCTCCGTGTCTCTGTCTCTGTTTCTGTCTCTGTCTCTGTCTCTGTCTCTGTCTCTGTCCCTGTCTCTGTCTATGTGTCTCTGTCTCTGCGGCTCTATCTCAGTGTCTCTGTCCCTGTCTCCAACTCTGTGTCTCTGTATCTATGTCTCTGTCCCTGTGTCTCTGTTTCTGTGTCTCTGTCTCTGTGTCTCTGTCTCTGTGTCTCTGTCTCTGTGTCTCTGTCTCTGTGTCTCGGTCTCTGTGCCTATGACGCTCTGTATCTGTTTCTGTCTCTGTGTCTCTGTCTCCCTGTCCTATCTTTCTGCCTCTGTCTCTGTCGCCGTCTCTGCCTCTGTCTATGCCACTGTCTCTGTCTCTGTCTCTGTCTCTGTCTCTGTCTCTGTCTCTGTCTCTGTCTCTGTCTCTGTCTCTGTCTCTGTCTCTGTGTCCCTGCCTCTGTTCCTATGTCTCTATGTCGCTGTCCATGTGTCACTGTCTCTGTCTCTGTCTCTGTCTCTGTCTCGGTCTCTGTCTCTGTCTCTGTCTCTGTCTCTGTCTCTGTCTCTGTCTCTGTCTCTGTCTCTGTCTCTGTCTCTGTCTCTGTCTCTGTCTCTGTCTCTGTCTCTGTCTCTGTCTCTGTCTCTGTCTCTGTCTCTGTCTCTGTCTCTGTCTCTGTCTCTGTCTCTGTCTCTGTCTCTGTCTCTGTCTCTGTCTCGGTCTCTGTCTCTGCCTCTGTCTCTGTCTCTGCCTCTGTCTCGGTCTGTGTCTCCGTCTCTGTGTCCCTGACTCTGTGCCTATGTCTCTATGTCTCTGTCCATGTGACACTGTCTCTATGTCTGTGTCTCGGGGTCTCTGTCTCTGTGTCTCTGACTCTGTGTCTCTGTCTCTGTGTCTCTGTCTCTGCATCTGTGTCCCTGCCTCTGTGCCTATGTCTCTATGTCTCTATCTCTGTGTCTCTGCCTCTGTCTCGGTGTGTCTTAATCTGTTTCTCTGTCTCTGTGTCTCTGTCTCTGTGTCACCGTCTCTGTGTCTCTGTCTCTGTGTCTCTGTCTCTGTGTCTCTGTGTCTCTGTGTCTCTGTGTCTCTGTGTCTCTGCGTCTCTGTCTCCGTCTCTGTCTCTGCCTCTGTCTCTGTCTCCGTCACTGTCTCTGTACCTGTCTCTGTCTCCGTCTCTGCCTCTGTCTGTGTCTCTGTCTCTGTCTCTGTCTCTGTCTCTGTCTCTGTCTCTGTCTCTGTCTCTGTCTCTGTCTCTGTCTCTGTCTCTGTCTCTGTCCCTGTCTCTGTCTCTGTCTCTGTCTCTGTCTTTGTCTCTGTCTCTGTCTCTGCGTCCCTGCCTCTGTGCCTATGTCTCTATGTCTCTGTCCATGTGACACTGTCTCTATGTGTGTGTCTCGGGGTCTCCGTCTCTGTGTCTCTGACTCTGTGTCTCTGTCTCTGTGTCTCTGTCTCTGTGTCTCCGCCTCTGTGTCTCCGTCTCAGTGTCTCTGTCTCTGTGTCTCTGTCTCCGTGTCTCTGTCTTTGTGCCTCTGTCTCTGTGTCTCTGTCTCTGTCTCTGTCTCTGTCTCTGTCTCTGTCTCTGTCTCTGTCTCTGTCTCTCTCTCTGTCTCTGTCTCTGTCTCTGTCTCTGTCTCTGTCTCGGTCTCTTTATCTGTCTCCGTCTCTGTGTCTCTGTCTCTGTGTCTCTGTCTCTGTCTCTGTCTCTGTCTCTGCCTCTGTCTCGGTCTGTGTCTCCGTCTCTGTGTCCCTGACTCTGTGCCTATGTCTCTATGTCTCTGTCCATGTGACACTGTCTCTATGTCTGTGTCTCGGGGTCTCTGTCTCTGTGTCTCTGACTCTGTGTCTCTGTCTCTGTGTCTCTGTCTCTGTATCTGTGTCCCTGCCTCTGTGCCTATGTCTCTATGTCTCTATCTCTGTGTCTCTGCCTCTGTCTCGGTGTGTCTTAATCTGTTTCTCTGTCTCTGTGTCTCTGTCTCTGTGTCACTGTCTCTGTGTCTCTGTCTCTGTGTCTCTGTCTCTGTGTCTCTGTGTCTCTGTGTCTCTGTCTCTGTGTCTCTGTCTCTGTATCTGTGTCCCTGCCTCTGTGCCTATGTCTCTATGTCTCTATCTCTGTGTCTCTGTCTCTATGTCTCTGTCTCTGTGTCTCTGTATCTGTGTCTCTGTTTCTGTGTCTCTGTCTCTGTGTCTCTGTCTCTGTGTCTCTGTCTCTGTGTCTCTGTTTCTGTGTCTCTGTCTCTGTGTCTCTGTCTCTGTGTCTCTGTCTCTGTGTCTCTGTCTCTGTGTCTCTGTCTCTGTGTCTCTGTCCCTGTGTCTCTGTCTCTGTGTCTCTGTCTCTGTGTCTCTGTCTCTGTGTCTCTGTCTCTGTGTCACTGTCTCTGTCTCTGTCTCTGTCTCCTCTCTGTCTCTGTGTCTCTGTCTCTGTGTCTCTGTCTCTGTGTCTCTGACTCTGTGTCTCTGTGTCTCTGTTTCTCTGTCTCTGTCTCTGTCTCTGTCTCTGTGTCCCTGCCTCTGTTCCTATGTCTCTATGTCGCTGTCCATGTGTCACTGTCTCTGTCTCTGTCTCTGTCTCTGTCTCTGTCTCTGTCTCTGTCTCTGTCTCTGTCTCTGTCTCTGTCTCTGTCTCTGTCTCTGTCTCTGTCTCTGTCTCTGTCTCTGCCTCTGTCTCTGTCTCTGTGTCTCTGTCTCTGTATCTGTGTCCCTGCCTCTGTGCCTATGTCTCTATGTCTCTGTCCATGTGACACTGTCTCTATGTCTGTGTCTCGGGGTCTCTGTCTCTGTGTCTCTGACTCTGTGTCTCTGACTCTGTGTCTCTGTCTCTGTGTCTCTGTCTCTGTATCTGTGTCCCTGCCTCTGTGCCTATGTCTCTATGTCTCTATGTCTCTGCCTCAGTGCCTCTGTCTCTGGGTCACTGTCTCTGTGACTCCGTCTCTGTGTCTCTGTCCCTGTGTCTCTGTCTCCGTGTCTCTGTCTCTGTGACTCCGTCTCTGTATATCGGTCTCTGTGTATCTGTCTATGTGTCGCTGTGTCTCTGTCTCTGTGTCTCTGTCTCTGTGTCTCTGTCTCTGTCTCTGTCTCTGTCTCTGTCTCTGTCTCTGTGTCCCTGCCTCTGTTCCTATGTCTCTATGTCGCTGTCCATGTGTCACTGTCTCTGGCTCTGTCTCTGTCTCTGTCTCTGTGTCTGTCTCTGTCTCCTCTCTGTCTCTGTGACTCTGTCTCTGTGTCTCTGTCTCTGTATCTGTGTCCCTGCCTCTGTGCCTATGTCTCTATGTCTCTATCTCTGTGTCTCTGCCTCTGTCTCGGTGTGTCTTAATCTGTTTCTCTGTCTCTGTGTCTCTGTCTCTGTGTCACTGTCTCTGTGTCTCTGTCTCTGTGTCTCTGTCTCTGTGTCTCTGTGTCTCTGTGTCTCTGTCTCTGTGTCTCTGTCTCTGTATCTGTGCCCTGCCTCTGGGCCTATGTCTCTATGTCTCTATTTCTGTGTCTCTGTCTCTATGTCTCTGTCTCAGTGCCTCTGTCTCTGGGTCACTGTCTCTGTGACTCCGTCTCTGTGTCTCTGTCCCTGTGTCTCTGTCTCCGTGTCTCTGTTTCTGTGACTCCGTCTCTGTATATCGGTCTCTGTGTCTCTTTCTATGTGTCTCTGTGTCTCTGTCTCTGTGTCTCTGTCTCTGTGTCTCTGTCTCTGTCTCTCTGTCTCTGTGTCTCTGTCTCTGTGTCTCTGTCTCTGTGTCTCTGTCTCTGTGTCTCTGTCTCTGTGTCTCTGTCTCTGTGTCTCTGTCTCTGTGTCTCTGTCTCTGTGTCTCTGTCTCTGTGTCTCTGTCTCTGTGTCTCTGTCTCTGTGTCTCTGTCTCTGTGTCTCTGTCTCTGTGTCTCTGTCTCTGTGTCTCTGTCTCTGTGTCTCTGTCTCTGTGTCTCTGTCTCTGTGTCTCTGTCTCTGTGTCTCTGTCTCTGTGTCTCTGTCTCTGTGTCTCTGTCTCTATGTCTCTGTCTCTGTGTCTCTGTCTCTGTGTCTCTGACTCTGTGTCTCTGTCGCTGTGTCTCTGTGTCTCTGTCTCTGTCTCTGTCTCTGTCTCCGTCTCTGTCACCGTCTCTGACTCTGTCTCTGTCTCTGTCTCTGTCTCTGTCTCTGTCTACATCTCTGTCTCTGTCTCTGCCTCTGTCTCTGTCTCTGTCTCTGCCTCTGTCTCTGTGTCTCTGTCTCTGTGTCTCTCTCTCTGTGTCTCTGTGCCTCTGTCTCTGTGTCACTGTCTCTGTCTCTGTCTCTGTCTCCTCTCCGTCTCTGTGTCTCTGTCTCTGTGTCTCTGTCTCTGTGTCTCTGTGTCTCTGTTTCTCTGTCTCTGTCTCTGTCTCTGTCTCTGTGACTCCGCCTCTGTATATTGGTCTCTGTGTCTCTGTCTATGTGTCTCTGTGTCTCTGTCTCTGCGTCTCTGTCTCTGTGTCTCTGTCTCTGTGTCTCTGTCTCTGTGTCTCGGTCTCGGTGCCTATGACGCTCTGTATCTGTTTCTGTCTCTGTGTCTCTGTCTCTGTGTCTCTGTGTCTCTGTTTCTCTGTCTCTGTCTCTGTCTCTGTCTCTGTCTCTGTCTCTGTCTCTGTCTCTGTCTCTGTCTGTGTCTCTGTCTCTGTCTCTGTCTCTGTCTCTGTCTCTGTCTCTGTCTCTGTCTCTGCCTCTGTCTCGGTCTGTGTCTCCGTCTCTGTGTCCCTGACTCTGTGCCTATGTCTCAATGTCTCTGTCCATGTGACACTGTCTCTATGTCTGTGTCTCGGGGTCTCTGTCTCTGTATCTCTGACTCTGTGTCTCTGTCTCTGTGTCTCTGTCTCTGTATCTGTGTCCCTGCCTCTGTGCCTATGTCTCTATGTCTCTATGTCTCTGTCTCAGTGCCTCTGTCTCTGTGACTCCGTCTCTGTGACTCTGTCCCTGTGTCTCTGTCTCCGTGTCTCTGTCTCTGTGACTCCGTCTCTGTATATCGGTCTCTGTGTCTCTGTCTCTGTGTCTCTGTCTCTGTGTCTCTGTCCCTGTGTCTCTGTCTCCGTGTCTCTGTCTCTGTGACTCCGTCTCTGTATATCGGTCTCTGTGTCTCTGTCTCTGTGTCTCTGTCTCTGTGTCTCTGTCTCTGTGTCTCTGTCTCTGTGTCTCTGTCTCTGTCTCTGTGTCTCTGTCTCTGTGTCTCTGTCTCTGTGTCTCTGTCTCTGTGTCTCTGTCTCTGTGTCTCTGTCTCTGTGTCTCTGTCTCTGTGTCTCTGTCTCCGTGTCTCTGTCTCTGTGTCTCTGTCTCTGTGTCTCGGTCTATGTGCCTATGACGCTCTGACTCTGCCTCTGTGTCTCTGTCTCCCTGTCCTGTCTTTCTGCCTCTGTGTCTGTCTCTGTCTCTGTCTACATCTCTGTCTCTGCCTCTGCCTCTGTCTCTGTCTCTGCCTCTGTCTCTGTCTCTGTGTCTCTGTCTCTGTCTCTGTGTCTCTGTCTCTGTGTCTCTGTCTCTGTATCTCTGTCTCTGTGTCTCTGTCTCTGTTTCTCTCTCTCTGTGTCTCTGTGTCTCTGTATCTGTGTCCCTGCCTCTGTGCCTATGTCTCTATGTCTCTATCTCTGTGTCTCTGCCTCTGTCTCGGTGTGTCTTAATCTGTTTCTCTGTCTCTGTGTCTCTGTCTCTGTGTCTCCGTCTCTGTGTCTCTGTCTCTGTGTCTCTGTGTCTCTGTGCCTATGACGCTCTGGCTCTGCCTCTGTGTCTCTGTCTCCCTGTCCTGTCTTTCTGCCTCTGTCTCTGTCGCCGTCTCTGTCTCTGTCTTTGCCACTGTCTCTGTCTCTGTCTCTGTCTCTGTATCTGTCTGCGTCTCTGTCTCTGTCTCTGTCACTGTCTCTGTCTCTGTCTCTGTCTCTGTCTCCTCTCTGTCTCTGTGTCTCTGTCTCTGTGTCTCTGTGTCTCTGTTTCTCTGTCTCTGTCTCTGTGTCTGTCTCTGTCTCTGTCTCTGTCTCTGTCTCTGTCTCTGTGTCCCTGCCTCTGTTCCTATGTCTCTATGTCGCTGTCCATGTGTCACTGTCTCTGTCTCTGTCTCTGTCTCTGTCTCTCTCTCTGTCTCTGTCTCTGTCTCTGTCTCTGTCTCTGTCTCGGTCTCTTTATCTGTCTCCGTCTCTGTGTCTCTGTCTCTGTGTCTCTGTCTCTGTCTCTGTCTCTGTCTCTGTCTCTGTCTCTGTCTCTGTCTCTGTCTCTGTCTCTGTCTCTGTCTCTGTCTCTGTCTCTGTCTCTGTCTCTGTCTCTGTCTCTGTCTCTGTCTCTGTCTCTGTCTCTGTCTCTGTCTCTGTCTCTGTCTCTGCCTCTGTCTCTGTCTCTGTGTCTCTGTCTCTGTCTCTGTCTCTGTGTCTCTGTCTCTGTGTCTCTGTCTCTGTGTCTCTGTCTCTGTGTCTCTGTGTCTGTGTCTCTGTCTCTGTGTCTCTGTCTCTGTGTCTCTGTCTCTGTGTCTCTGTCCATGTGTCACTGTCTCTGTCTCTGTCTCTGTCTCCTCTCTGTCTCTGTGTCTCTGTCTCTGTGTCTCTGTCTCTGTGTCTCTGTCTCTGTGTCTCTGTGTCCCTGTTTCTCTGTCTCTGTCTCTGTCTCTGTCTCTTTATCTGTCTCCGTCTCTGTGTCTCTGTCTCTGTGTCTCTGTCTCTGTCTCTGTCTCTGTCTCTGTCTCTGTCTCTGTCTCTGTCTCTGTCTCTGTCTCTGTCTCTGTCTCTGTCTCTGTCTCTGTCTCTGTCTCTGTCTCTGTCTCTGTCTCTGTCTCTGTCTCTGTCTCTGTCTCTGTCTCTGTCTCTGTCTCTGTCTCTGTCTCTGTCACTGTCTCTGTCTCTGTCTCTGTCTCTGTCTCTGTCTCTGTCTCTGTCTCTGTCTCTGTCTCTTTATCTGTCTCCGTCTCTGTGCCTCTGTCTCTGTGTCTCTGTCTCTGTCTCTGTCTCTGTCTCTGTCTCTGTCTCTGTCTCTGTCTCTGTGTCTCGGTCTATGTGCCTATGACGCTCTGACTCTGCCTCTGTGTCTCTGTCTCCCTGTCCTGTCTTTCTGCCTCTGTCTCTGTCTCTGTCTCTGTCTACATCTCTGTCTCTGCCTCTGCCTCTGTCTCTGTCTCTGCCTCTGTCTCTGTCTCTGTGTCTCTGTCTCTGTCTCTGTGTCTCCGTCTCTGTGTCTCTGTCTCTGTATCTCTGTCTCTGTGTCTCTGTCTCTGTTTCTCTCTCTCTGTGTCTCTGTGTCTCTGTATCTGTGTCCCTGCCTCTGTGCCTATGTCTCTATGTCTCTATCTCTGTGTCTCTGCCTCTGTCTCGGTGTGTCTTAATCTGTTTCTCTGTCTCTGTGTCTCCGTCTCTGTGTCTCTGTCTCTGTGCCTCTGTCTCTGTGTCTCTGTGTCTCTGTGCCTATGACGCTCTGTCTCTGCCTCTGTGTCTCTGTCTCCCTGTCCTGTCTTTCTGCCTCTGTCTCTGTCGCCGTCTCTGTCTCTGTCTTTGCCACTGTCTCTGTCTCTGTCTCTGTCTCTGTATCTGTCTGCGTCTCTGTCTCTGTCTCTGTCTCTGCCTCTGTCTCTGTCTCCGTCACTGTCCCTGTCTCTGTCTCTGTCTCTGTCTCTGTCTCTGTCTCTGTCTCTGTCTCTGTCTCTCTCTCTGTCTCTGCCTCTGTCTCTGTCTCTGTCACTGTCTCTGTCTCTGTCTCTGTCTCTGTCTCTGTCTCTGTCTCTGTCTCTGTCTCTGTCTCTTTATCTGTCTCCGTCTCTGTGTCTCTGTCTCTGTGTCTCTGTCTCTGTCTCTGTCTCTGTCTCTGTCTCTGTCTCTGTCTCTGTCTCTGTGTCTCGGTCTATGTGCCTATGACGCTCTGACTCTGCCTCTGTGTCTCTGTCTCCCTGTCCTGTCTTTCTGCCTCTGTCTCTGTCTCTGTCTCTGTCTACATCTCTGTCTCTGCCTCTGCCTCTGTCTCTGTCTCTGCCTCTGTCTCTGTCTCTGTGTCTCTGTCTCTGTCTCTGTGTCTCCGTCTCTGTGTCTCTGTCTCTGTATCTCTGTCTCTGTGTCTCTGTCTCTGTTTCTCTCTCTCTGTGTCTCTGTGTCTCTGTATCTGTGTCCCTGCCTCTGTGCCTATGTCTCTATGTCTCTATCTCTGTGTCTCTGCCTCTGTCTCGGTGTGTCTTAATCTGTTTCTCTGTCTCTGTGTCTCCGTCTCTGTGTCTCTGTCTCTGTGTCTCTGTCTCTGTGTCTCTGTCTCTGTGTCTCTGTGTCTCTGTGCCTATGACGCTCTGTCTCTGCCTCTGTGTCTCTGTCTCCCTGTCCTGTCTTTCTGCCTCTGTCTCTGTCGCCGTCTCTGTCTCTGTCTTTGCCACTGTCTCTGTCTCTGTCTCTGTCTCTGTCTCTGTATCTGTCTGCGTCTCTGTCTCTGTCTCTGTCTCTGCCTCTGTCTCTGTCTCCGTCACTGTCTCTGTCTCTGTCTCTGTCACTGTCTCTGTCTCTGTCTCTGTCTCTGTCTCTGTCTCCTCTCTGACTCTGTGTCTCTGTCTCTGTGTCTCTGTGTCTCTGTTTCTCTGTCTCTGTCTCTGTCTCTGTCTCTGTCTCTGTCTCTGTGTCCCTGCCTCTGTTCCTATGTCTCTATGTCGCTGTCCATGTGTCACTGTCTCTGTCTCTGTCTCTGTCTCTGTCTCTGTCTCTGTCTCTGTCTCTGTCTCCTCTCTGTCTCTGTGTCTCTGTCTCTGTGTCTCTGTGTCTCTGTTTCTCTGTCTCTGTCTCAGTCTCTGTCTCTGTCTCTGTCTCTGTCTCTGTCTCTGTCTCTGTCTCTGTCTCTGTCTCTGCCTCTGTCTCGGTCTGTGTCTCCGTCTCTGTGTCCCTGACTCTGTGCCTATGTCTCTATGTCTCTGTCCATGTCACACTGTCTCTATGTCTGTGTCTCGGGGTCTCTGTCTCTGTGTCTCTGCCTCTGTCTCGGTGTGTCTTAATCTGTTTCTCTGTCTCTGTGTCTCTGTCTCTGTGTCTCCGTCTCTGTGTCTCTGTCTCTGTCTCTGTATCTGTCTCTGTCTCTGTGTCCCTGCCTCTGTTCCTATGTCTCTATGTCGCTGTCCATGTGTCACTGTCTCTGTCTCTGTCTCAGTCTCTGTCTCTGTCTCTGTCTCCTCTCTGTCTCTGTGTCTCTGTCTCTGTGTCTCTGTGTCTCTGTGTCTCTGTCTCTGTCTCTGTCTCTGTCTCTGTCTCTGTCTCTGTCTCTGTCTCTGTCTCTGTCTCTGCCTCTGTCTCGGTCTGTGTCTCCGTCTCTGTGTCCCTGACTCTGTGCCTATGTCTCTATGTCTCTGCCAATGTGACACTGTCTCTATGTCTGTGTCTCGGGGTCTCTGTCTCTGTGTCTCTGCCTCTGTCTCGGTGTGTCTTAATCTGTTTCTCTGTCTCTGTGTCTCTGTCTCTGTGTCTCCGTCTCTGTGTCTCTGTCTCTGTGTCTCTGTCTCTGTGTCTCTGTGTCTCTGTGCCTATGACGCTCTGTCTCTGCCTCTGTGTCTCTGTCTCCCTGTCCTGTCTTTCTGCCTCTGTCTCTGTCGCCGTCTCTGTCTCTGTCTTTGCCACTGTCTCTGTCTCTGTCTCTGTCTCTGTATCTGTCTGCGTGTCTGTCTCTGTCTCTGTCTCTGCCTCTGTCTCTGTCTCCGTCACTGTCTCTGTCTCTGTCTCTGCCTCTGTCTCTGTCTCTGTCTCTGTCTCTGTCTCTGTCTCTGTCTCTGTCTCTGTCTCTGTCTCTGTCTCTGTGTCTGTCTCTGTCTCTGTCTCTGTCTCTGTCTCTGTCACTGTCTCTGTGTCCCTGCATCTGTTCCTATGTCTCTATGTCGCTGTCCATGTGTCACTGTCTCTGTCTCTGTCTCTGTCTCTGTCTCTGTCTCTGTCTCTGTCTCTGTCTCCTCTCTGTCTCTGTCTCTGTCTCTGTGTCTCTGTGTCTCTGTCTCTGTGTCTCTGTCTCTGTATCTGTGTCCCTGCCTCTGTGCCTATGTCTCTATGTCTCTATCTCTGTGTCTCTGTCTCTATGTCTCTGTCTCTGTGTCTCTGTCTCTGTTTCTCTCTCTCTGTGTCTCTGTGTCTCTGTATCTGTGTCCCTGCCTCTGTGCCTATGTCTCTATGTCTCTATCTCTGTGTCTCTGCCTCTGTCTCGGTGTGTCTTAATCTGTTTCTCTGTCTCTGTGTCTCTGTCTCTGTGTCTCCGTCTCTGTGTCTCTGTCTCTGTGTCTCTGTCTCTGTGTCTCTGTGTCTCTGTGCCTATGACGCTCTGTCTCTGCCTCTGTGTCTCTGTCTCCCTGTCCTGTCTTTCTGCCTCTGTCTCTGTCGCCGTCTCTGTCTCTGTCTTTGCCACTGTCTCTGTCTCTGTCTCTGTCTCTGTATCTGTCTGCGTCTCTGTCTCTGTCTCTGTCTCTGCCTCTGTCTCTGTCTCCGTCTCTGTCTCTGTCACTGTCTCTGTCTCTGTCTCTGTCTCTGTCTCTGTCTCCTCTCTGTCTCTGTGTCTCTGTCTCTGTGTCTCTGTGTCTCTGTTTCTCTGTCTATGTCTCTGTCTCTGTCTCTGTCTCTGTCTCTGTCTCTGTGTCCCTGCCTCTGTTCCTATGTCTCTATGTCGCTGTCCATGTGTCACTGTCTCTGTCTCTGTCTCAGTCTCAGTCTCTGTCTCTGTCTCTGTCTCCTCTCTGTCTCTGTGTCTCTGTCTCTGTGTCTCTGTGTCTCTGTGTCTCTGTGTCTCTGTCTCTGTCTCTGTCTCTGTCTCTGTCTCTGTCTCTGTCTCTGTCTCTGTCTCTGTCTCTGTCTCTGCCTCTGTCTCGGTCTGTGTCTCCGTCTCTGTGTCCCTGACTCTGTGCCTATGTCTCTATGTCTCTGCCAATGTGACACTGTCTCTATGTCTGTGTCTCGGGGTCTCTGTCTCTGTGTCTCTGCCTCTGTCTCGGTGTGTCTTAATCTGTTTCTCTGTCTCTGTGTCTCTGTCTCTGTGTCTCCGTCTCTGTGTCTCTGTCTCTGTGTCTCTGTCTCTGTGTCTCTGTGTCTCTGTGCCTATGACGCTCTGTCTCTGCCTCTGTGTCTCTGTCTCCCTGTCCTGTCTTTCTGCCTCTGTCTCTGTCGCCGTCTCTGTCTCTGTCTTTGCCACTGTCTCTGTCTCTGTCTCTGTCTCTGTATCTGTCTGCGTGTCTGTCTCTGTCTCTGTCTCTGCCTCTGTCTCTGTCTCCGTCACTGTCTCTGTCTCTGTCTCTGCCTCTGTCTCTGTCTCTGTCTCTGTCTCTGTCTCTGTCTCTGTCTCTGTCTCTGTCTCTGTCTCTGTCTCTGTGTCTGTCTCTGTCTCTGTCTCTGTCTCTGTCTCTGTCACTGTCTCTGTGTCCCTGCATCTGTTCCTATGTCTCTATGTCGCTGTCCATGTGTCACTGTCTCTGTCTCTGTCTCTGTCTCTGTCTCTGTCTCTGTCTCTGTCTCTGTCTCCTCTCTGTCTCTGTCTCTGTCTCTGTGTCTCTGTGTCTCTGTCTCTGTGTCTCTGTCTCTGTATCTGTGTCCCTGCCTCTGTGCCTATGTCTCTATGTCTCTATCTCTGTGTCTCTGTCTCTATGTCTCTGTCTCTGTGTCTCTGTCTCTGTTTCTCTCTCTCTGTGTCTCTGTGTCTCTGTATCTGTGTCCCTGCCTCTGTGCCTATGTCTCTATGTCTCTATCTCTGTGTCTCTGCCTCTGTCTCGGTGTGTCTTAATCTGTTTCTCTGTCTCTGTGTCTCTGTCTCTGTGTCTCCGTCTCTGTGTCTCTGTCTCTGTGTCTCTGTCTCTGTGTCTCTGTGTCTCTGTGCCTATGACGCTCTGTCTCTGCCTCTGTGTCTCTGTCTCCCTGTCCTGTCTTTCTGCCTCTGTCTCTGTCGCCGTCTCTGTCTCTGTCTTTGCCACTGTCTCTGTCTCTGTCTCTGTCTCTGTATCTGTCTGCGTCTCTGTCTCTGTCTCTGTCTCTGCCTCTGTCTCTGTCTCTGTCTCTGTCTCCTCTCTGTCTCTGTCTCTGTCTCTGTGTCTCTGTGTCTCTGTCTCTGTGTCTCTGTCTCTGTATCTGTGTCCCTGCCTCTGTGCCTATGTCTCTATGTCTCTATCTCTGTGTCTCTGTCTCTATGTCTCTGTCTCTGTGTCTCTGTCTCTGTTTCTCTCTCTCTGTGTCTCTGTGTCTCTGTATCTGTGTCCCTGCCTCTGTGCCTATGTCTCTATGTCTCTATCTCTGTGTCTCTGCCTCTGTCTCGGTGTGTCTTAATCTGTTTCTCTGTCTCTGTGTCTCTGTCTCTGTGTCTCCGTCTCTGTGTCTCTGTCTCTGTGTCTCTGTCTCTGTGTCTCTGTGTCTCTGTGCCTATGACGCTCTGTCTCTGCCTCTGTGTCTCTGTCTCCCTGTCCTGTCTTTCTGCCTCTGTCTCTGTCGCCGTCTCTGTCTCTGTCTTTGCCACTGTCTCTGTCTCTGTCTCTGTCTCTGTATCTGTCTGCGTCTCTGTCTCTGTCTCTGTCTCTGCCTCTGTCTCTGTCTCCGTCTCTGTCTCTGTCACTGTCTCTGTCTCTGTCTCTGTCTCTGTCTCTGTCTCCTCTCTGTCTCTGTGTCTCTGTCTCTGTGTCTCTGTGTCTCTGTTTCTCTGTCTATGTCTCTGTCTCTGTCTCTGTCTCTGTCTCTGTCTCTGTGTCCCTGCCTCTGTTCCTATGTCTCTATGTCGCTGTCCATGTGTCACTGTCTCTGTCTCTGTCTCAGTCTCAGTCTCTGTCTCTGTCTCTGTCTCCTCTCTGTCTCTGTGTCTCTGTCTCTGTGTCTCTGTGTCTCTGTGTCTCTGTCTCTGTCTCTGTCTCTGTCTCTGTCTCTGTCTCTGTCTCTGTCTCTGTCTCTGTCTCTGTCTCTGTCTCTGCCTCTGTCTCGGTCTGTGTCTCCGTCTCTGTGTCCCTGACTCTGTGCCTATGTCTCTATGTCTCTGTCCATGTGACACTGTCTCTATGTCTGTGTCTCGGGGTCTCTGTCTCTGTGTCTCTGCCTCTGTCTCGGTGTGTCTTAATCTGTTTCTCTGTCTCTGTGTCCCTGTCTCTGTGTCTCCGTCTCTGTGTCTCTGTCTCTGTGTCTCTGTCTCTGTGTCTCTGTGTCTCTGTGCCTATGACGCTCTGTCTCTGCCTCTGTGTCTCTGTCTCCCTGTCCTGCCTTTCTGCCTCTGTCTCTGTTGCCGTCTCTGTCTCTGTCTTTGCCACTGTCTCTGTCTCTGTCTCTGTCTCTGTATCTGTCTGCGTCTCTGTCTCTGCCTCTGTCTCTGCCTCTGTCTCTGTCTCCGTCACTGTCTCTGTCTCTGTCTCTGTCTCTGTCTCTGTCTCTGTCTCTGTCTCTGTCTCTGTCTCTGTCTCTGTCTCTGTCTCTGTCTCTGTCTCTGTCTCTGTCTCCTCTCTGTCTCTGTGTCTCTGTCTCTGTGTCTCTGTGTCTCTGTTTCTCTGTCTCTGTCTCAGTCTCTGTCTCTGTCTCTGTCTCTGTCTCTGTCTCTGTCTCTGTCTCTGTCTCTGTCTCTGCCTCTGTCTCGGTCTGTGTCTCCGTCTCTGTGTCCCTGACTCTGTGCCTATGTCTCTATGTCTCTGTCCATGTCACACTGTCTCTATGTCTGTGTCTCGGGGTCTCTGTCTCTGTGTCTCTGCCTCTGTCTCGGTGTGTCTTAATCTGTTTCTCTGTCTCTGTGTCTCTGTCTCTGTGTCTCCGTCTCTGTGTCTCTGTCTCTGTCTCTGTATCTGTCTCTGTCTCTGTGTCCCTGCCTCTGTTCCTATGTCTCTATGTCGCTGTCCATGTGTCACTGTCTCTGTCTCTGTCTCAGTCTCTGTCTCTGTCTCTGTCTCCTCTCTGTCTCTGTGTCTCTGTCTCTGTGTCTCTGTGTCTCTGTGTCTCTGTCTCTGTCTCTGTCTCTGTCTCTGTCTCTGTCTCTGTCTCTGTCTCTGTCTCTGTCTCTGTCTCTGCCTCTGTCTCGGTCTGTGTCTCCGTCTCTGTGTCCCTGACTCTGTGCCTATGTCTCTATGTCTCTGCCAATGTGACACTGTCTCTATGTCTGTGTCTCGGGGTCTCTGTCTCTGTGTCTCTGCCTCTGTCTCGGTGTGTCTTAATCTGTTTCTCTGTCTCTGTGTCTCTGTCTCTGTGTCTCCGTCTCTGTGTCTCTGTCTCTGTGTCTCTGTCTCTGTGTCTCTGTGTCTCTGTGCCTATGACGCTCTGTCTCTGCCTCTGTCTCTGTCGCCGTCTCTGTCTCTGTCTTTGCCACTGTCTCTGTCTCTGTCTCTGTCTCTGTATCTGTCTGCGTGTCTGTCTCTGTCTCTGTCTCTGCCTCTGTCTCTGTCTCCGTCACTGTCTCTGTCTCTGTCTCTGCCTCTGTCTCTGTCTCTGTCTCTGTCTCTGTCTCTGTCTCTGTCTCTGTCTCTGTCTCTGTCTCTGTCTCTGTGTCTGTCTCTGTCTCTGTCTCTGTCTCTGTCTCTGTCACTGTCTCTGTGTCCCTGCATCTGTTCCTATGTCTCTATGTCGCTGTCCATGTGTCACTGTCTCTGTCTCTGTCTCTGTCTCTGTCTCTGTCTCTGTCTCTGTCTCTGTCTCCTCTCTGTCTCTGTCTCTGTCTCTGTGTCTCTGTGTCTCTGTCTCTGTGTCTCTGTCTCTGTATCTGTGTCCCTGCCTCTGTGCCTATGTCTCTATGTCTCTATCTCTGTGTCTCTGTCTCTATGTCTCTGTCTCTGTGTCTCTGTCTCTGTTTCTCTCTCTCTGTGTCTCTGTGTCTCTGTATCTGTGTCCCTGCCTCTGTGCCTATGTCTCTATGTCTCTATCTCTGTGTCTCTGCCTCTGTCTCGGTGTGTCTTAATCTGTTTCTCTGTCTCTGTGTCTCTGTCTCTGTGTCTCCGTCTCTGTGTCTCTGTCTCTGTGTCTCTGTCTCTGTGTCTCTGTGTCTCTGTGCCTATGACGCTCTGTCTCTGCCTCTGTGTCTCTGTCTCCCTGTCCTGTCTTTCTGCCTCTGTCTCTGTCGCCGTCTCTGTCTCTGTCTTTGCCACTGTCTCTGTCTCTGTCTCTGTCTCTGTATCTGTCTGCGTCTCTGTCTCTGTCTCTGTCTCTGCCTCTGTCTCTGTCTCCGTCTCTGTCTCTGTCACTGTCTCTGTCTCTGTCTCTGTCTCTGTCTCTGTCTCCTCTCTGTCTCTGTGTCTCTGTCTCTGTGTCTCTGTGTCTCTGTTTCTCTGTCTATGTCTCTGTCTCTGTCTCTGTCTCTGTCTCTGTCTCTGTGTCCCTGCCTCTGTTCCTATGTCTCTATGTCGCTGTCCATGTGTCACTGTCTCTGTCTCTGTCTCAGTCTCAGTCTCTGTCTCTGTCTCTGTCTCCTCTCTGTCTCTGTGTCTCTGTCTCTGTGTCTCTGTGTCTCTGTGTCTCTGTCTCTGTCTCTGTCTCTGTCTCTGTCTCTGTCTCTGTCTCTGTCTCTGTCTGTGTCTCTGTCTCTGTCTCTGTCTCTGTCTCTGTCTCTGCCTCTGTCTCGGTCTGTGTCTCCGTCTCTGTGTCCCTGACTCTGTGCCTATGTCTCTATGTCTCTGTCCATGTGACACTGTCTCTATGTCTGTGTCTCGGGGTCTCTGTCTCTGTGTCTCTGCCTCTGTCTCGGTGTGTCTTAATCTGTTTCTCTGTCTCTGTGTCCCTGTCTCTGTGTCTCCGTCTCTGTGTCTCTGTCTCTGTGTCTCTGTCTCTGTGTCTCTGTGTCTCTGTGCCTATGACGCTCTGTCTCTGCCTCTGTGTCTCTGTCTCCCTGTCCTGTCTTTCTGCCTCTGTCTCTGTCGCCGTCTCTGTCTCTGTCTTTGCCACTGTCTCTGTCTCTGTCTCTGTCTCTGTATCTGTCTGCGTCTCTGTCTCTGCCTCTGTCTCTGCCTCTGTCTCTGTCTCCGTCACTGTCTCTGTCTCTGTCTCTGTCTCTGTCTCTGTCTCTGTCTCTGTCTCTGTCTCTGTCTCTGTCTCTGTCTCTGTCTCTGTCACTGTCTCTGTCTCTGTCTCTGTCTCTGTCTCTGTCTCTGTCTCTGTCTCTGTCTCTGTCTCTGTCTCTGTCTCTGCCTCTGTCTCTGTCTCTGTCTCTGTCTCTGTCTCTGTCTCTGTCTCTGTCTCTGTCTCTGTCTCTGTCTCTGTCTCTGTCTCTGTCTCTGTGTCTCTGTCTCTGTCTCTGTCTCTGTGTCTCTGTGTCTCTGTCTCTGTCTCTGTGTCTCTGTCTCTGTCTCTGTCTCTGTCTCTGTCTCTGTCTCTGTCTCTGTCTCTGTCTCTGTCGCTGTCTCTGTCTCTGTCTCTGTCTCTGTCTCTGTCTCTGTCTCTGTCTCTGTCTCTGTCTCTGTCTCTGTCTCTGTCTCTGTCTCTGTCTCTGTCTCTGTGTCTCTGTGTCTCTGTCTCTGTGTCTCTGTCTCTGTATCTGTGTCCCTGCCTCTGTGCCTATGTCTCTATGTCTCTATCTCTGTGTCTCTGCCTCTGTCTCGGTGTGTCTTAATCTGTTTCTCTGTCTCTGTGTCTCTGTCTCTGTGTCTCTGTGTCTCTGTTTCTCTGTCTATGTCTCTGTCTCTGTCTCTGTCTCTGTCTCTGTCTCTGTCTCTGTCTCTGTCTCTGTCTCTGTCTCTGTCTCTGTCTCTGTGTCTGTCTCTGTCTCTGTCTCTGTCTCTGTCTCTGTCACTGTCTCTGTGTCCCTGCCTCTGTTCCTATGTCTCTATGTCGCTGTCCATGTGTCACTGTCTCTGTCTCTGTCTCTGTCTCTGTCTCTGTCTCTGTCTCTGTCTCTGTCTCCTCTCTGTCTCTGTGTCTCTGTCTCTGTGTCTCTGTGTCTCTGTTTCTCTGTCTCTGTCTCAGTCTCTGTCTCTGTCTCTGTCTCTGTCTCTGTCTCTGTCTCTGTCTCTGTCTCTGTCTCTGTCTCTGTCTCTGTCTCTGTCTCTGTCTCTGCCTCTGTCTCGGTCTGTGTCTCCGTCTCTGTGTCCCTGACTCTGTGCCTATGTCTCTATGTCTCTGTCCATGTGACACTGTCTCTATGTCTGTGTCTCGGGGTCTGTGTCTCTGTGTCTCTGCCTCTGTCTCGGTGTGTCTTAATCTGTTTCTCTGTCTCTGTGTCTCCGTCTCTGTGTCTCTGTCTCTGTGTCTCTGTGTCTCTGTGTCTATGACGCTCTGTCTCTGCCTCTGTGTCTCTGTCTCCCTGTCCTGTCTTTCTGCCTCTGTCTCTGTCGCCGTCTCTGTCTCTGTCTTTGCCACTGTCTCTGTCTCTGTCTCTGTCTCTGTATCTGTCTGCGTCTCTGTCTCTGTCTCTGTCTCTGCCTCTGTCTCTGTCTCCGTCACTGTCTCTGTCTCTGTCTCTGTCTCTGTCTCTGTCTCTGTCTCTGTCTCTGTCTCTGTCTCTGTCTCTGTCTCTGTCTCTGTCTCTGTCTCTGTCTCTGTCACTGTCTCTGTCTCTGTCTCTGTCTCTGTCTCTGTCTCTGTCTCTGTCTCTGTCTCTGTCTCTGTCTCTGTCTCTGTCTCTGTCTCTGTCTCTGTCTCTTTATCTGTCTCCGTCTCTGTGTCTCTGTCTCTGTCTCTGTCTCTGTCTCTGTCTCTGCCTCTGTCTCTGTCGCTGTCTCTGTCTCTGTCTCTGTCTCTGTCTCTGTCTCTGCCTCTGTCTCTGTCTCTGTGTCTCTGTCTCTGTCTCTGTCTCTGTGTCTCTGTCTCTGTGTCTCTGTCTCTGTGTCTCTGTCTCTGTGTCTCTGTCTCTGTGTCTCTGTGTCTGTGTCTCTGTCTCTGTGTCTCTGTCTCTGTGTCTCTGTCTCTGTGTCTCTGTCCATGTGTCACTGTCTCTGTCTCTGTCTCTGTCTCCTCTCTGTCTCTGTGTCTCTGTCTCTGTGTCTCTGTCTCTGTGTCTCTGTCTCTGTGTCTCTGTCTCTGTGTCTCTGTGTCTCTGTTTCTCTGTCTCTGTCTCTGTCTCTGTCTCAGTCTCTGTCTCTGTGTCCCTGCCTCTGTTCCTATGTCTCTATGTCGCTGTCCATGTGTCACTGTCTCTGTCTCTGTCTCTGTCTCTGTCTCTGTCTCTGCCTCTGTCTCTGTCTCCTCTCTGTCTCTGTGTCTCTGTCTCTGTGTCTCTGTGCCTCTGTTTCTCTGTCTCTGTCTCTGTCTCTGTCTCTGTCTCTGTCTCTGTCTCTGTCTCTGTCTCTGTCTCTGTCTCTGTCTCTGTCTCTGTCTCTGTCTCTGTGTCTCGGTGTCTCTGTCTCTGTGTCTCTGTCTCTGTATCTGTGTCCCTGCCTCTGTGCCTATGTCTCTATGTCTCTATCTCTGTGTCTCTGTCTCTATGTCTCTGTCTCAGTGCCTCTGTCTCTGGGTCACTGTCTCTGTGACTCCGTCTCTGTGTCTCTGTCCCTGTGTCTCTGTCTCCGTGTCTCTGTCCCTGTGACTCCGTCTCTGTATATCGGTCTCTGTGTCTCTGTCTATGTGTCTCTGTGTCTCTGTCTCTGTGTCTCTGTCTCTGTGTCTCTGTCTCTGTGTCTCTGTCTCTGTGTCTCTGTCTCTGTGTCTCTGTCTCTGTGTCTCTGTCCCTGTGTCTCTGTCTCTGTGTCTCTGTCTCTGTGTCTCTGTCTCTGTGTCTCTGTCTCTGTGTCTCTGTCTCTGTGTCTCTGTCTCTGTGTCTCTGTCTCTGTGTCTCTGTCTCTGTGTCTCTGTCTCTGTGTCTCTGTCTCTGTGTCTCTGTCTCTGTGTCTCTGTCTCTGTGTCTCTGTCTCTGTGTCTCTGTCTCTGTGTCTCTGTCTCTGTGTCTCTGTCGCTGTGTCTCTGTGTCTCTGTCTCTGTCTCTGTCTCTGTCTCTGTCTCTGTCTCTCTCTCTGTCTCTGCCTCTGTCTCTGTCTCTGTCACTGTCTCTGTCTCTGTCTCTGTCTCTGTCTCTGTCTCTGTCTCTGTCTCTGTCTCTGTCTCTTTATCTGTCTCCGTCTCTGTGTCTCTGTCTCTGTGTCTCTGTCTCTGTCTCTGTCTCTGTCTCTGTCTCTGTCTCTGTCTCTGTCTCTGTCTCTGTGTCTCGGTCTATGTGCCTATGACGCTCTGACTCTGCCTCTGTGTCTCTGTCTCCCTGTCCTGTCTTTCTGCCTCTGTCTCTGTCTCTGTCTCTGTCTACATCTCTGTCTCTGTCTCAGTCTCTGTCTCTGTCTCTGTCTCTGTCTCTGTCTCTGTCTCTGTCTCTGTCTCTGTCTCTGTCTCTGTCTCTGTCTCTGCCTCTGTCTCGGTCTGTGTCTCCGTCTCTGTGTCCCTGACTCTGTGCCTATGTCTCTATGTCTCTGTCCATGTGACACTGTCTCTATGTCTGTGTCTCGGGGTCTCTGTCTCTGTGTCTCTGCCTCTGTCTCGGTGTGTCTTAATCTGTTTCTCTGTCTCTGTGTCTCTGTCTCTGTGTCTCCGTCTCTGTGTCTCTGTCTCTGTCTCTGTATCTGTCTCTGTCTCTGTGTCCCTGCCTCTGTTCCTATGTCTCTATGTCGCTGTCCATGTGTCACTGTCTCCGTCTCTGTCTCAGTCTCTGTCTCTGTCTCTGTCTCCTCTCTGTCTCTGTGTCTCTGTCTCTGTGTCTCTGTGTCTCTGTGTCTCTGTCTCTGTCTCTGTCTCTGTCTCTGTCTCTGTCTCTGTCTCTGTCTCTGTCTCTGTCTCTGTCTCTGTCTCTGTCTCTGTCTCTGTCTCTGTCTCTGTCTCTGTCTCTGCCTCTGTCTCGGTCTGTGTCTCCGTCTCTGTGTCCCTGACTCTGTGCCTATGTCTCTATGTCTCTGCCAATGTGACACTGTCTCTATGTCTGTGTCTCGGGGTCTCTGTCTCTGTGTCTCTGCCTCTGTCTCGGTGTGTCTTAATCTGTTTCTCTGTCTCTGTGTCTCTGTCTCTGTGTCTCCGTCTCTGTGTCTCTGTCTCTGTGTCTCTGTCTCTGTGTCTCTGTGTCTCTGTGCCTATGACGCTCTGTCTCTGCCTCTGTGTCTCTGTCTCCCTGTCCTGTCTTTCTGCCTCTGTCTCTGTCGCCGTCTCTGTCTCTGTCTTTGCCACTGTCTCTGTCTCTGTCTCTGTCTCTGTATCTGTCTGCGTGTCTGTCTCTGTCTCTGTCTCTGCCTCTGTCTCTGTCTCCGTCACTGTCTCTGTCTCTGTCTCTGCCTCTGTCTCTGTCTCTGTCTCTGTCTCTGTCTCTGTCTCTGTCTCTGTCTCTGTCTCTGTCTCTGTCTCTGTGTCTGTCTCTGTCTCTGTCTCTGTCTCTGTCTCTGTCACTGTCTCTGTGTCCCTGCATCTGTTCCTATGTCTCTATGTCGCTGTCCATGTGTCACTGTCTCTGTCTCTGTCTCTGTCTCTGTCTCTGTCTCTGTCTCTGTCTCTGTCTCCTCTCTGTCTCTGTCTCTGTCTCTGTGTCTCTGTGTCTCTGTCTCTGTGTCTCTGTCTCTGTATCTGTGTCCCTGCCTCTGTGCCTATGTCTCTATGTCTCTATCTCTGTGTCTCTGTCTCTATGTCTCTGTCTCTGTGTCTCTGTCTCTGTTTCTCTCTCTCTGTGTCTCTGTGTCTCTGTATCTGTGTCCCTGCCTCTGTGCCTATGTCTCTATGTCTTTATCTCTGTGTCTCTGCCTCTGTCTCGGTGTGTCTTAATCTGTTTCTCTGTCTCTGTGTCTCTGTCTCTGTGTCTCCGTCTCTGTGTCTCTGTCTCTGTGTCTCTGTCTCTGTGTCTCTGTGTCTCTGTGCCTATGACGCTCTGTCTCTGCCTCTGTGTCTCTGTCTCCCTGTCCTGTCTTTCTGCCTCTGTCTCTGTCGCCGTCTCTGTCTCTGTCTTTGCCACTGTCTCTGTCTCTGTCTCTGTCTCTGTATCTGTCTGCGTCTCTGTCTCTGTCTCTGTCTCTGCCTCTGTCTCTGTCTCCGTCTCTGTCTCTGTCACTGTCTCTGTCTCTGTCTCTGTCTCTGTCTCTGTCTCTGTTTCCTCTCTGTCTCTGTGTCTCTGTCTCTGTGTCTCTGTGTCTCTGTTTCTCTGTCTATGTCTCTGTCTCTGTCTCTGTCTCTGTCTCTGTCTCTGTGTCCCTGCCTCTGTTCCTATGTCTCTATGTCGCTGTCCATGTGTCACTGTCTCTGTCTCTGTCTCAGTCTCTGTCTCTGTCTCTGTCTCCTCTCTGTCTCTGTGTCTCTGTCTCTGTGTCTCTGTGTCTCTGTGTCTCTGTCTCTGTCTCTGTCTCTGTCTCTGTCTCTGTCTCTGTCTCTGTCTCTGTCTCTGTCTCTGTCTCTGTCTCTGTCTCTGTCTCTGTCTCTGCCTCTGTCTCGGTCTGTGTCTCCGTCTCTGTGTCCCTGACTCTGTGCCTATGTCTCTATGTCTCTGTCCATGTGACACTGTCTCTATGTCTGTGTCTCGGGGTCTCTGTCTCTGTGTCTCTGCCTCTGTCTCGGTGTGTCTTAATCTGTTTCTCTGTCTCTGTGTCCCTGTCTCTGTGTCTCCGTCTCTGTGTCTCTGTCTCTGTGTCTCTGTCTCTGTGTCTCTGTGTCTCTGTGCCTATGACGCTCTGTCTCTGCCTCTGTGTCTCTGTCTCCCTGTCCTGTCTTTCTGCCTCTGTCTCTGTCGCCGTCTCTGTCTCTGTCTTTGCCACTGTCTCTGTCTCTGTCTCTGTCTCTGTATCTGTCTGCGTCTCTGTCTCTGCCTCTGTCTCTGCCTCTGTCTCTGTCTCCGTCACTGTCTCTGTCTCTGTCTCTGTCTCTGTCTCTGTCTCTGTCTCTGTCTCTGTCTCTGTCTCTGTCTCTGTCTCTGTCTCTGTCTCTTTATCTGTCTCCGTCTCTGTGTCTCTGTCTCTGTGTCTCTGTCTCTGTCTCTGTCTCTGTCTCTGCCTCTGTCTCTGTCTCTGTCTCTGTCTCTGTCTCTGTCTCTGTCTCTGTCTCTGCCTCTGTCTCTGTCTCTGTGTCTCTGTCTCTGTCTCTGTCTCTGTGTCTCTGTGTCTCTGTCTCTGTCTCTGTGTCTCTGTCTCTGTCTCTGTCTCTGTCTCTGTCTCTGTCTCTGTCTCTGTCTCTGTCTCTGTCGCTGTCTCTGTCTCTGTCTCTGTCTCTGTCTCTGTCTCTGTCTCTGTCTCTGTCTCTGTCTCTGTCTCTGTCTCTGTCTCTGTCTCTGTCTCTGTCTCTGTCTCTGTCTCTGTGTCTCTGTGTCTCTGTCTCTGTGTCTCTGTCTCTGTATCTGTGTCCCTCCCTCTGTGCCTATGTCTCTATGTCTCTATCTCTGTGTCTCTGTCTCTATGTCTCTGTCTCTCTGTCTCTGTCTCTGTTTCTCTCTCTCTGTGTCTCTGTGTCTCTGTATCTGTGTCCCTGCCTCTGTGCCTATGTCTCTATGTCTCTATCTCTGTGTCTCTGCCTCTGTCTCAGTGTGTCTTAATCTGTTTCTCTGTCTCTGTGTCTCTGTCTCTGTGTCACTGTGTCTCTGTTTCTCTGTCTATGTCTCTGTCTCTGTCTCTGTCTCTGTCTCTGTCTCTGTGTCCCTGCCTCTGTTCCTATGTCTCTATGTCGCTGTCCATGTGTCACTGTCTCTGTCTCTGTCTCAGTCTCAGTCTCTGTCTCTGTCTCTGTCTCCTCTCTGTCTCTGTGTCTCTGTCTCTGTGTCTCTGTGTCTCTGTGTCTCTGTCTCTGTCTCTGTCTCTGTCTCTGTCTCTGTCTCTGTCTCTGTCTCTGTCTCTGTCTCTGTCTCTGTCTCTGTCTCTGTCTCTGTCTCTGCCTCTGTCTCGGTCTGTGTCTCCGTCTCTGTGTCCCTGACTCTGTGCCTATGTCTCTATGTCTCTGTCCATGTGACACTGTCTCTATGTCTGTGTCTCGGGGTCTCTGTCTCTGTGTCTCTGCCTCTGTCTCGGTGTGTCTTAATCTGTTTCTCTGTCTCTGTGTCTCTGTCTCTGTGTCTCTGTGTCTCTGTGCCTATGACGCTCTGTCTCTGCCTCTGTGTCTCTGTCTCCCTGTCCTGTCTTTCTGCCTCTGTCTCTGTCGCCGTCTCTGTCTCTGTCTTTGCCACTGTCTCTGTCTCTGTCTCTGTCTCTGTATCTGTCTGCGTCTCTGTCTCTGTCTCTGTCTCTGCCTCTGTCTCTGTCTCCGTCACTGTCTCTGTCTCTGTCTCTGCCTCTGTCTCTGTCTCTGTCTCTGTCTCTGTCTCTGTCTCTGTCTCTGTCTCTGTCTCTGTCTCTGTCTCTGTCTCTGTGTCTGTCTCTGTCTCTGTCTCTGTCTCTGTCTCTGTCTCTGTCACTGTCTCTGTGTCCCTGCCTCTGTTCCTATGTCTCTATGTCGCTGTCCATGTGTCACTGTCTCTGTCTCTGTCTCTGTCTCTGTCTCTGTCTCTGTCTCTGTCTCTGTCTCCTCTCTGTCTCTGTGTCTCTGTCTCTGTGTCTCTGTGTCTCTGTTTCTCTGTCTCTGTCTCAGTCTCTGTCTCTGTCTCTGTCTCTGTCTCTGTCTCTGTCTCTGTCTCTGTCTCTGTCTCTGTCTCTGTCTCTGTCTCTGTCTCTGCCTCTGTCTCGGTCTGTGTCTCCGTCTCTGTGTCCCTGACTCTGTGCCTATGTCTCTATGTCTCTGTCCATGTGACACTGTCTCTATGTCTGTGTCTCGGGGTCTGTGTCTCTGTGTCTCTGCCTCTGTCTCGGTGTGTCTTAATCTGTTTCTCTGTCTCTGTGTCTCTGTCTCTGTGTCTCCGTCTCTGTGTCTCTGTCTCTGTGTCTCTGTGTCTCTGTGCCTATGACGCTCTGTCTCTGCCTCTGTGTCTCTGTCTCCCTGTCCTGTCTTTCTGCCTCTGTCTCTGTCGCCGTCTCTGTCTCCGTCTTTGCCACTGTCTCTGTCTCTGTCTCTGTCTCTGTCTCTGTCTCTGTCTCTGTCTCTGTCTCTGTCTCTGTCTCTGTCTCTGTCTCTGTCTCTGTCTCTGTCTCTGTGTCTGTCTCTGTCTCTGTCTCTGTCTCTGTCTCTGTCACTGTCTCTGTGTCCCTGCCTCTGTTCCTATGTCTCTATGTCGCTGTCCATGTGTCACTGTCTCTGTCTCTGTCTCTGTCTCTGTCTCTGTCTCTGTCTCTGTCTCTGTCTCTGTCTCTGTCTCTGTCTCTGTCTCTGTCACTGTCTCTGTCTCTGTCTCTGTCTCTGTCTCTGTCTCTGTCTCTGTCTCTGTCTCTGTCTCTGTCTCTGTCTCTGCCTCTGTCTCTGTCGCTGTCTCTGTCTCTGTCTCTGTCTCTGTCTCTGTCTCTGCCTCTGTCTCTGTCTCTGTGTCTCTGTCTCTGTCTCTGTCTCTGTGTCTCTGTCTCTGTGTCTCTGTCTCTGTGTCTCTGTCTCTGTGTCTCTGTCTCTGTGTCTCTGTGTCTGTGTCTCTGTCTCTGTGTCTCTGTCTCTGTGTCTCTGTCTCTGTGTCTCTGTCCATGTGTCACTGTCTCTGTCTCTGTCTCTGTCTCCTCTCTGTCTCTGTGTCTCTGTCTCTGTGTCTCTGTCTCTGTGTCTCTGTCTCTGTGTCTCTGTCTCTGTGTCTCTGTCTCTGTGTCTCTGTCTCTGTGTCTCTGTCTCTGTGTCTCTGTGTCTCTGTTTCTCTGTCTCTGTCTCTGTCTCTGTCTCAGTCTCTGTCTCTGTGTCCCTGCCTCTGTTCCTATGTCTCTATGTCGCTGTCCATGTGTCACTGTCTCTGTCTCTGTCTCTGTCTCTGTCTCTGTCTCTGTCTCCTCTCTGTCTCTGTGTCTCTGTCTCTGTGTCTCTGTGCCTCTGTTTCTCTGTCTCTGTCTCTGTCTCTGTCTCTGTCTCTGTCTCTGTCTCTGTCTCTGTCTCTGTCTCTGTCTCTGTCTCTGTCTCTGTCTCTGTCTCTGTCTCTGTCTCTGTCTCTGTGTCTCGGTGTCTCTGTCTCTGTGTCTCTGTCTCTGTATCTGTGTCCCTGCCTCTGTGCCTATGTCTCTATGTCTCTATCTCTGTGTCTCTGTCTCTATGTCTCTGTCTCAGTGCCTCTGTCTCTGGGTCTCTGTCTCTGTGACTCCGTCTCTGTGTCTCTGTCCCTGTGTCTCTGTCTCCGTGTCTCTGTCTCTGTTTCTGTCTCTGTCTCTGTCTCTGTCTCTGTCTCTGTCCCTGTCTCTGTCTATGTGTCTCTGTCTCTGCGGCTCTATCTCAGTGTCTCTGTCCCTGTCTCCAACTCTGTGTCTCTGTATCTATGTCTCTGTCCCTGTGTCTCTGTTTCTGTGTCTCTGTCTCTGTGTCTCTGTCTCTGTGTCTCTGTCTCTGTGTCTCTGTCTCTGTGTCTCTGTCTCTGTGTCTCGGTCTCTGTGCCTATGACGCTCTGTATCTGTTTCTGTCTCTGTGTCTCTGTCTCCCTGTCCTATCTTTCTGCCTCTGTCTCTGTCGCCGTCTCTGCCTCTGTCTATGCCACTGTCTCTGTCTCTGTCTCTGTCTCTGTCTCTGTCTCTGTCTCTGTCCCTGTCTCTGTCTCTGTCTCTGTCTCTGTGTCCCTGCCTCTGTTCCTATGTCTCTATGTCGCTGTCCATGTGTCACTGTCTCTGTCTCTGTCTCTGTCTCTGTCTCGGTCTCTGTCTCTGTCTCTGTCTCTGTCTCTGTCTCTGTCTCTGTCTCTGTCTCTGTCTCTGTCTCTGTCTCTGTCTCTGTCTCTGTCTCTGTCTCTGTCTCTGTCTCTGTCTCTGTCTCTGTCTCTGTCTCTGTCTCTGTCTCTGTCTCTGTCTCTGTCTCTGTCTCTGTCTCTGTCTCGGTCTCTGTCTCTGCCTCTGTCTCTGTCTCTGCCTCTGTCTCGGTCTGTGTCTCCGTCTCTGTGTCCCTGACTCTGTGCCTATGTCTCTATGTCTCTGTCCATGTGACACTGTCTCTATGTCTGTGTCTCGGGGTCTCTGTCTCTGTGTCTCTGACTCTGTGTCTCTGTCTCTGTGTCTCTGTCTCTGCATCTGTGTCCCTGCCTCTGTGCCTATGTCTCTATGTCTCTATCTCTGTGTCTCTGCCTCTGTCTCGGTGTGTCTTAATCTGTTTCTCTGTCTCTGTGTCTCTGTCTCTGTGTCACCGTCTCTGTGTCTCTGTCTCTGTGTCTCTGTCTCTGTGTCTCTGTGTCTCTGTGTCTCTGTGTCTCTGTGTCTCTGCGTCTCTGTCTCCGTCTCTGTCTCTGCCTCTGTCTCTGTCTCCGTCACTGTCTCTGTACCTGTCTCTGTCTCCGTCTCTGCCTCTGTCTGTGTCTCTGTCTCTGTCTCTGTCTCTGTCTCTGTCTCTGTCTCTGTCTCTGTCTCTGTCTCTGTCTCTGTCTCTGTCTCTGTCTCTGTCCCTGTCTCTGTCTCTGTCTCTGTCTCTGTCTTTGTCTCTGTCTCTGTCTCTGCGTCCCTGCCTCTGTGCCTATGTCTCTATGTCTCTGTCCATGTGACACTGTCTCTATGTGTGTGTCTCGGGGTCTCCGTCTCTGTGTCTCTGACTCTGTGTCTCTGTCTCTGTGTCTCTGTCTCTGTGTCTCCGCCTCTGTGTCTCCGTCTCAGTGTCTCTGTCTCTGTGTCTCTGTCTCCGTGTCTCTGTCTCTGTGCCTCTGTCTCTGTGTCTCTGTCTCTGTCTCTGTCTCTGTCTCTGTCTCTGTCTCTGTCTCTGTCTCTGTCTCTCTCTCTGTCTCTGTCTCTGTCTCTGTCTCTGTCTCTGTCTACATCTCTGTCTCTGTCTCTGCCTCTGTCTCTGTCTCTGTCTCTGCCTCTGTCTCTGTGTCTCTGTCTCTGTGTCTCTCTGTCTGTGTCTCTGTGCCTCTGTCTCTGTGTCACTGTCTCTGTCTCTGTCTCTGTCTCCTCTCCGTCTCTGTGTCTCTGTCTCTGTGTCTCTGTCTCTGTGTCTCTGTGTCTCTGTTTCTCTGTCTCTGTCTCTGTCTCTGTCTCTGTCTCTGTCTCTGTGTCCCTGCCTCTGTTCCTATGTCTCTATGTCGCTGTCCATGTGTCACTGTCTCTGTCTCTGTCTCTGTCTCTGTCTCTGTCTCTGTCTCTGTCTCTGTCTCCTCTCTGTCTCTGTGTCTCTGTCTCTGTGTCTCTGCCTCTGTGTCTCTGTGTCTCTGTTTCTCTGTCTCTGTCTCTGTCTCTGTCTCTGTCTCTGTCTCTGTCTCTGTCTCTGTCTCTGTCTCTGTCTCTTTATCTGTCTCCGTCTCTGTGTCTCTGTCTCTGTGTCCCTGTCTCTGTCTCTGTCTCTGCCTCTGTCTCTGTCTCTGTTTCTGTCTCTGTCTCTGTCTCTGTCTCTGTCGCCGTCTCTGCCTCTGTCTTTGCCACTGTCGCTGTCTCTGTCTCTGTCTCCGCCCCTGTCTCTGTCTCTGTCTCTGTCTCCGCCCCTGTCTCTGTCTCTGTCTCTGTCTCTGCCTCTGTCTCTGTCTCTGTCTCTGTGTCTCTGCCTCTGTGTCTCTCTCTCTGCGTCTCTGTCTCTGTGTCTCTGTCTCCGTGTCTCTGTCTCTGTGTCTCTGTCTCTGTGTCTCGGTCTCTGTGCCTATGACGCTATGTCTCTCTCTCTGTGTCTCTGTCTCCCTGTCCTATCTTTCTGCCTCTGTCTCTGTCGCCGTCTCTGCCTCTGTCTTTGCCACTGTCTCTGTCTCTGTCTCTGTCTCTGTCTGCGTCTCTGTCTCTGTCTCTGTCTCTGTCTCTGCCCCTGTCTCTGTCTCCGTCTCTGTCTCTGTATCTGTCTCTGTCTCTGTCTCTGTCTCTGTCTCTGTCTCTGTCTCTGTCTCTGTCTCTGTCTCTGCACCTGTCTCTGTCTCTGTCTCTGCCTCTGTCTCTGTCTCTGCCTCTGTCTCTGTCTCTGTCTCTGTGTCCCTGCCTCTGTTCCTATGTCTATATGTCTCTGTCCATGTGTCACTGTCTCTGTGAATCTGTCTCTGTGTCTCTGCCTCTGTGTCTCTGTCTCTCTCTTTCTGTCTCCGTGTGTCTTAATCTGTTTCTCTGTCTCTGGGTCTCTGTCTCTGTGTCTCCGTCTCTGTGTCTCTGTCTCTGTGTCTCTGTCTATGTGTCTCTGTGTCTCTGTGTCTCTGTCTCTGTATCTCTGTCTCTGTATCTGTGTCCCTGCCTCTGTGCCTATGTCTCTATGTCTCTATGTCTGTGTCTCTGTCTCTATGTCTCTGTCTCAGTGCCTCTGTCTCTGGGTCTCTGTCTCTGTGACTCCGTCTCTGTGTCTCTGTCCCTGTGTCTCTGTCTCCGTGTCTCTGCCTCTGTGACTCTGTCTCTGTGTCTCTGTCTCTGTATCTCTGTCTCTGTATCTGTGTCCCTGCCTCTGTGCCTATGTCTCTATGTCTCTATCTCTGTGTCTCTGTCTCTATGTCTCTGTCTCAGTGCCTCTGTCTCTGGGTCTCTGTCTCTGTGACTCCGTCTCTGTGTCTCTGTCCCTGTGTCTCTGTCTCCGTGTCTCTGTCTCTGTTTCTGTCTCTGTCTCTGTCTCTGTCTCTGTCTCTGTCCCTGTCTCTGTCTATGTGTCTCTGTCTCTGCGGCTCTATCTCAGTGTCTCTGTCCCTGTCTCCAACTCTGTGTCTCTGTATCTATGTCTCTGTCCCTGTGTCTCTGTTTCTGTGTCTCTGTCTCTGTGTCTCTGTCTCTGTGTCTCTGTCTCTGTGTCTCTGTCTCTGTGTCTCTGTCTCTGTGTCTCTGTCTCTGTGTCTCGGTCTCTGTGCCTATGACGCTCTGTATCTGTTTCTGTCTCTGTGTCTCTGTCTCCCTGTCCTATCTTTCTGCCTCTGTCTCTGTCGCCGTCTCTGCCTCTGTCTATGCCACTGTCTCTGTCTCTGTCTCTGTCTCTGTCTCTGTCTCTGTCTCTGTCCCTGTCTCTGTCTCTGTCTCTGTCTCTGTGTCCCTGCCTCTGTTCCTATGTCTCTATGTCGCTGTCCATGTGTCACTGTCTCTGTCTCTGTCTCTGTCTCTGTCTCGGTCTCTGTCTCTGTCTCTGTCTCTGTCTCTGTCTCTGTCTCTGTCTCTGTCTCTGTCTCTGTGTCTCTGTCTCTGCATCTGTGTCCCTGCCTCTGTGCCTATGTCTCTATGTCTCTATCTCTGTGTCTCTGCCTCTGTCTCGGTGTGTCTTAATCTGTTTCTCTGTCTCTGTGTCTCTGTCTCTGTGTCACCGTCTCTGTGTCTCTGTCTCTGTGTCTCTGTCTCTGTGTCTCTGTGTCTCTGTGTCTCTGTGTCTCTGCGTCTCTGTCTCCGTCTCTGTCTCTGCCTCTGTCTCTGTCTCCGTCACTGTCTCTGTACCTGTCTCTGTATCCGTCTCTGCCTCTGTCTGTGTCTCTGTCTCTGTCTCTGTCTCTGTCTCTGTCTCTGTCTCTGTCTCTGTCTCTGTCTCTGTCTCTGTCTCTGTCTCTGTCTCTGTCCCTGTCTCTGTCTCTGTCTCTGTCTCTGTCTTTGTCTCTGTCTCTGTCTCTGCGTCCCTGCCTCTGTGCCTATGTCTCTATGTCTCTGTCCATGTGACACTGTCTCTATGTGTGTGTCTCGGGGTCTCCGTCTCTGTGTCTCTGACTCTGTGTCTCTGTCTCTGTGTCTCTGTCTCTGTGTCTCCGCCTCTGTGTCTCCGTCTCAGTGTCTCTGTCTCTGTGTCTCTGTCTCCGTGTCTCTGTCTCTGTGCCTCTGTCTCTGTGTCTCTGTCTCTGTCTCTGTCTCTGTCTCTGTCTCTGTCTCTGTCTCTGTCTCTGTCTCTCTCTCTGTCTCTGTCTCTGTCTCTGTCTCTGTCTCGGTCTCTTTATCTGTCTCCGTCTCTGTGTCTCTGTCTCTGTGTCTCTGTCTCTGTCTCTGTCTCTGTCTCTGTCTCTGTCTCTGTCTCTGTCTCTGTCTCTGTCTCTGTCTCTGTCTCTGTCTCTGTCTCTGTCTCTGTCTCTGTCTCTGTCTCTGTCTCTGTCTCTGTCTCTGCCTCTGTCTCTGTCTCTGCCTCTGTCTCGGTCTGTGTCTCCGTCTCTGTGTCCCTGACTCTGTGCCTATGTCTCTATGTCTCTGTCCACGTGACACTGTCTCTATGTCTGTGTCTCGGGGTCTCTGTGTCTCTGTGTCTCTGTGTCTCTGCGTCTCTGTCTCCGTCTCTGTCTCTGCCTCTGTCTCTGTCTCCGTCACTGTCTCTGTACCTGTCTCTGTCTCCGTCTCTGCCTCTGTCTGTGTCTCTGTCTCTGTCTCTGTCTCTGTCTCTGTCTCTGTCTCTTTCTCTGTCTCTGTCTCTGTCTCTGTCTCTGTCTCTGTCTCTGTCTCTGTCTCTGTCTCTGTCTCTGTCTCTGTCCCTGTCTCTGTCTCTGTCTCTGTCTCTGTCTTTGTCTCTGTCTCTGTCTCTGCGTCCCTGCCTCTGTGCCTATGTCTCTATGTCTCTGTCCATGTGACACTGTCTCTATGTGTGTGTCTCGGGGTCTCCGTCTCTGTGTCTCTGACTCTGTGTCTCTGTCTCTGTGTCTCTGTCTCTGTGTCTCCGCCTCTGTGTCTCCGTCTCAGTGTCTCTGTCTCTGTGTCTCTGTCTCCGTGTCTCTGTCTCTGTGTCTCTGTCTCTGTGTCTCTGTGTCTCTGTGTCTCTGTCTCTGTGTCTCTGTCTCTGTCTCTGTCTCTGTCTCTGTCTCTGTCTCTGTCTCCTCTCTGTCTCCGTGTCTCTGTCTCTGTGTCTCTGTCTCTGTGTCTCTGTGTCTCTGTTTCTCTGTCTCTGTCTCTGTCTCTGTCTCTGTCTCTGTCTCTGTCTCTGTCTCTGTCTCTGTCTCTGTCTCTGTCTCTGTGTCCCTGCCTCTGTTCCTATGTCTCTATGTCGCTGTCCATGTGTCACTGTCTCTGTCTCTGTCTCTGTCTCTGTCTCTGTCTCTGTCTCTGTCTCTGTCTCTGTCTCTGTCTCTGCCTCTGTCTCTGTCTCTGCCTCTGTCTCGGTCTGTGTCTCCGTCTCTGTGTCCCTGACTCTGTGCCTATGTCTCTATGTCTCTGTCCATGTGACACTGTCTCTATGTCTGTGTCTCGGGGTCTCTGTCTCTGTGTCTCTGACTCTGTGTCTCTGTCTCTGTGTCTCTGTCTCTGTATCTGTGTCCCTGCCTCTGTGCCTATGTCTCTATGTCTCTATCTCTGTGTCTCTGCCTCTGTCTCGGTGTGTCTTAATCTGTTTCTCTGTCTCTGTGTCTCTGTCTCTGTGTCACTGTCTCTGTGTCTCTGTCTCTGTGTCTCTGTCTCTGTGTCTCTGTGTCTCTGTGTCTCTGTCTCTGTGTCTCTGTCTCTGTATCTGTGTCCCTGCCTCTGTGCCTATGTCTCTATGTCTCTATCTCTGTGTCTCTGCCTCTGTCTCGGTGTGTCTTAATCTGTTTCTCTGTCTCTGTGTCTCTGTCTCTGTGTCACTGTCTCTGTGTCTCTGTCTCTGTGTCTCTGTCTCTGTGTCTCTGTGTCTCTGTGTCTCTGTCTCTGTGTCTCTGTCTCTGTGTCTCTGTGTCTCTGTTTCTCTGTCTCTGTCTCTGTCTCTGTCTCTGTCTCTGTCTCTGTCTCTGTCTCTGTCACTGTCTCTGTCTCTGTCTCTGTCTCCTCTCCGTCTCTGTGTCTCTGTCTCTGTGTCTCTGTCTCTGTGTCTCTGTGTCTCTGTTTCTCTGTCTCTGTCTCTGTCTCTGTCTCTGTCTCTGTCTCTGTGTCCCTGCCTCTGTTCCTATGTCTCTATGTCGCTGTCCATGTGTCACTGTCTCTGTCTCTGTCTCTGTCTCTGTCTCTGTCTCTGTCTCTGTCTCTGTCTCCTCTCTGTCTCTGTGTCTCTGTCTCTGTGTCTCTGCCTCTGTGTCTCTGTGTCTCTGTTTCTCTGTCTCTGTCTCTGTCTCTGTCTCTGTCTCTGTCTCTGTCTCTGTCTCTGTCTCTGTCTCTGTCTCTTTATCTGTCTCCGTCTCTGTGTCTCTGTCTCTGTGTCCCTGTCTCTGTCTCTGTCTCTGCCTCTGTCTCTGTCTCTGTTTCTGTCTCTGTCTCTGTCTCTGTCTCTGTCGCCGTCTCTGCCTCTGTCTTTGCCACTGTCGCTGTCTCTGTCTCTGTCTCCGCCCCTGTCTCTGTCTCTGTCTCTGTCTCCGCCCCTGTCTCTGTCTCTGTCTCTGTCTCTGCCTCTGTCTCTGTCTCTGTCTCTGTGTCTCTGCCTCTGTGTCTCTCTCTCTGCGTCTCTGTCTCTGTGTCTCTGTCTCCGTGTCTCTGTCTCTGTGTCTCTGTCTCTGTGTCTCGGTCTCTGTGCCTATGACGCTATGTCTCTCTCTCTGTGTCTCTGTCTCCCTGTCCTATCTTTCTGCCTCTGTCTCTGTCGCCGTCTCTGCCTCTGTCTTTGCCACTGTCTCTGTCTCTGTCTCTGTCTCTGTCTGCGTCTCTGTCTCTGTCTCTGTCTCTGTCTCTGCCCCTGTCTCTGTCTCCGTCTCTGTCTCTGTATCTGTCTCTGTCTCTGTCTCTGTCTCTGTCTCTGTCTCTGTCTCTGTCTCTGTCTCTGTCTCTGTCTCTGCACCTGTCTCTGTCTCTGTCTCTGCCTCTGTCTCTGCCTCTGTCTCTGTCTCTGTCTCTGTGTCCCTGCCTCTGTTCCTATGTCTATATGTCTCTGTCCATGTGTCACTGTCTCTGTGAATCTGTCTCTGTGTCTCTGCCTCTGTGTCTCTGTCTCTCTCTTTCTGTCTCCGTGTGTCTTAATCTGTTTCTCTGTCTCTGTGTCTCTGTCTCTGTGTCTCCGTCTCTGTGTCTCTGTCTCTGTGTCTCTGTCTATGTGTCTCTGTGTCTCTGTGTCTCTGTCTCTGTATCTCTGTCTCTGTATCTGTGTCCCTGCCTCTGTGCCTATGTCTCTATGTCTCTATGTCTGTGTCTCTGTCTCTATGTCTCTGTCTCAGTGCCTCTGTCTCTGGGTCTCTGTCTCTGTGACTCCGTCTCTGTGTCTCTGTCCCTGTGTCTCTGTCTCCGTGTCTCTGCCTCTGTGACTCTGTCTCTGTGTCTCTGTCTCTGTATCTCTGTCTCTGTATCTGTGTCCCTGCCTCTGTGCCTATGTCTCTATGTCTCTATCTCTGTGTCTCTGTCTCTATGTCTCTGTCTCAGTGCCTCTGTCTCTGGGTCTCTGTCTCTGTGACTCCGTCTCTGTGTCTCTGTCCCTGTGTCTCTGTCTCCGTGTCTCTGTCTCTGTTTCTGTCTCTGTCTCTGTCTCTGTCTCTGTCTCTGTCCCTGTCTCTGTCTATGTGTCTCTGTCTCTGCGGCTCTATCTCAGTGTCTCTGTCCCTGTCTCCAACTCTGTGTCTCTGTATCTATGTCTCTGTCCCTGTGTCTCTGTTTCTGTGTCTCTGTCTCTGTGTCTCTGTCTCTGTGTCTCTGTCTCTGTGTCTCTGTCTCTGTGTCTCGGTCTCTGTGCCTATGACGCTCTGTATCTGTTTCTGTCTCTGTGTCTCTGTCTCCCTGTCCTATCTTTCTGCCTCTGTCTCTGTCGCCGTCTCTGCCTCTGTCTATGCCACTGTCTCTGTCTCTGTCTCTGTCTCTGTCTCTGTCTCTGTCTCTGTCTCTGTCTCTGTCTCTGTCTCTGTCTCTGTGTCCCTGCCTCTGTTCCTATGTCTCTATGTCGCTGTCCATGTGTCACTGTCTCTGTCTCTGTCTCTGTCTCTGTCTCGGTCTCTGTCTCTGTCTCTGTCTCTGTCTCTGTCTCTGTCTCTGTCTCTGTCTCTGTCTCTGTCTCTGTCTCTGTCTCTGTCTCTGTCTCTGTCTCTGTCTCTGTCTCTGTCTCTGTCTCTGTCTCTGTCTCTGTCTCTGTCTCTGTCTCTGTCTCTGTCTCTGTCTCGGTCTCTGTCTCTGCCTCTGTCTCTGTCTCTGCCTCTGTCTCGGTCTGTGTCTCCGTCTCTGTGTCCCTGACTCTGTGCCTATGTCTCTATGTCTCTGTCCATGTGACACTGTCTCTATGTCTGTGTCTCGGGGTCTCTGTCTCTGTGTCTCTGACTCTGTGTCTCTGTCTCTGTGTCTCTGTCTCTGCATCTGTGTCCCTGCCTCTGTGCCTATGTCTCTATGTCTCTATCTCTGTGTCTCTGCCTCTGTCTCGGTGTGTCTTAATCTGTTTCTCTGTCTCTGTGTCTCTGTCTCTGAGTCACCGTCTCTGTGTCTCTGTCTCTGTGTCTCTGTCTCTGTGTCTCTGTGTCTCTGTGTCTCTGTGTCTCTGCGTCTCTGTCTCCGTCTCTGTCTCTGCCTCTGTCTCTGTCTCCGTCACTGTCTCTGTACCTGTCTCTGTCTCCGTCTCTGCCTCTGTCTGTGTCTCTGTCTCTGTCTCTGTCTCTGTCTCTGTCTCTGTCTCTGTCTCTGTCTCTGTCTCTGTCTCTGTCTCTGTCTCTGTCTCTGTCTCTGTCCCTGTCTCTGTCTCTGTCTCTGTCTCTGTCTTTGTCTCTGTCTCTGTCTCTGCGTCCCTGCCTCTGTGCCTATGTCTCTATGTCTCTGTCCATGTGACACTGTCTCTATGTGTGTGTCTCGGGGTCTCCGTCTCTGTGTCTCTGACTCTGTGTCTCTGTCTCTGTGTCTCTGTCTCTGTGTCTCCGCCTCTGTGTCTCCGTCTCAGTGTCTCTGTCTCTGTGTCTCTGTCTCCGTGTCTCTGTCTCTGTGCCTCTGTCTCTGTGTCTCTGTCTCTGTCTCTGTCTCTGTCTCTGTCTCTGTCTCTGTCTCTGTCTCTGTCTCTCTCTCTGTCTCTGTCTCTGTCTCTGTCTCTGTCTCTGTCTCGGTCTCTTTATCTGTCTCCGTCTCTGTGTCTCTGTCTCTGTGTCTCTGTCTCTGTCTCTGTCTCTGTCTCTGTCTCTGTCTCTGTCTCTGTCTCTGTCTCTGTCTCTGTCTCTGTCTCTGTCTCTGTCTCTGTCTCTGTCTCTGTCTCTGTCTCTGTCTCTGTCTCTGTCTCTGTCTCTGCCTCTGTCTCTGTCTCTGCCTCTGTCTCGGTCTGTGTCTCCGTCTCTGTGTCCCTGACTCTGTGCCTATGTCTCTATGTCTCTGTCCACGTGACACTGTCTCTATGTCTGTGTCTCGGGGTCTCTGTGTCTCTGTGTCTCTGTGTCTCTGCGTCTCTGTCTCCGTCTCTGTCTCTGCCTCTGTCTCTGTCTCCGTCACTGTCTCTGTACCTGTCTCTGTCTCCGTCTCTGCCTCTGTCTGTGTCTCTGTCTCTGTCTCTGTCTCTGTCTCTGTCTCTGTCTCTGTCTCTGTCTCTGTCTCTGTCTCTGTCTCTGTCTCTGTCTCTGTCTCTGTCTCTGTCTCTGTCTCTGTCTCTGTCCCTGTCTCTGTCTCTGTCTCTGTCTCTGTCTTTGTCTCTGTCTCTGTCTCTGCGTCCCTGCCTCTGTGCCTATGTCTCTATGTCTCTGTCCATGTGACACTGTCTCTATGTGTGTGTCTCGGGGTCTCCGTCTCTGTGTCTCTGACTCTGTGTCTCTGTCTCTGTGTCTCTGTCTCTGTGTCTCCGCCTCTGTGTCTCCGTCTCAGTGTCTCTGTCTCTGTGTCTCTGTCTCCGTGTCTCTGTCTCTGTGTCTCTGTCTCTGTGTCTCTGTGTCTCTGTGTCTCTGTCTCTGTGTCTCTGTCTCTGTCTCTGTCTCTGTCTCTGTCTCTGTCTCTGTCTCTGTCTCCTCTCTGTCTCCGTGTCTCTGTCTCTGTGTCTCTGTCTCTGTGTCTCTGTGTCTCTGTTTCTCTGTCTCTGTCTCTGTCTCTGTCTCTGTCTCTGTCTCTGTCTCTGTCTCTGTCTCTGTCTCTGTCTCTGTCTCTGTCTCTGTGTCCCTGCCTCTGTTCCTATGTCTCTATGTCGCTGTCCATGTGTCACTGTCTCTGTCTCTGTCTCTGTCTCTGTCTCTGTCTCTGTCTCTGTCTCTGTCTCTGTCTCTGTCTCTGTCTCTGTCTCTGCCTCTGTCTCTGTCTCTGCCTCTGTCTCGGTCTGTGTCTCCGTCTCTGTGTCCCTGACTCTGTGCCTATGTCTCTATGTCTCTGTCCATGTGACACTGTCTCTATGTCTGTGTCTCGGGGTCTCTGTCTCTGTGTCTCTGACTCTGTGTCTCTGTCTCTGTGTCTCTGTCTCTGTATCTGTGTCCCTGCCTCTGTGCCTATGTCTCTATGTCTCTATCTCTGTGTCTCTGCCTCTGTCTCGGTGTGTCTTAATCTGTTTCTCTGTCTCTGTGTCTCTGTCTCTGTGTCACTGTCTCTGTGTCTCTGTCTCTGTGTCTCTGTCTCTGTGTCTCTGTGTCTCTGTGTCTCTGTCTCTGTGTCTCTGTCTCTGTATCTGTGTCCCTGCCTCTGTGCCTATGTCTCTATGTCTCTATCTCTGTGTCTCTGCCTCTGTCTCGGTGTGTCTTAATCTGTTTCTCTGTCTCTGTGTCTCTGTCTCTGTGTCACTGTCTCTGTGTCTCTGTCTCTGTGTCTCTGTCTCTGTGTCTCTGTGTCTCTGTGTCTCTGTCTCTGTGTCTCTGTCTCTGTGTCTCTGTGTCTCTGTTTCTCTGTCTCTGTCTCTGTCTCTGTCTCTGTCTCTGTCTCTGTCTCTGTCTCTGTCACTGTCTCTGTCTCTGTCTCTGTCTCCTCTCCGTCTCTGTGTCTCTGTCTCTGTGTCTCTGTCTCTGTGTCTCTGTGTCTCTGTTTCTCTGTCTCTGTCTCTGTCTCTGTCTCTGTCTCTGTCTCTGTGTCCCTGCCTCTGTTCCTATGTCTCTATGTCGCTGTCCATGTGTCACTGTCTCTGTCTCTGTCTCTGTCTCTGTCTCTGTCTCTGTCTCTGTCTCTGTCTCCTCTCTGTCTCTGTGTCTCTGTCTCTGTGTCTCTGCCTCTGTGTCTCTGTGTCTCTGTTTCTCTGTCTCTGTCTCTGTCTCTGTCTCTGTCTCTGTCTCTGTCTCTGTCTCTGTCTCTGTCTCTGTCTCTTTATCTGTCTCCGTCTCTGTGTCTCTGTCTCTGTGTCCCTGTCTCTGTGTCTGTCTCTGCCTCTGTCTCTGTCTCTGTTTCTGTCTCTGTCTCTGTCTCTGTCTCTGTCGCCGTCTCTGCCTCTGTCTTTGCCACTGTCGCTGTCTCTGTCTCTGTCTCCGCCCCTGTCTCTGTCTCTGTCTCTGTCTCCGCCCCTGTCTCTGTCTCTGTCTCTGTCTCTGCCTCTGTCTCTGTCTCTGTCTCTGTGTCTCTGCCTCTGTGTCTCTCTCTCTGCGTCTCTGTCTCTGTGTCTCTGTCTCCGTGTCTCTGTCTCTGTGTCTCTGTCTCTGTGTCTCGGTCTCTGTGCCTATGACGCTATGTCTCTCTCTCTGTGTCTCTGTCTCCCTGTCCTATCTTTCTGCCTCTGTCTCTGTCGCCGTCTCTGCCTCTGTCTTTGCCACTGTCTCTGTCTCTGTCTCTGTCTCTGTCTGCGTCTCTGTCTCTGTCTCTGTCTCTGTCTCTGCCCCTGTCTCTGTCTCCGTCTCTGTCTCTGTATCTGTCTCTGTCTCTGTCTCTGTCTCTGTCTCTGTCTCTGTCTCTGTCTCTGTCTCTGTCTCTGCACCTGTCTCTGTCTCTGTCTCTGCCTCTGTCTCTGCCTCTGTCTCTGTCTCTGTCTCTGTGTCCCTGCCTCTGTTCCTATGTCTATATGTCTCTGTCCATGTGTCACTGTCTCTGTGAATCTGTCTCTGTGTCTCTGCCTCTGTGTCTCTGTCTCTCTCTTTCTGTCTCCGTGTGTCTTAATCTGTTTCTCTGTCTCTGTGTCTCTGTCTCTGTGTCTCCGTCTCTGTGTCTCTGTCTCTGTGTCTCTGTCTATGTGTCTCTGTGTCTCTGTGTCTCTGTCTCTGTATCTCTGTCTCTGTATCTGTGTCCCTGCCTCTGTGCCTATGTCTCTATGTCTCTATGTCTGTGTCTCTGTCTCTATGTCTCTGTCTCAGTGCCTCTGTCTCTGGGTCTCTGTCTCTGTGACTCCGTCTCTGTGTCTCTGTCCCTGTGTCTCTGTCTCCGTGTCTCTGCCTCTGTGACTCTGTCTCTGTGTCTCTGTCTCTGTATCTCTGTCTCTGTATCTGTGTCCCTGCCTCTGTGCCTATGTCTCTATGTCTCTATCTCTGTGTCTCTGTCTCTATGTCTCTGTCTCAGTGCCTCTGTCTCTGGGTCTCTGTCTCTGTGACTCCGTCTCTGTGTCTCTGTCCCTGTGTCTCTGTCTCCGTGTCTCTGTCTCTGTTTCTGTCTCTGTCTCTGTCTCTGTCTCTGTCTCTGTCCCTGTCTCTGTCTATGTGTCTCTGTCTCTGCGGCTCTATCTCAGTGTCTCTGTCCCTGTCTCCAACTCTGTGTCTCTGTATCTATGTCTCTGTCCCTGTGTCTCTGTTTCTGTGTCTCTGTCTCTGTGTCTCTGTCTCTGTGTCTCTGTCTCTGTGTCTCTGTCTCTGTGTCTCGGTCTCTGTGCCTATGACGCTCTGTATCTGTTTCTGTCTCTGTGTCTCTGTCTCCCTGTCCTATCTTTCTGCCTCTGTCTCTGTCGCCGTCTCTGCCTCTGTCTATGCCACTGTCTCTGTCTCTGTCTCTGTCTCTGTCTCTGTCTCTGTCTCTGTCTCTGTCTCTGTCTCTGTCTCTGTCTCTGTCTCTGTGTCCCTGCCTCTGTTCCTATGTCTCTATGTCGCTGTCCATGTGTCACTGTCTCTGTCTCTGTCTCTGTCTCTGTCTCGGTCTCTGTCTCTGTCTCTGTCTCTGTCTCTGTCTCTGTCTCTGTCTCTGTCTCTGTCTCTGTCTCTGTCTCTGTCTCTGTCTCTGTCTCTGTCTCTGTCTCTGTCTCTGTCTCTGTCTCTGTCTCTGTCTCTGTCTCTGTCTCTGTCTCTGTCTCTGTCTCTGTCTCTGTCTCTGTCTCTGTCTCTGTCTCTGTCTCTGTCTCTGTCTCGGTCTCTGTCTCTGCCTCTGTCTCTGTCTCTGCCTCTGTCTCGGTCTGTGTCTCCGTCTCTGTGTCCCTGACTCTGTGCCTATGTCTCTATGTCTCTGTCCATGTGACACTGTCTCTATGTCTGTGTCTCGGGGTCTCTGTCTCTGTGTCTCTGACTCTGTGTCTCTGTCTCTGTGTCACCGTCTCTGTGTCTCTGTCTCTGTGTCTCTGTCTCTGTGTCTCTGTGTCTCTGTGTCTCTGTGTCTCTGTGTCTCTGCGTCTCTGTCTCCGTCTCTGTCTCTGCCTCTGTCTCTGTCTCCGTCACTGTCTCTGTACCTGTCTCTGTCTCCGTCTCTGCCTCTGTCTGTGTCTCTGTCTCTGTCTCTGTCTCTGTCTCTGTCTCTGTCTCTGTCTCTGTCTCTGTCTCTGTCTCTGTCTCTGTCTCTGTCTCTGTCCCTGTCTCTGTCTCTGTCTCTGTCTCTGTCTTTGTCTCTGTCTCTGTCTCTGCGTCCCTGCCTCTGTGCCTATGTCTCTATGTCTCTGTCCATGTGACACTGTCTCTATGTGTGTGTCTCGGGGTCTCCGTCTCTGTGTCTCTGACTCTGTGTCTCTGTCTCTGTGTCTCTGTCTCTGTGTCTCCGCCTCTGTGTCTCCGTCTCAGTGTCTCTGTCTCTGTGTCTCTGTCTCCGTGTCTCTGTCTTTGTGCCTCTGTCTCTGTGTCTCTGTCTCTGTCTCTGTCTCTGTCTCTGTCTCTGTCTCTGTCTCTGTCTCTGTCTCTCTCTCTGTCTCTGTCTCTGTCTCTGTCTCTGTCTCTGTCTCGGTCTCTTTATCTGTCTCCGTCTCTGTGTCTCTGTCTCTGTGTCTCTGTCTCTGTCTCTGTCTCTGTCTCTGCCTCTGTCTCGGTCTGTGTCTCCGTCTCTGTGTCCCTGACTCTGTGCCTATGTCTCTATGTCTCTGTCCATGTGACACTGTCTCTATGTCTGTGTCTCGGGGTCTCTGTCTCTGTGTCTCTGACTCTGTGTCTCTGTCTCTGTGTCTCTGTCTCTGTATCTGTGTCCCTGCCTCTGTGCCTATGTCTCTATGTCTCTATCTCTGTGTCTCTGCCTCTGTCTCGGTGTGTCTTAATCTGTTTCTCTGTCTCTGTGTCTCTGTCTCTGTGTCACTGTCTCTGTGTCTCTGTCTCTGTGTCTCTGTCTCTGTGTCTCTGTGTCTCTGTGTCTCTGTCTCTGTGTCTCTGTCTCTGTATCTGTGTCCCTGCCTCTGTGCCTATGTCTCTATGTCTCTATCTCTGTGTCTCTGTCTCTATGTCTCTGTCTCTGTGTCTCTGTATCTGTGTCTCTGTTTCTGTGTCTCTGTCTCTGTGTCTCTGTCTCTGTGTCTCTGTCTCTGTGTCTCTGTTTCTGTGTCTCTGTCTCTGTGTCTCTGTCTCTGTGTCTCTGTCTCTGTGTCTCTGTCTCTGTGTCTCTGTCTCTGTGTCTCTGTCCCTGTGTCTCTGTCTCTGTGTCTCTGTCTCTGTGTCTCTGTCTCTGTGTCTCTGTCTCTGTGTCACTGTCTCTGTCTCTGTCTCTGTCTCCTCTCTGTCTCTGTGTCTCTGTCTCTGTGTCTCTGTCTCTGTGTCTCTGACTCTGTGTCTCTGTGTCTCTGTTTCTCTGTCTCTGTCTCTGTCTCTGTCTCTGTGTCCCTGCCTCTGTTCCTATTTCTCTATGTCGCTGTCCATGTGTCACTGTCTCTGTCTCTGTCTCTGTCTCTGTCTCTGTCTCTGTCTCTGTCTCTGTCTCTGTCTCTGTCTCTGTCTCTGTCTCTGTCTCTGTCTCTGTCTCTGTCTCTGCCTCTGTCTCTGTCTCTGTGTCTCTGTCTCTGTATCTGTGTCCCTGCCTCTGTGCCTATGTCTCTATGTCTCTGTCCATGTGACACTGTCTCTATGTCTGTGTCTCGGGGTCTCTGTCTCTGTGTCTCTGACTCTGTGTCTCTGACTCTGTGTCTCTGTCTCTGTGTCTCTGTCTCTGTATCTGTGTCCCTGCCTCTGTGCCTATGTCTCTATGTCTCTATGTCTCTGCCTCAGTGCCTCTGTCTCTGGGTCACTGTCTCTGTGACTCCGTCTCTGTGTCTCTGTCCCTGTGTCTCTGTCTCCGTGTCTCTGTCTCTGTGACTCCGTCTCTGTATATCGGTCTCTGTGTATCTGTCTATGTGTCGCTGTGTCTCTGTCTCTGTGTCTCTGTCTCTGTGTCTCTGTCTCTGTCTCTGTCTCTGTCTCTGTCTCTGTCTCTGTGTCCCTGCCTCTGTTCCTATGTCTCTATGTCGCTGTCCATGTGTCACTGTCTCTGGCTCTGTCTCTGTCTCTGTCTCTGTGTCTGTCTCTGTCTCCTCTCTGTCTCTGTGACTCTGTCTCTGTGTCTCTGTCTCTGTATCTGTGTCCCTGCCTCTGTGCCTATGTCTCTATGTCTCTATCTCTGTGTCTCTGCCTCTGTCTCGGTGTGTCTTAATCTGTTTCTCTGTCTCTGTGTCTCTGTCTCTGTGTCACTGTCTCTGTGTCTCTGTCTCTGTGTCTCTGTCTCTGTGTCTCTGTGTCTCTGTGTCTCTGTCTCTGTGTCTCTGTCTCTGTATCTGTGCCCTGCCTCTGGGCCTATGTCTCTATGTCTCTATTTCTGTGTCTCTGTCTCTATGTCTCTGTCTCAGTGCCTCTGTCTCTGGGTCACTGTCTCTGTGACTCCGTCTCTGTGTCTCTGTCCCTGTGTCTCTGTCTCCGTGTCTCTGTTTCTGTGACTCCGTCTCTGTATATCGGTCTCTGTGTCTCTTTCTATGTGTCTCTGTGTCTCTGTCTCTGTGTCTCTGTCTCTGTGTCTCTGTCTCTGTCTCTCTGTCTCTGTGTCTCTGTCTCTGTGTCTCTGTCTCTGTGTCTCTGTCTCTGTGTCTCTGTCTCTGTGTCTCTGTCTCTGTGTCTCTGTCTCTGTGTCTCTGTCTCTGTGTCTCTGTCTCTGTGTCTCTGTCTCTGTGTCTCTGTCTCTGTGTCTCTGTCTCTGTGTCTCTGTCTCTGTGTCTCTGTCTCTGTGTCTCTGTCTCTGTGTCTCTGTCTCTGTGTCTCTGTCTCTGTGTCTCTGTCTCTGTGTCTCTGTCTCTATGTCTCTGTCTCTGTGTCTCTGTCTCTGTGTCTCTGACTCTGTGTCTCTGTCGCTGTGTCTCTGTGTCTCTGTCTCTGTCTCTGTCTCTGTCTCCGTCTCTGTCACCGTCTCTGACTCTGTCTCTGTCTCTGTCTCTGTCTCTGTCTCTGTCTACATCTCTGTCTCTGTCTCTGCCTCTGTCTCTGTCTCTGTCTCTGCCTCTGTCTCTGTGTCTCTGTCTCTGTGTCTCTCTCTCTGTGTCTCTGTGCCTCTGTCTCTGTGTCACTGTCTCTGTCTCTGTCTCTGTCTCCTCTCCGTCTCTGTGTCTCTGTCTCTGTGTCTCTGTCTCTGTGTCTCTGTGTCTCTGTTTCTCTGTCTCTGTCTCTGTCTCTGTCTCTGTGACTCCGCCTCTGTATATTGGTCTCTGTGTCTCTGTCTATGTGTCTCTGTGTCTCTGTCTCTGCGTCTCTGTCTCTGTGTCTCTGTCTCTGTGTCTCTGTCTCTGTGTCTCGGTCTCGGTGCCTATGACGCTCTGTATCTGTTTCTGTCTCTGTGTCTCTGTCTCTGTGTCTCTGTGTCTCTGTTTCTCTGTCTCTGTCTCTGTCTCTGTCTCTGTCTCTGTCTCTGTCTCTGTCTCTGTCTCTGTCTGTGTCTCTGTCTCTGTCTCTGTCTCTGTCTCTGTCTCTGTCTCTGTCTCTGTCTCTGCCTCTGTCTCGGTCTGTGTCTCCGTCTCTGTGTCCCTGACTCTGTGCCTATGTCTCAATGTCTCTGTCCATGTGACACTGTCTCTATGTCTGTGTCTCGGGGTCTCTGTCTCTGTATCTCTGACTCTGTGTCTCTGTCTCTGTGTCTCTGTCTCTGTATCTGTGTCCCTGCCTCTGTGCCTATGTCTCTATGTCTCTATGTCTCTGTCTCAGTGCCTCTGTCTCTGTGACTCCGTCTCTGTGACTCTGTCCCTGTGTCTCTGTCTCCGTGTCTCTGTCTCTGTGACTCCGTCTCTGTATATCGGTCTCTGTGTCTCTGTCTCTGTGTCTCTGTCTCTGTGTCTCTGTCCCTGTGTCTCTGTCTCCGTGTCTCTGTCTCTGTGACTCCGTCTCTGTATATCGGTCTCTGTGTCTCTGTCTCTGTGTCTCTGTCTCTGTGTCTCTGTCTCTGTGTCTCTGTCTCTGTGTCTCTGTCTCTGTCTCTGTGTCTCTGTCTCTGTGTCTCTGTCTCTGTGTCTCTGTCTCTGTGTCTCTGTCTCTGTGTCTCTGTCTCTGTGTCTCTGTCTCTGTGTCTCTGTCTCCGTGTCTCTGTCTCTGTGTCTCTGTCTCTGTGTCTCGGTCTATGTGCCTATGACGCTCTGACTCTGCCTCTGTGTCTCTGTCTCCCTGTCCTGTCTTTCTGCCTCTGTGTCTGTCTCTGTCTCTGTCTACATCTCTGTCTCTGCCTCTGCCTCTGTCTCTGTCTCTGCCTCTGTCTCTGTCTCTGTGTCTCTGTCTCTGTCTCTGTGTCTCTGTCTCTGTGTCTCTGTCTCTGTATCTCTGTCTCTGTGTCTCTGTCTCTGTTTCTCTCTCTCTGTGTCTCTGTGTCTCTGTATCTGTGTCCCTGCCTCTGTGCCTATGTCTCTATGTCTCTATCTCTGTGTCTCTGCCTCTGTCTCGGTGTGTCTTAATCTGTTTCTCTGTCTCTGTGTCTCTGTCTCTGTGTCTCCGTCTCTGTGTCTCTGTCTCTGTGTCTCTGTGTCTCTGTGCCTATGACGCTCTGGCTCTGCCTCTGTGTCTCTGTCTCCCTGTCCTGTCTTTCTGCCTCTGTCTCTGTCGCCGTCTCTGTCTCTGTCTTTGCCACTGTCTCTGTCTCTGTCTCTGTCTCTGTATCTGTCTGCGTCTCTGTCTCTGTCTCTGTCACTGTCTCTGTCTCTGTCTCTGTCTCTGTCTCCTCTCTGTCTCTGTGTCTCTGTCTCTGTGTCTCTGTGTCTCTGTTTCTCTGTCTCTGTCTCTGTGTCTGTCTCTGTCTCTGTCTCTGTCTCTGTCTCTGTCTCTGTGTCCCTGCCTCTGTTCCTATGTCTCTATGTCGCTGTCCATGTGTCACTGTCTCTGTCTCTGTCTCTGTCTCTGTCTCTCTCTCTGTCTCTGTCTCTGTCTCTGTCTCTGTCTCTGTCTCGGTCTCTTTATCTGTCTCCGTCTCTGTGTCTCTGTCTCTGTGTCTCTGTCTCTGTCTCTGTCTCTGTCTCTGTCTCTGTCTCTGTCTCTGTCTCTGTCTCTGTCTCTGTCTCTGTCTCTGTCTCTGTCTCTGTCTCTGTCTCTGTCTCTGTCTCTGTCTCTGTCTCTGTCTCTGTCTCTGTCTCTGTCTCTGCCTCTGTCTCTGTCTCTGTGTCTCTGTCTCTGTCTCTGTCTCTGTGTCTCTGTCTCTGTGTCTCTGTCTCTGTGTCTCTGTCTCTGTGTCTCTGTGTCTGTGTCTCTGTCTCTGTGTCTCTGTCTCTGTGTCTCTGTCTCTGTGTCTCTGTCCATGTGTCACTGTCTCTGTCTCTGTCTCTGTCTCCTCTCTGTCTCTGTGTCTCTGTCTCTGTGTCTCTGTCTCTGTGTCTCTGTCTCTGTGTCTCTGTGTCCCTGTTTCTCTGTCTCTGTCTCTGTCTCTGTCTCTTTATCTGTCTCCGTCTCTGTGTCTCTGTCTCTGTGTCTCTGTCTCTGTCTCTGTCTCTGTCTCTGTCTCTGTCTCTGTCTCTGTCTCTGTCTCTGTCTCTGTCTCTGTCTCTGTCTCTGTCTCTGTCTCTGTCTCTGTCTCTGTCTCTGTCTCTGTCTCTGTCTCTGTCTCTGTCTCTGTCTCTGTCTCTGTCTCTGTCTCTGTCTCTGTCACTGTCTCTGTCTCTGTCTCTGTCTCTGTCTCTGTCTCTGTCTCTGTCTCTGTCTCTGTCTCTTTATCTGTCTCCGTCTCTGTGCCTCTGTCTCTGTGTCTCTGTCTCTGTCTCTGTCTCTGTCTCTGTCTCTGTCTCTGTCTCTGTCTCTGTGTCTCGGTCTATGTGCCTATGACGCTCTGACTCTGCCTCTGTGTCTCTGTCTCCCTGTCCTGTCTTTCTGCCTCTGTCTCTGTCTCTGTCTCTGTCTACATCTCTGTCTCTGCCTCTGCCTCTGTCTCTGTCTCTGCCTCTGTCTCTGTCTCTGTGTCTCTGTCTCTGTCTCTGTGTCTCCGTCTCTGTGTCTCTGTCTCTGTATCTCTGTCTCTGTGTCTCTGTCTCTGTTTCTCTCTCTCTGTGTCTCTGTGTCTCTGTATCTGTGTCCCTGCCTCTGTGCCTATGTCTCTATGTCTCTATCTCTGTGTCTCTGCCTCTGTCTCGGTGTGTCTTAATCTGTTTCTCTGTCTCTGTGTCTCCGTCTCTGTGTCTCTGTCTCTGTGCCTCTGTCTCTGTGTCTCTGTGTCTCTGTGCCTATGACGCTCTGTCTCTGCCTCTGTGTCTCTGTCTCCCTGTCCTGTCTTTCTGCCTCTGTCTCTGTCGCCGTCTCTGTCTCTGTCTTTGCCACTGTCTCTGTCTCTGTCTCTGTCTCTGTATCTGTCTGCGTCTCTGTCTCTGTCTCTGTCTCTGCCTCTGTCTCTGTCTCCGTCACTGTCCCTGTCTCTGTCTCTGTCTCTGTCTCTGTCTCTGTCTCTGTCTCTGTCTCTGTCTCTCTCTCTGTCTCTGCCTCTGTCTCTGTCTCTGTCACTGTCTCTGTCTCTGTCTCTGTCTCTGTCTCTGTCTCTGTCTCTGTCTCTGTCTCTGTCTCTTTATCTGTCTCCGTCTCTGTGTCTCTGTCTCTGTGTCTCTGTCTCTGTCTCTGTCTCTGTCTCTGTCTCTGTCTCTGTCTCTGTCTCTGTGTCTCGGTCTATGTGCCTATGACGCTCTGACTCTGCCTCTGTGTCTCTGTCTCCCTGTCCTGTCTTTCTGCCTCTGTCTCTGTCTCTGTCTCTGTCTACATCTCTGTCTCTGCCTCTGCCTCTGTCTCTGTCTCTGCCTCTGTCTCTGTCTCTGTGTCTCTGTCTCTGTCTCTGTGTCTCCGTCTCTGTGTCTCTGTCTCTGTATCTCTGTCTCTGTGTCTCTGTCTCTGTTTCTCTCTCTCTGTGTCTCTGTGTCTCTGTATCTGTGTCCCTGCCTCTGTGCCTATGTCTCTATGTCTCTATCTCTGTGTCTCTGCCTCTGTCTCGGTGTGTCTTAATCTGTTTCTCTGTCTCTGTGTCTCCGTCTCTGTGTCTCTGTCTCTGTGTCTCTGTCTCTGTGTCTCTGTCTCTGTGTCTCTGTGTCTCTGTGCCTATGACGCTCTGTCTCTGCCTCTGTGTCTCTGTCTCCCTGTCCTGTCTTTCTGCCTCTGTCTCTGTCGCCGTCTCTGTCTCTGTCTTTGCCACTGTCTCTGTCTCTGTCTCTGTCTCTGTCTCTGTATCTGTCTGCGTCTCTGTCTCTGTCTCTGTCTCTGCCTCTGTCTCTGTCTCCGTCACTGTCTCTGTCTCTGTCTCTGTCACTGTCTCTGTCTCTGTCTCTGTCTCTGTCTCTGTCTCCTCTCTGACTCTGTGTCTCTGTCTCTGTGTCTCTGTGTCTCTGTTTCTCTGTCTCTGTCTCTGTCTCTGTCTCTGTCTCTGTCTCTGTGTCCCTGCCTCTGTTCCTATGTCTCTATGTCGCTGTCCATGTGTCACTGTCTCTGTCTCTGTCTCTGTCTCTGTCTCTGTCTCTGTCTCTGTCTCTGTCTCTGTCTCCTCTCTGTCTCTGTGTCTCTGTCTCTGTGTCTCTGTGTCTCTGTTTCTCTGTCTCTGTCTCAGTCTCTGTCTCTGTCTCTGTCTCTGTCTCTGTCTCTGTCTCTGTCTCTGTCTCTGTCTCTGCCTCTGTCTCGGTCTGTGTCTCCGTCTCTGTGTCCCTGACTCTGTGCCTATGTCTCTATGTCTCTGTCCATGTCACACTGTCTCTATGTCTGTGTCTCGGGGTCTCTGTCTCTGTGTCTCTGCCTCTGTCTCGGTGTGTCTTAATCTGTTTCTCTGTCTCTGTGTCTCTGTCTCTGTGTCTCCGTCTCTGTGTCTCTGTCTCTGTCTCTGTATCTGTCTCTGTCTCTGTGTCCCTGCCTCTGTTCCTATGTCTCTATGTCGCTGTCCATGTGTCACTGTCTCTGTCTCTGTCTCAGTCTCTGTCTCTGTCTCTGTCTCCTCTCTGTCTCTGTGTCTCTGTCTCTGTGTCTCTGTGTCTCTGTGTCTCTGTCTCTGTCTCTGTCTCTGTCTCTGTCTCTGTCTCTGTCTCTGTCTCTGTCTCTGTCTCTGCCTCTGTCTCGGTCTGTGTCTCCGTCTCTGTGTCCCTGACTCTGTGCCTATGTCTCTATGTCTCTGCCAATGTGACACTGTCTCTATGTCTGTGTCTCGGGGTCTCTGTCTCTGTGTCTCTGCCTCTGTCTCGGTGTGTCTTAATCTGTTTCTCTGTCTCTGTGTCTCTGTCTCTGTGTCTCCGTCTCTGTGTCTCTGTCTCTGTGTCTCTGTCTCTGTGTCTCTGTGTCTCTGTGCCTATGACGCTCTGTCTCTGCCTCTGTGTCTCTGTCTCCCTGTCCTGTCTTTCTGCCTCTGTCTCTGTCGCCGTCTCTGTCTCTGTCTTTGCCACTGTCTCTGTCTCTGTCTCTGTCTCTGTATCTGTCTGCGTGTCTGTCTCTGTCTCTGTCTCTGCCTCTGTCTCTGTCTCCGTCACTGTCTCTGTCTCTGTCTCTGCCTCTGTCTCTGTCTCTGTCTCTGTCTCTGTCTCTGTCTCTGTCTCTGTCTCTGTCTCTGTCTCTGTCTCTGTGTCTGTCTCTGTCTCTGTCTCTGTCTCTGTCTCTGTCACTGTCTCTGTGTCCCTGCATCTGTTCCTATGTCTCTATGTCGCTGTCCATGTGTCACTGTCTCTGTCTCTGTCTCTGTCTCTGTCTCTGTCTCTGTCTCTGTCTCTGTCTCCTCTCTGTCTCTGTCTCTGTCTCTGTGTCTCTGTGTCTCTGTCTCTGTGTCTCTGTCTCTGTATCTGTGTCCCTGCCTCTGTGCCTATGTCTCTATGTCTCTATCTCTGTGTCTCTGTCTCTATGTCTCTGTCTCTGTGTCTCTGTCTCTGTTTCTCTCTCTCTGTGTCTCTGTGTCTCTGTATCTGTGTCCCTGCCTCTGTGCCTATGTCTCTATGTCTCTATCTCTGTGTCTCTGCCTCTGTCTCGGTGTGTCTTAATCTGTTTCTCTGTCTCTGTGTCTCTGTCTCTGTGTCTCCGTCTCTGTGTCTCTGTCTCTGTGTCTCTGTCTCTGTGTCTCTGTGTCTCTGTGCCTATGACGCTCTGTCTCTGCCTCTGTGTCTCTGTCTCCCTGTCCTGTCTTTCTGCCTCTGTCTCTGTCGCCGTCTCTGTCTCTGTCTTTGCCACTGTCTCTGTCTCTGTCTCTGTCTCTGTATCTGTCTGCGTCTCTGTCTCTGTCTCTGTCTCTGCCTCTGTCTCTGTCTCCGTCTCTGTCTCTGTCACTGTCTCTGTCTCTGTCTCTGTCTCTGTCTCTGTCTCCTCTCTGTCTCTGTGTCTCTGTCTCTGTGTCTCTGTGTCTCTGTTTCTCTGTCTATGTCTCTGTCTCTGTCTCTGTCTCTGTCTCTGTCTCTGTGTCCCTGCCTCTGTTCCTATGTCTCTATGTCGCTGTCCATGTGTCACTGTCTCTGTCTCTGTCTCAGTCTCAGTCTCTGTCTCTGTCTCTGTCTCCTCTCTGTCTCTGTGTCTCTGTCTCTGTGTCTCTGTGTCTCTGTGTCTCTGTGTCTCTGTCTCTGTCTCTGTCTCTGTCTCTGTCTCTGTCTCTGTCTCTGTCTCTGTCTCTGTCTCTGTCTCTGCCTCTGTCTCGGTCTGTGTCTCCGTCTCTGTGTCCCTGACTCTGTGCCTATGTCTCTATGTCTCTGCCAATGTGACACTGTCTCTATGTCTGTGTCTCGGGGTCTCTGTCTCTGTGTCTCTGCCTCTGTCTCGGTGTGTCTTAATCTGTTTCTCTGTCTCTGTGTCTCTGTCTCTGTGTCTCCGTCTCTGTGTCTCTGTCTCTGTGTCTCTGTCTCTGTGTCTCTGTGTCTCTGTGCCTATGACGCTCTGTCTCTGCCTCTGTGTCTCTGTCTCCCTGTCCTGTCTTTCTGCCTCTGTCTCTGTCGCCGTCTCTGTCTCTGTCTTTGCCACTGTCTCTGTCTCTGTCTCTGTCTCTGTATCTGTCTGCGTGTCTGTCTCTGTCTCTGTCTCTGCCTCTGTCTCTGTCTCCGTCACTGTCTCTGTCTCTGTCTCTGCCTCTGTCTCTGTCTCTGTCTCTGTCTCTGTCTCTGTCTCTGTCTCTGTCTCTGTCTCTGTCTCTGTCTCTGTGTCTGTCTCTGTCTCTGTCTCTGTCTCTGTCTCTGTCACTGTCTCTGTGTCCCTGCATCTGTTCCTATGTCTCTATGTCGCTGTCCATGTGTCACTGTCTCTGTCTCTGTCTCTGTCTCTGTCTCTGTCTCTGTCTCTGTCTCTGTCTCCTCTCTGTCTCTGTCTCTGTCTCTGTGTCTCTGTGTCTCTGTCTCTGTGTCTCTGTCTCTGTATCTGTGTCCCTGCCTCTGTGCCTATGTCTCTATGTCTCTATCTCTGTGTCTCTGTCTCTATGTCTCTGTCTCTGTGTCTCTGTCTCTGTTTCTCTCTCTCTGTGTCTCTGTGTCTCTGTATCTGTGTCCCTGCCTCTGTGCCTATGTCTCTATGTCTCTATCTCTGTGTCTCTGCCTCTGTCTCGGTGTGTCTTAATCTGTTTCTCTGTCTCTGTGTCTCTGTCTCTGTGTCTCCGTCTCTGTGTCTCTGTCTCTGTGTCTCTGTCTCTGTGTCTCTGTGTCTCTGTGCCTATGACGCTCTGTCTCTGCCTCTGTGTCTCTGTCTCCCTGTCCTGTCTTTCTGCCTCTGTCTCTGTCGCCGTCTCTGTCTCTGTCTTTGCCACTGTCTCTGTCTCTGTCTCTGTCTCTGTATCTGTCTGCGTCTCTGTCTCTGTCTCTGTCTCTGCCTCTGTCTCTGTCTCCGTCTCTGTCTCTGTCACTGTCTCTGTCTCTGTCTCTGTCTCTGTCTCTGTCTCCTCTCTGTCTCTGTGTCTCTGTCTCTGTGTCTCTGTGTCTCTGTTTCTCCGTCTATGTCTCTGTCTCTGTCTCTGTCTCTGTCTCTGTCTCTGTGTCCCTGCCTCTGTTCCTATGTCTCTATGTCGCTGTCCATGTGTCACTGTCTCTGTCTCTGTCTCAGTCTCAGTCTCTGTCTCTGTCTCTGTCTCCTCTCTGTCTCTGTGTCTCTGTCTCTGTGTCTCTGTGTCTCTGTGTCTCTGTCTCTGTCTCTGTCTCTGTCTCTGTCTCTGTCTCTGTCTCTGTCTCTGTCTCTGTCTCTGTCTCTGTCTCTGCCTCTGTCTCGGTCTGTGTCTCCGTCTCTGTGTCCCTGACTCTGTGCCTATGTCTCTATGTCTCTGTCCATGTGACACTGTCTCTATGTCTGTGTCTCGGGGTCTCTGTCTCTGTGTCTCTGCCTCTGTCTCGGTGTGTCTTAATCTGTTTCTC